>CM056595.1:37328472-37827823 GCA_029721355.1 Tegillarca granosa | reverse complement strand
AAAATATATCAAAATAAAATATTTGTGAATGTTTATTGTTTCATTATTCTCATTAATTTACACACCAAAAAACACTTTCTATTGAAGTAAACTAAAGTAGGATATTGATTAACAGAAGCGAAATAAGTATTGAAATTAATGTATAATTACCAGGAGCTGTACGAGACTACTAGTGAAGAAGAAGATGACATCATTGTCGGGGATGATGATACAGATATAAAATTACAAACCAGTAGTGGTGTGGTAGATCTGGAAGACTTAGGAAAAGTCATGAAAACGATGAAAAAAGCGAAGGTAACCAGAAATTTAGTCTATTACAAGAATTATGAAGTTAGCAATGTAACATAAACTATTTTGGAGTTTCAAGAAGTTATGGAGATGTATTTTGATTTGTGTTCAGAATATGTGGAATGAAATGATTGTAGAATGTATCAGTGAAATAATATGAACAGAGAGGTCAATAATCATGGTTAAAACCTCTTTTATCCTCCAAAACTTCTGGACAAAATTAAGTTCTACAAGATCATATTTAGGAGAATGGCTTTCAGATGTGCACAAATAAAGGTGTCATGCTCATAAAGAGGGAAATCTTATGAAGAGGTGTAGGTGCTGGACCCTAAATATTGAATCATTTCTAGTTAGCTACAGTAATTTACATAAACTGAAAATTGACATAATTTAATTATGTGCAAGCAAAAACATGTCATCTCAAGAGGATGTTTTATTTGCATGTGCACCTCAAGTTTACACTTATATTTGATTAAAGTTCACCACATAAAATTGTAGTGATACTCTAAATTTTTTGAGTGAATAGTATATAGAGCAATAAAAACAGATCTAGGTAGATTTTGAGATACATTTACTGACATTATCAGTGTGACAAAACCTTAAACACATCATGGCACTTGTCTTGGTTTCTGCCCGAGTTAAATATAAAAACTGTTTGCCTTGCAAATAAATGACATTGGTTTATAATAGCAAAAGGTTTCATTATTAGGTTTCTAGAAAGTCGGAAGAATTATCAAAGGCAAATGGAGAACCAAGAGAAATGATAACACCACTGTTACGGAAATCACTTGAAAAACAGGGATACAAACTAATAGGAACACATTCAGGTGTTAACTATGTAGGTGGACAAAGGTATGTATAACAAAAGACTCTCTCTCTCTCTCTCTCTCTCTCTTTGATTTATGATTTTTAATGTTTTTCGTTGTGACATTTGTTTTGGTTGCAAAATAAGTTTTAGTAGTAGTATTTTAGCTGTAGTTGCAGCTACATGTGTGTACATGTATTTAAATTTTATATTAATGATTTTTTATGTAAAGTAAGGACACAAAGGGAGTTATTAACTTTTATCTCTGTTTTTTTTATCAGTCTATGTTACGAGGAAGAGGAGGTTGTTACAAACACACGTTTTATGGAATAGAAAGTCACAGATGTATGGAGACAACCCCTAGCTTGGCTTGTGCTAACAAATGTGTATTCTGTTGGAGGTATTTATAAAATACTTTATTGAATAGAAAGTGGTTAACATGGTATGTCCAGTAAAACTTTCCTGATCTGTGACTTGTATCAGAACAATCACATTCAAACCAAAATAGCTATAATTCACATGTATCTGAAACAGCAACATCTCCAATAGAGCAAGTTACTTACTTTTTTAATCTTAACTTATTTTGTAATTTTAGCAATTTGTCCTTCATTTATTATCTGTTTTCAATTGTTTGTTGTCTCTCATCTGTTAACTTTTACTTATACAACTTTAACAGAATAATTAAACCCATGGCAATGAAATTTGGCAGGTATGTGGCCAATCCCATGCCCTTTCAAGTAGATTGGAATGTTTATTGACATTGTTCCTTGTTTATAGTCACAATAATTTGAACATCTTGTCATGAACTGTTCAGAAAAACCAAATTGTCAATAAAACAAAAAGCAACCCACAATCAAATTCACTGTGACCTGAAGAAATAAAACTCTCAAGCATCTGATAAAGTTTTTAGTTAAAGCATGTTTCTATATCCAATTTGGTTCTTCTAAACATAGGTAATAAGAACTTATAATATAATATATATTATATATATAAGTGAATCTAAATTCAAAATTCTTTAATATGCATAACTTACTATGTTATAACTGTTATTTACTTTTATTACTGGTCAGAGACACAGGAATTTACTATTTTAAGCCATTTATGATTTTGGTATAATTGATCTCAGGGTGTTTGTGATATAGTTTAATCCTAGCAGATTGGCTTGTCCATTTTTTTAGCCAGTAATTTAGTTAAGACGGAACAGAAAACAATATTTGACACACTTTAAGTCTGAAATATATAAAATCATTGAATGCCAGAACATCATACTGATGAAGATGACATTAAATACTTCATTTAAGACAGCAGTAAAAAAGTTATTTGGACAATCAAAATAAAACCAATATCTTTCAGCAAAATAATATGGAAATCTTACAGCAAAATAATACCAAAATCTTACTGAATGATATGGTAATCTTACAGCAAATAATACTGAAATCTTACAGCAAAATAATACCAAAATCTTACAACAAAATAATACTGAAATCTTACTGAAATCTTACAACAAAATAATACTGAAATCTTACAGCAAAATAATACCGAAATCTTACAGCAAATATGGAAATCTTACAGCAAAATAATACCAAAATCTTACTGCCAAATGATACCGAAATCTTACAGCAAAATAATACCGAAATCTTACAGCAAAATTGCAAAGATTAAGGTTTTTGGCCTTATATCAAGTTACCAAAATTAAAAAAAGTTAAAATCTTTTTTGGACTAACTCATTACATAATTGGTAAAATTGTTATAGTTTATGATGAAGGTTTTACTGTTGTAATTTACTGCTATATATCAGAAATATATGGAGAAAGTAAGCAATTAAAATTTATATGCAAATTTAACGCAGTAGATTTAGGTCTATTATAGTGAAAAATACTTTATCTTTTACTGTCAGACATCATACAAATCCTGTGGGAACAGAATGGAGGTGGAAGATGGATGATGCAGAGATGATTTTCCAGGGAGCATTGAATAACCATTTAAATATGATTAAACAATTCAGAGGTAGGTAAAGCTGTTTTTACCTTTAACCATTACAAAAATAAAATTTTTACTATATACTCTTTTTTTTCTTAATATATATTAACTAATATATAACTTATTATATAATTATTAATTTTCTTTTCTAATTAAATTTAGATACATTTGTATTGTTTTGAGATGTAGCTTTTAAATGCATTAATAAGTTCCATTGTAGTGCACAGATTTGATCTTGGTTTTGATTTTTAGCATACCTGAGCATAAAGTGTTAATGATAGATTACTATGATAAGTCTTGTGTCGTTATCAAAGTGTATGTTGTTCATCACCTGTCAACATTTTATAATTAATGATCTGAAGGCCTTGATTTTTTTGTTCAAGTTTCTTCAAACTTGCTTAAATTTGTACACTTCAAGAAAGCTAGGTCAGGTTGATGTATTGTCAAACACCTGTATTTGTCAAAGAGCAAGTCACTAGGTCAAACTAAAGAAATATTTTAAATAGAGCATCCTTAAGACACATTTGATTTTCATAAGTCTTAACCATTACATAAAAAATTTGGAACATTTTTGTCTTTGAAAAACTTATAAAATAACTTAATGAGCAATAAAAGTCATGTTTTTTTTGTTTCAGACCTAGAGATATGTTGTTCATTTCTGGTTTTGATTGGTATTTTATAATTTCAGGTGTTCCGGGTATACAGCTAGAGAAATATGCTGAAGCTCAACAACCACAACATTGTGCCTTATCATTAGTGGGAGAACCAATCATGTATCCAGAGATTAACAGATTTATAGAGTTACTTCACGATAAAGGAATATCGTCATTTATGGTGACAAATGCACAGTTTCCTGACGCAATCAAGTTAGTAACTCATGTAGGAAAAGTTTTAGATAATGAACAAACACTGATCAATAATATTCTGGCTACCAAATCTACAAATGTTTGTACTATTTCTGTTTTACTGTATTTATGAGATTTAATGAAAGATCATTTGCAGTATCTTAACTTGATATGATAGAATCTATAGGCAAGACTTTGGGCTTGTTTTTTTTCAGTCATAAAATTTTCACAGGTTTTTATTGTATGCAATTTTATGTATACTAGCAATGATATTTGAGTACTGAATTTTTGAAATATTTACAATTTTAGCTTGAAATTGTGAGTTTTCGATACTTTTGCAGTTTTGGGTTGAAATCATAAATTATGAGTTTACAATTTAAGAATGAAACTAACATATATCACATTTTTTTAAATTTTAGGAATCTGTCACCAGTTACTCAGTTGTATGTTAGTGTTGATGCCAGTACAAAAGATAGCCTGAAAAAAATTGACCGGCCTTTATTTAGGGATTTCTGGGATAGGTTTATAGAAAGTCTTAAAGAATTAGCCAATAAACAACAGAGAACAGTTTATAGATTAACCTTAGTCAAGTCCTGGAATACAGAAGAATTAGAAAATTATGCAAAGCTTGTCTCATTTGGAAAGCCAGACTTCATAGAGATTAAGGTAACATTGGTCATAATATACCTACTTACATGGTTGTGTTTTAAACAATATCTGAAGACAGACAATTCATTTACTATTGGTAAAGGATTTACTTAATAATCCTTAAACAGTAAAAATAATTTAAATGAAACTTGTATACAAAAAAAGTGACATTTGTTTAGGTGTATTTGTTATATCCTGATACCAAACTATTTTAATAAACCAACATGAAGAATTTAATTTAATTGATTTTTGTTAGGAAATATAAGAAGTGTTTAAGTTACCTATAATAAAATTTTCATGATCAATTCTGCCTGTTATAAAGTGATGGTTGAATGTTTGTCATATTGTATATTTAGAATACATGATAATGTTATAGCATATTTATGTATACATTGTATAGAACATTTCAATTTAAGTTAGACTACCTTTATTTTACTATCATTTGTAGGGTGTTACATATTGTGGAGAGTCTAAAGCTTCTTCACTAACCATGGAAAATGTACCATGGCATCATGAGGTCATAAAATTTGTACAGCAGCTAGCAGACCAGTTAGAGAATTATGAAATTGCATCTGAACATGAACACTCAAATTGTTTGTTACTGGCAAACACAAAAGTAAGCAATCATTAATTATCTAAACTGATTCCGAGACCAATGATCTCTCTTTGTGCATGTTTGTACAAACGACTTCAGCTATTGGGACCAAGTGTTTTTGCGTGTTTGATATGTACAAAACTATTGGTCACAAATGCATGCACAGCGCTTTGAAGATATGAATATATGTCCATCATGATTTATGATGTGCACATGTACAACTCGTGTTGTGACAAATACATGTACAACTTTTGTTGTGACAAATACATGTACAACTTTTGTTGTGACAAATACATGTACAACTCATTTTGTGACTTATACCAGTTCAACACTTGTGACAAATACCAATGCAGTACTTGTGACATACTATTATTTCTGTTTTTATTATCTGAATATCAGTATTGCTTGTTTTTTTTGTTTTATTTATTTATTTTTTTATTTATTTATTTATTCTTTTTTTTATAACTTGAAGTCTAATTTAGTATTAAATTTAAGCAATATTTTAATTAGTTTTAATTGTTATATGTATACCAAGCACATCTACCTGTTGACATTTTCTTACAGAACACCTGTATTTAATTTTACAATGATGTTACATAATACATTATAATAATGCAGCACATTAGTCTGTAAGATTTAAAAGGAGCCAGATATATGGAAATATAACACATCCCTTGAAATCCTTGTGCTATTCCAAATATTCATTATGGAACTGAAGCAGATGAAGGGCCAATCAGTTTCTTTTCTTTGCAGAAAGGAGGATAAAACTATCTCAGTTATACAAAGTGCTAAGGAATAAAAGGAACATCAAATATTTACAGGATGTCAATTATATATTTCATTATTATATTGATATGGTTTATTTTTTTCTAAATTGTCTATATCATTTTCTTTAGTTTAAAGTCAATGGAGAGTGGCATACTTGGATAGATTACCCGAAGTTTCATCAGTTAGTAAAGAAATACAAAGAAAGTAATGGGAACATGACATTCAGTGCTGTAGAATATATGTCAAAAACTCCTAACTGGGCTGTGTTTGGTGCAGATGAGAGAGGCTTTGATCCAAAAGAAACCAGATTCTTCAGAAAAAAGCAAAAAGATATTTCAGGATGTTGAAAATTAACATAAAGTTCAGGAAATAACTTTGTTTGTTTAATTTCGTTGTTCTATAAAGATGATTGATCACACTGATGGATAATATATATAGAAATCATGTATAAAGTTGTTTGTGTGATTTATTTAAGTATGCAGAACTGATATAAGTTATTTTATATATTTAAAAACAGCTAACAAAACGAAATACAGAAACTATTTTGCAACATTATATTGGACTCTTTTAGTCTAATTTATTGATGGGTTAACAGCATACACAATGACACATTTATTTTAACAAGTTTCAAAATATTTCAACAAGCATGATTGTTTAGTGATGATTTATGCCATTAACTTGTCATTAAGACTTTCAGATTTATAGGGCCTTGACTTGACTTGACTGAGATACAAGTAACAGAAGTTATAAAAAGTATACTAGAATGATTTATGTTTGTGAGGATAAAATTTGTTCAATTGTCTTTTTTAAAAATATATCTTATTGGCTACCTTGGTAATCAGTAATTTTCTTTATATTTTTTTTTGGTTTTGGCTTACCCAAAATTTTCTGCTCTATAAACATTTCTAATTTTACAGCTTTATTAATGAATATTTGTTTGATCAAATACTTTGATACATACATATATAAATTGTTTGGTGCAAATTGCACCACATTTTTGGTTGAAAATTTTGATGGAAAGATATTCTTATGATAGACTATGTTAGATAAATGTAAATCTTTGAAAGATTTAGCCCTACAATTTATTAATCATTTATATTGCAAAAGCAAATAAATGAAATAAATTCTTTGTATAAAGAGTCTACATTTATTGTTTATAAGTGGAAGTGTGATTTTGTTATATCCAGGTCTATGATGTAGATAGACAATATGACATTTGAATACTTTATCTCAAGGGTTATTGATAGACAGAATATATGGCATCATGACATCAATACCATTTGTAGCCTAGGTTGATGTGAAGGTTTCCTAGATGGAGTAGAGTAGGGTAAAGTTTGTACATAGTTGTTTATCCACCATTTTAAACAAAGAAAATATACAAAAAAACTTTTTAATAAATTTTATGTTTTCTCAAGAAAAGTTTTCTTGAGTCCAACTCCGAGTCCAAGTGATAGACTGTTTGATTCAGTTGATTGATAGCAATTATTTACCAAGGTAGGTGTTTGACAAGAAATCAATAAATTATGTTTTATGTCATATAATTATTGCAACAAATACTGTTAACTATTAATAATTATGTACATACCATCTCTCAGGTAACAAATTATATGGCTTATAGGTATTGCTATCGGGTTTATTGCCATTTGCCATAGGTTTACTGGCTTTGCAGATTTTTTTGACTAAAAATTGTATACAGACAACAAGAAAAAAACATTTTATGATATACTTGTCAGGTGAACTAATAAATAGTTAAACCTTAAAACATCTAGACATGAACCAAAATGCCTAAAGCTTTTAAATTTGTTTATAGTATCAATATAAAGCTATACTTAGTTTGCAAAAGTTGGTTGATCTTGTTCTTCTGTCATAAACCTTAAGATTTAGAAACTTGAAACTTCATATATAGCTTGAAGTTATAAAACCGTTTTATATGCATAGCTAATAGAGCTTGATCCTAAATTAAGGTCACTTTGGCCTTTAAGTATCTTGTCATGAACCAAACTGCCTAGAAACTTGAAACTTCATATATTTACTTTCAGTGCAAAGTTTGAGAAACTGGTTGACCTTGACCCACTTTCAGCATCAGAGTGACCAGAAGAAATAAAACTTTTGTCATGAATTAAAATGCCTAGAAGCAAGGAACTATCTGTATAGCATATACATAATGAAGCTCTACCAAATCAAGGAAGCCAGCTGACCTTTATTCTGTGTTTAAGTTCACACTGACCTTAAATAGTAAATCCTTAAAGCAAAACTCCTTGTCATAAACCAATAATTCATATTTATCATCAGGACATAAAACTGTAACTTTGTTGGTGAATCTTGTTGTCAATGACTTATATCATCCAAGGTCACAGTGACACCATTAATCATCTTGTCATGAATTAAAAGTCCTAAAAATGGTGTAACTTACATAGCATCAACACATAGATCTACATATTTTGCGAAGCTTGTTGACAGTGACCCATTTAAGAAGTATTGAAACCTTTAAATATTCTCTTGTAACCAATAGAAAGAAATAGAAGAAAAAATTCAGATAGATGGCATCAGTGCACACAGCTCTACAAATTTTGCGAAACCTGTTGATCTTGAACTACATTCAAAGTCACCGTGTCCTGGATTATTTAAACATCTTATGAAATGAAAATCCTATTTACTTGAAAAATTCACATATAGTATCAGGTTATGAAGCTTTACCAAATTTGCAAAGCACCATGAGTCACATTCAAGGCTAAAGTTAACTAAATAAATAATCTTGTCATTAAGAAATGTCTAATGGTTTAAATCTTCATATATGCAATCTGTACTAAATACAAAAGATTGTTCCTATAATTTTCTCAAATCACCAAAACCAGACGTTTCTTTATTTTTGTGGTCATAATTGGTTACTCAACCTTTCATGATGCTAGAGTGAGATTAGTGTTTGTATAGTTCGATATCATAAAACAGGATGCAGGATTCTGTCAAGCAACTGTCAAATTCTTATACGCCGCATCTACCTGTTACTGCAACCTCAATCTTAGAAGGTACTGTGCGAAGATTAAATCACTTTTTATCATCATTCCATCATTTTTTATAATATCAATATACTAGTGTATATAATAATATGATATGGTATGATAATCATAATTTGAGTTGAGTTGAGTAATGGTGTTTAACGTTCCAGTCAAGATATTTCACTTATATCGAGACGTCGCCAGCTATAGGCGAAAGTGCAGGAATTTTGCCTGTGTGTTGCGCTGATGACATTATTCAGCAGGGTTCTTTATCGTGCCACGCCTGCCGTGACACAGGACCTCGTTTATTTTAAGTTCCAATCCAAAAGAACTGTTACTTTCATTTCGTAAGTAACAATCACTACCCATTTCAAGTCTTGGGCCAGACCCGGTCAGGGTTGGAACCCACGTCCTTCCACTTACGAAGCGAGCACTCTACCAACTGAGCTACAGCAGTGGTTATATCATAATTTGCTATGATATGGTATGGTATGATATGATATACTTGATGTATAGAGATGAGTATTAATGCTCAAAGTAAATAAAAAGATAAATAAAATAAATAATGATAATAACAACTTGATTTATGGAATGTGGGCGCTATCGATTTGACCCGGAACAAATACAACTTAAGTAAACGAGTCAGCATTGACTCCACTGTTATAAAATTATGTTAATTTTTTGAATTCCGTAAGTACTTTTTAAATCTGATACATTTTGCACCGTAATGTTTACAATATGTTATCTACAGCACTTGATCAATAATTTTATAATTTATTTTAAGTTCTTGCTTGAAATCAGCTTTATTTAACAAGAGGCCAAATACCATACGGCATTTTGTTTGCACACCAGTTTCTGACAGGCATGCTAAGTACAATTTTAAATGTGCTTTGACTAAGGATTTATTACAATGAATGTTATTGAATTTGTGGCGCAATTTTGCTTCTAAAAGTTTTTTGAAAGGCAGATAAAACACCTTTCTTAACATACTTTGTGAAAACTAGATTACAAAATGGCTAAACATCTACTTCCTATATATATATTGGAACCTAATCGGTCTATATATTGAACTGTAATGAATAATGATTTTTTTTTAAAGCTGCAGAAAGTTTTTCAATTTTCTGATTTTTTTTTTTATTTTCTAAAAATATATATTTTTAAAAATAAATATCTTCTAACCACGATCCGTGACATTCATTTTCTAAAATTTCATTTCTTTTAGCTGTAAATAAACGGAATCCTCTGACCGGTTGGTCAGTGTTTAACGATGGTAATTATGAGCTTGGAGCATGCGCACGGATGTACGGAAAACCCTAGAATCGAAGGTGAAACATGACAGATTGCATTAATTGTCATTCATTAATCCAGATGTATTTGAAATGGTGTTATGTACCCCTGGCGAAGCCAGGTTGAGCTTATGTCATGGTAAACCGTCCGTGCATGCGTGCGTCCGTAAACTTTGATCTTCTTCTCTGAAACTAATTGGAAGGTCCTTAGTTGCTATGTTTTAAAAATTGTTTCCAACATGCACGTCTGAAATCCAAGATGGCTGCCGTTACTATAAATAGTAAAAACGTATAAATGGCTATAACGGGTTCATTTATGTACCGATGTTGTTGAGAATCAAAACATAGAAAATAGATGTCGGGGATAAAACATATATAGCGGTTTGTCTGTACAATTATTTGTTTGTGCATTAATTGCCTAATATACAAATAAGGTCAATTTTTGAAAAATAAATAAACAGGCCTAAATCTTTGAAAATCTGCTTCTATGAAAGTACATGGCCAATTGAAATGAAATTTATGATAATATTGCTTCGAATAATAGAAAATAAGGATATTGCTAGTGAGTTTATATTTTACTGATTGTATATATTTAAAAAAGAAAAAAGGTGTTGCAGGTGAGCGATACAGGCCATATTGGGCCTCTTGCTTTCTATTTATAGTAACGGCTGTCATATAGGACGGTTAGTATTACCGTCCTATATGGCAGCCGTTACTATAAATAATACCAGACACAATTTTTAATCTGCATTAACCAAGGGTGTTGGTTCTATTTGGCGTAGCGGTTTCAGAAGAGAAGATTTTTCAAGAACCAGCATAAAGTAACATTTGTAATATACGTGTAAAATTTAATGCATTTACTTAGTATATACTAATATCAAATTTAAAAATGTTTGTTTCATTGATAATATAGTAATGGCTATGTATTTAGTGTTGTTTATAGTAACAACCCCATCTTAAGTTTTTAGACGGCCACAAAGAACGCAATTTTAATTTACTCCATTTAAGGATCTTCCTCACAAATTTAGTTCAATTCAGCCCAGCGGTTGGAGGGAAAATTGAAGTTAACGGATGGACACATGCTTCATAATGCTATAAGCTCAGCTGTATACAGCCAGTTTCACTTAAACGAATGATCATTTTATCTAGATGCTTTGAACTTAAAAAATCATCATTAAGATAAATGGCTGATAGAGGGTTTTGTTCAAAAACATTTACAATATGTAAGAGATATACCAAAAACCTTTCCATTGCTCTAAAGATAATTGCTTAATTCGGATACTAGTATTGCGGTCGACTTCCATTTATTGTTTGATTGTTTGAATGGACATCTCTTGGTAAAAACTTTTGCCGGTTTTAGATTTAGTACCAGAGCAAATTTATCCGTTATCCGTTGGTAGTGACTGTTCTTCGCCAAGCACTTGGCATTTAGAAATAAAAATCACTGGGTCCATTATCGACTTTGCGTTTGATCAGTAGTTGCGCATGCGCTAATTTTTCCGGTTAATTTCTACCTTGAGCTAACAAAGAATTATGAAGGATTGAAATTTATTTCTTAAATAAAATATTGAAAGATCAAAGATATCAAATTATTCCTGTTATAATTAAAAAGTAGAAAATGAGAGGAATTTTATGGTATTTTTATATTGAAATATTTTAAGAAATTTTTGGGGCTTTTTTAGTTTGAAATTTAAGAACTTTACAATATAGATAAAGAAGGAAATATGTTGACGAGGTTGCTTTAAACAGTCATATCAATAATTTTACTTTAATTTTCAAAAAGTTCCTGTTATAGCTAAAAAGAAGACATTTTGACGATTCCAATGGTGTATATTACGAGAAAATAAATAATTAAACAATTGGGGCTTTTTTAACTTTAATATAAAAATATGTAGATAAATTCCTTGAACAACGCACTGTATACAGGTAAAACGTATGCAGAATCTATTAATACTATACCAGCATTTCCTTCCTGATATATTTCAATCATATAGAATCACTATTGTAGTGGAATTAAATAAATGATGATATTTTATAAAATTTAAATTATTTTTTCAAAAATTCAAAAAATAACACTGACATTAACATAGTATTAACGCGATTTTGACGTTCGGTATTTATAGTAATATATAACCATATATAATATGTATTTTTATTATATTATATATAGTTCAAGCTGCAGCTATTCCCGACTTAAAATAAATTAAGAGATTACGCTTTTTTTAATAAAGAAAGAAATTGAGCGGCTTTAACAACTGGTTCATTCACTTTCCATAAATTGAAACTACACGAAAATGTGTTACCAATAATAATAATAATAATAATAATAATAATAATAATAAAATTATTATTATAATTATTATTATAATTATTAATATTATTATTATTTTAAATATTATTATTGCGGAATTTCGTCGGTTAATCTATTTCTAAACAAACATGATCATGATGCAAGACCGTGGATATTCCGATGCCATTCTATTTGTCAAAACAAAGAATACTCCGTTTGTGTTTTGTTTTTAGGTACATCTGACGGGTCATTGTATTTTTCCGAACTTTCAACACAAACCATAAGCGATTATTTAAGAACTGTCACAGGTGTACATCCAGTTGTTGTTGTTTTAGTCCAATAGGTCTTCATTCCTTGAGACTTGAGTAATCATTTAAAGGTAATAAACAATTGTCAGTGGTGACACTACCTTCTTGGTATACAATAATGGCATCCGAATTCAGATCTCTTAGACCAAGAAAATCAGTTGATTATAAGAAACTCCACTTTGGAGATGACTTGCCTCCAACTGAACGCCGAAAAGCCAGAATAACAAATGAAGTGTTACCAGATAGCTACAATATTGAGAGGCTAATTTCAAGAAAAGATGACAAAGAAAGGGTAAGTTATAAAATCATTTTGTATTAATTTTATTTTATTCTTCCTATTTTCCGATCATTTATCGTGTAGTAGTTAATTTAAAGCAAATTGGCTATATTTGTAAATTTAAAAAATGTTAAAAGTGTGTGTGTGTGTGTGTGTGTGTGTGTGTGTGTTATTTAGACGATATTTGACCAGTTTTATGTTGTACTCTAATTTTATATGGAGAATTTATATTCTGTTTTTTTTCTGGCTGATTATACGAGTTATTTATTCTTTTACATTTCACATTTTACTGTGTGTGTGTATATGTGTGGAGAGAGAGAGAGAGAGAGAGAGAGAGAGAGAGAGAGAGAGAGAGAGAGAGAGAGACTGTCTTTCAAATAAGGTCTGCCCCAGTTTCACAATCATTCCTTAACTAAGATTTTCCTGAACTTAAATTAAGCTTATTTTGGTAATCTGTTTTTGGAACTGCTAATGTATATTTTTGTCAAAACTAAATGTTTTAATCTAGAAGTGATCTTAAAACTGACACTTTAAATTCCCGAATATCATAAAAATTGACAAAATTATAATGATTTAAATCTTGGTATAGATTTGAGTTAAAGGAAAATCTTAGCTAAGGACTGATTGTGAACTATTATGAACTTGACCCAACATTTTAAAACATTTTCCATATCAACAGTAAAAGAGTTAGGAGTTTCTGTTGTACCTAAACCCATTTTATCCCAATTCAATTTTTTTAAATGTTGACAACGGCTTGATGCTGTCATTTTGAAGCTTTTTCTTTCAAAAAAATAATAAAATATATTAATTGGATTAAAAAAGACTGAAAGCAGAATACCATCGTGACCCAAACTTCGGAAGCCTAATGTTCTTTATTACATTCAAAACCACCGGAGGTGGTACCTGAGGTTTATATACATAATTATACATAATATGGCGATTGATACAATGTATAGAATATAACACATACACTATACTCTATACACACCGAATAGAGCTTTACATGCTTGGTCATAAAGGTTTGTCCTAGCTGTGAAAAATTTCCCATTTCTATTAAAATATACCCAAGTAACAATAGCTGTCTACACAATCCAAAATGTCCCCACCAAACTTTAACACTAGTAAATGATTATTTTTCTTTTACTAAACATAAGAACTTTTGTTTTAGATATATTGACTTCAAGTTGAAACGTTTAAATTTTATAAAAATGACAGAAAATTTAAATTTTCATCCCAAATTATCTTTTGACGGGTTGGGGTATACTTGAACTATGATAAAGAATTTTATTATATTCAATTTTTCATTAAAATTCTTTTTATAACATGTCTAAAATACCCCCTCTCTCTCTCTCTCTCTCTCTCTCTCTCACACACACACACACAACTAAGAAAACTTGTATACACGATAAGGTATTTGTGAATGGAGTTAAGTAGTGATATCCGGTTTACGGGTAATTCATAAACATCGGTAACTCAGTAATCACTACCGATACTGAGGATGGAGACACTTCGAATTTGCAAAGGGATTAGTAACGAAGGAATGTCTAATAACCAAGCTACATAGTATATAAAATTACGAAAGAAATCATTTACCCGTGACAGTTTTTTTTTGTTAAATATAAATATATCCAGTCAATAACATTCGACGCAAAAAGAGAATTCTCATATTCACTTATATTAGAACTACAGACAAATAGACACGACTTTATTTATTTATTTATTTATTTATTTATTTATTTATTTATTTTATTTTTTTATTATCACTGTCATCTATATAAACACCACTTAATGGTACATAAAATTCAAATATTTTTGCAATATAGGTTCTGAAGAAATTTTATTTCCAAACAGTATAAAAACTAAAATATCATTATTTTATTTAATACTTGTTAATTAAAGTTTAGAGCTTATTTTGTTAAAATAGTGTAACAGTTTATCAAATTTGTTGTATTTGTAGGTTAAAAAATGCATTTTGCATCTATTTACAAAATAAATCTCTGAAAAAATATCGTTATCCGTGAATCATGCCAATTTTCAAAGTAATTTTAAATTAGGGTATTTGCGCCATGAAAACAAAATACTAAAAGAAAAAAGAAGAAGAATATCAAATAATTTGAAATTAATATACTTTTATTAGAATGCTTTGCGTTTTTGCATCAAAATAATCGTATCTCTGTAAATGCATACGCGTAGTGGCAATGAGTTTTATTTGTCTCTGCCCAAAGTAAAAAGAAATGATTTAGTATTACTAAGTATTTTTTTTCCAAAACGAAATTATATATTTAGCATAGATATCATGCAGTGTGTTTGTTTTACAAACGTCGTCTATCGGGGCTACGAGAGAGAGAGAGAGAGAGAGAGAGAGGAGAGAGAGGAGAGAGAGAGAGAGATTATCGCCATAGCTAGTCAAGATTAATTTACTTTTATCGAGACGTAACAAGTTATGTACTTTTCTTTATGGCAATGTGCTAGACGAAAACTAACACTTTTTAAATGTTTTGTGAATCGGTCTTCTACAATTAGGAAGCCAGCACCCCATCAACTTAGCTACCCGTAGTGTGTGTGTGTGTGTGTGTGTGTGTGTGTGTGTGTGTGTGTGTGTGTGATGTTCTACATTATATTGGTAATATCGAATTTTGTAGCCGCGAAAATTTACAAAGAGAAAAAAGAGATTACACCAAACGGGACAAGGATTATTGGGAGTTTGACATAAGGGAAAAACGTGTTAGTAAAAAGCAAAGAATTATAAGAGAAATAAAAGAGACCAACGACAATTATTTGGAAAATAAAAAACAAACACATGAGGAAATAGAAAACTTGGACGAATGCGCTATAAAACAAAAACTATCACTATTAGGAATAAAAACAAGAGTTAGGAAAAAAGAGAAACTGGTTGAATTATTAAGAGATGCGTTAAGAGATACGGAATAAGGAATAATCTATATGGACCCAGTTGTTCGAAGCTTGATTATTTTAATTAAATGATTAGTCAAAATTTGAATTTTGCATATTTTCAATTATGTTGTGAAATTAATATTGAAATTTTCAAAAATAGATAGAATGTCACTTCACTAAAGCACATTAATATAAAAAATATCAATTTGATGATGCTAGAATGATTTTTATTGATGTTTTTAATTTATGTTATTAACTGATTAAACTAATCAAGCTTCGAACAACTGGTAACTGTACACATATTTTAAGGAAATTTTAGATGATGAAATATGAATAGTAAATGTGAAAATGATAAACCCATGTCATACGATTTATTTATTTATTTATTTATGAATGCTTGATGATCAATAAACCGTGTAAATAAAGTGTTGACTTTACGTGTCTTGTGTACAAATGTCTGATGGGTGTGATTAATTAATTGATTGATTGATTAATTGATTGATTGATTGATTCCAGTCGGAATAGTGAGCAATCACTTCTATCGAGCCGACGAAGAAGCTTTCTGGCCCCAGTTGCACAATCATTTCTTAGCTAAGATTTTTAGTTAACTTAAATCTTGCAAATTTTCAAATCTTATAATTTTGCTAATTTTCAAGATATTGAGGAACTTAAGGAATCTTTTTAGGACTACTTTTAGATTAAAATATTTGCATTTAGTTTTTGACAAATATATTCACCAGTAGTTTTCAAAAAGAGATTACAAAATTATGCTAAATTTAAGTTAAGGAAAATCTTAGCTATGGAATAGTAGGAAACTGGGGCCAGTATATTTTTCTAGATCCAAGTTGAATCAAGTCCCCCGGATTCAATGTCAAGGAGTTCTTTCATCAATTTAACTGAACGACAATACCAACTATAAAGTGAGTGAGTGTTTAACGCCCCAGTCAAGAATATTTCTGTTATATCGAGACGTCGCCAGCTATAGGCGAAAGTGCAGAAATTTTGTCTGTTCGTTACGATTATAGCTTTATACTGCAGGGTTCTTTAGCGTGCCAAGCCCACCGTGACACGGGACCTCGTTTATTTTAAGTTCCTATAAGAGAGAACCGTGACTTTCATTTCGTAATGTCGAGTGCTTGGCGAAAGAACAGTCACTTCCCACTTTTTGTCTTGGGTCAGACTCAGACTCGGGCGAACCCACGACCTCCCACTTACAGAGCCAGCACTCTACCAACTGAGCTACCGCAGTGGTACCAATGATGGACAGCTGAGTAATAACTTATTAAAATGAATAGTATTTTCTCCGCTTTTAAGATAAATTGAATTAATCCGATATATATATATATATATCATTATCTGATTAATTTATCTTGAAAGCGGAGAAAAATGCTATTCATACGACAAAATATAAGTATATATCACGCGCGCGCGCGCGTGTTTAATACAGAATTGTTCTGACATAAAGTGAAGACTATTATTTATTAATCTTATACATATGCATGTATGACTCAAGTTGGCCAATTTTTATCAGTTATGGCTGAACTTTTTATAATTATGAAGCAATATTTAATTTAAAAAAATAACAATCAGTTAAAAAAATAATCAAATAAAATCGGAAATATTTTGATATAATGTACAATAAAATATAAACATGTACATATAATGTATAGTAATAAAGAAAATCATCTTTATCTTGTGAACAGCTCTAGTGAATATCTATCCTCTCGATTAAGACACGATCTTACCTATAAAGTACGAGTTAATTCCCTTGATTTACCGAACGGTAAGTTCATAACGAAACACCACTCTGTCTCTCACAATGTCAATTTTACGGTGAATATCAGCCAGGTGCCTATATGTGTTATCAAAAGATTATTTTATTCATTTCTTTGATTTAACTTTGTAATATCTCGTAAATGTGTTTTTCAGTCTCATCTCAAATGTAAACAAATGTGACGTGACAGTCGTGTTTGTTTACCTACAATAATGTAGTTCCGGATTATGTATTGCATTTTATATGTATTCATACACGGTGTGACAAAATTTTTTTGGCATTCATTGTCAGTAATAATTACAACGGCTCTCAAGCTTGCAGCTATGGGAATTTCACAAGGCAAATGAAAATATATGTATATATGTATTTACGTGTTCTCTGTATTGTTAATATTACAATGATGAGAAATAAAGAAATTTGAATTTGAAATTTGAGTAAAGAACTTTAGCTATATATCAAGTTTTATATTTCTATTTAAATAAGTTTGTTAATTTTTGTATGCTATTTTGATGTGACCTACATAAGTCATTGATACTAGTAACCTACTTACGAATTTAAAAGTTACATAAATAATATGAACTGTGTGAACTGTTCCAGTATCTGGGCATAAAAGTAGTAGGTGGTAGCGTTTTTAATTAAAAATCGCGAAATGTAACGAACATTTATATACAGTTCAATGGTTAAATCAGATCCTACAAAAAAGACATTATAACATTAAAAACGCTATACTTTCCACACAAAGTATATCAAAAGGAATATTTGTCTTAAACAATTAATAAGTCGCGTTAAGTTTTGCTTCAAAAACGGGCGACTGAAAACTGCATATAAAAGTTTGGTTGAAGTTATATGGAAACTGCACCAAATATCAGATATTTCTCTAGACAAAAATTATATCTAAAGGTTTGTTTTTTCATTTTTATTTATTTATTAATTTATTTATTTGTTTATTTCTATTTATTCATTTATTTATTTCTATTTATTCATTTATGTATTTTTTTATTTATTTGCCAAAGTGCCACACTTCCTTGATATGATGAGTTTTCTCCTTGCTGTCAATGACCTTTATGAGGTTTAAGATTAGGACTTCAATTCACCCAAATAATTTTTAAAAAATGACAGGTGGGAAAAGATGATTGTGTGTCTACGTTGTACATATTGTGGTTAGGCGAGAACTTGGTTTACCTTGAAGATCTATAATTTTTTTTATGTTTTACAAGAACAAAGGGTTACTTGTTTATTTGATGTTAGTATAAGGAAATGTGTATATCATACGTTCATTAAAATAAAAACGTTGTATATATGAATCATCACATTCAATTTATGTAACCATATTCATGGCTTCCCCCAAGGGCAAATGTTGTAGGATTGTGCATGTGTTTAAAATTTAACTATCAATTTATCTTCTAACGTGCATTGTTAGCCACGCCCTAGAGTACGAGTTTGACTGCATGGTTTTTTGTAGCCTTATACAATGGCAAACATCACAAGTGCAGTTTACCTACGTTTGAAACTGCCTCGATTGTCCATCGGTAGAACGTCCGCCTTGAGTGCTGAGGGTAGTGGGTTCGAACAAACACTTAATATTTTGAGATATAGAGGTAGAACCTTATAAAAAATTCGCCCTTAGTGCACGCCAGTACACGCACGCCAATATACAACAGACCATAATTTACACTTGCACATCTCACGCATTCACAAACTTGTTCTTATAGACTTATCAATAGTATTTAAATAACCTAGATCTCGTCGCGAATACTTCGTATGTGGGAAGTCGTGGTTTGAACCCCAGAATAATCATGACTATTTTTGAACTTGTAATGTAGCATCTTTCAGTGGATAGGTACATCCATACTTTCTAAGTATCGGCCCCTTTGGTGTAAGCATGGTTAGTCTATTTGTCAAGATTACACAAATGAAAACCTTATTTTCGAAAAAAAAAAAAAAAACCAAACAAATCAGATTTTTGTTACCTTGACAATAGAATGTCAATGCAAACAAATTGGGCCTAATCTCGGTGTACAAAATGTGACATTTACATTCTATCGCGAATTTAATAAAAAGAAAAGTGTCAATTTTGAGTATACAAAGCGAATTTCTAAGATACCATCATTAACATCTTCACCACCACCACCACCAACATCATTATCATCATCATCATCACAAATCGATTTGAGCAGGGGGTTTTGTAAAATGCGCATTTCAACCCTGTCATATAGCTTCGTATAGGTTTAGAAAGTTTGTATACCTTATTCTTCTAATCAACTAAGGTGATTTCTTTTACCTTTACAGATAAATTTTTCGCAACTTTTAACTAGTTACTTTAATATAATTCACCATTTTATTTCATTGACGACAACGTCAAAAACTTGAAATATAATGTTTTTCATTATATATATATATATATCTTCTATTGAAAAACCAATGTAGTTGCCGTAAGTTTACTTTTCATTGAGGATTTAAAGAAAAAAATATAATTAAAAACAATTTAAAAACCATAAACAGTCTCTCTCTCTCTCTCTCTCTCTCTCTCTCTCTCTCTCTCTCTCTCTCTCTCTCTTGACACATAGAAGCACTAAAATGGGCTTTTAAAACCGCTCTCTCCTCTCTCTCTCTCTCTCTCTCTCTCTCTCTCTCTCTCTCTCTCTCTCTCTCTCTCTCTCTCATTTTGACATGTAGAAGCATTAAAATGGGCTTTTAAAAATGTTTCATGTGCCAAATCTGAAATTTTAAATATTCTATTTTTCGTACAAGTGTACTTATATGTCCTCTGTGTTATCTCAAGTTTCAACTATAAATAGAAAAAGAGTATTTGAAAGTAATAAAATAAAAAGTAAATGACAAGTCAAGGAGTTATCAAAAGTCTTTCTATAGATGTATGTGCAAGATCACTGTAACCTTCAATAGATGTAGATTTTAGTCAGTTCTCTAGCGGTCACTTTGTTGAGGAAAATATAAATTTTATAGCCTGTAATTGTGTAAATTTATTGGCACCATTTTTGAATATTTTAATGATAAAATTCAAAATTGGTTTATAACAATATAGTAATGTTTCTATCTCTTAATAAATGTGTGTGGTCTTGTATCAATTTAATTTGGAATCAAAGACGCATATATAATGATATCGTAGCTTAATCTTCTAAGGTTGGTGGGTTGGTTAGAGTTTTGTTTACGCCACAACAGTAATTTTCAGCTATCCGTTACTGTTGTAGTTGTAATGTTGTTTAACGTTGCACCAGTAATTTTTAACTATTTACGACGAAAGCAAGGCATATCAATCTTCATGGACAAGTTTATATTTTCGTGTGATGTGCGAGTGTGTAGTATGACCTGTCGTGTACTAGCGCGCTCAAGTCGGCTTTTTGTAAGGTTCTCGCTCACTGCTGCAGACAAGCATACCAATTATCTAGTCCATTATCCTAGCATCGAGTGAACCAGCTGAAACTCTATCCTCTTCAAGTCGCACGCCAGGCCAGGAAGCAAATATCTTAAATTTTAAAGTCTTATGTATGTCTCGACCGGGGTTCGAACCCACGACCTGGCAATGTCGCTGACAAACATCGCAGACCACCTAATCTTTATTTAAGAAATAAAGTAATTTTCCAATGTTTTTATGAACTTACAATGTATAATGGGTCGTCTCAAATTTGAGATAGCCCATTATACTTTGCAATTTCATAAAGGCATTGGAATATTACTTTATTTCTTATATTTACAATATTTATTAAACATAATGTTATATCCGACTCACATTTTTCATGTAATTTTAAAAACGGTTTGGAAATGCACTGCTGATGCACCTTCTCAGAAAAATGGGTTATCCCCTGTCATTCAAAAAGAACATTTGACATCTGACCCCGCCCACTGATCCATTTAGATATGAATAATTTATTAAATTAAATTAACAAACATGTATTACATTTTCACGTGAAAATTGAATTAACAATTATTAAAAGATAAATATTTACAATAGAAAAATAATTTCTACGTTGAACCCTGTTTGATTTTTGTTTTCATTATTCGCATAAACATCGGTTTTTCACATCGCGCATGAATACCATTTCTGGTTTTTCCCTAACTGACCTATTTTTAGCTATCTGTTTTTATCTCACAAAACCACGTACATACTTCGATATTTCCTTCTTTTTTTTCAAGTTTTTTTTCACGTTATAGCAAAAAAAAATTTTTTTCAAAAAATAAAAAAAATTTTTTTTTGCTATAAAATAAAAAAAAATTACACCTATTGAATTCCTATGATGAACTCATTGTAGAAAATCTAGAACATTAGGCAATTCCCGTGACCTACTTTTATCAATCTATTTTTAACATTCAAGCCATCACATTTTATAGTGTTATTTAATTAAATATACATTGAAAATGAAAGAAAAAATATTGAATTTTAAATATATAAATAAAATATTTGTTTCGATTTTTATTGTATACTTAAAAATATTTCCATCGTCAGGGTGTTCTAAACGCTACACGGCACACAGCTTGCGGGCCACTACCATACAAGCTATGAGCGATGCCGGTGTTGAGACCAAACAGATAATGTTTATGAGCGGTTATCGGAATGAGGCTTCTGTCAGGAGCTACTCTCGCGACTGTTCGACCATTCAAAAACATGCTTTAAGTTCGCCTCTTTCATCAACTGTCACTGGTAATACTTCTGCCGTAATTCCCTCTGCCTCTGACCATGCTTCTTCTTCTCTACCAGCAACTGATAATCAAGTGATGGTTCCATGCTCGGACCTGTGCACAACACAGTCCAACAAAACGTCGCGCATTGATGTTTCCAATACCCTGTCATCCATACAATCGGGAATCTTGACAAATTCAACGTTTAATAGCTGTAATTTAACAATCAATATGAATTTGTAACTTTGTTTGTCTATTTGAATAAAATTGTATGAAATATTCTTTTGTTTCCAGCGTACTATTTTTTAAACCGTCTATTACGTCACACAATCAGTGAGAAGGCGGGAATTATTTTGATTGACATATTGGCTGTTCCCAGAATGTTTACATTGCCGACAGATTCGGTATTTACCGGTTTTTCTTTCTTATTTGTATGACGCAATCGAGAAGTTTGTAAAAAGAATATTAGGAAAAATATTGTAAATATAAGAATTGACTGTCATTTTTTCCTGGGTTATCAAGGAATGAACCAGATTTTAAAACTAGCAAATTTAAAATGAACTGCTTCGCAGTTCATCAGATTTGCTAGTTTTAAAATCTGGTTCATTCCTTGATAACCCAGGAAAAAATGACAGTCAATTCTTAAATGAATGCCAACGGTAATTCCATTTGTCAGTTTAAAAAACGCTTTCCGCAATCCGCGGTTAAAAGTCTATTACGTCACTGTTCGCAAGTCGAGCAGTTGCAAAGTATAGTCGACGTCAAATACTTTATTGAAAAAAAAAGTAATTGTAAATATGGTAGTATAGTGTCAACCATTAAGCTTTACTACAAGAAAAACCTTTCTCACATGCGGTCGACCATGCTTGAATCCACAGGTGTATGACGCCTTGGGTTTGAAGGCCATCGCCCTAAAAACTAAGGCACAGCGCCCCATAAATTTGCTAAAGACGTCTTGATGTAAGTGAAACAAAACAGTTCGATTATAATCTATTCATCTTCTTACACACACTTTCATATCATGAAACCTCGAAAAGTGATTTATCGAAACATTTCATATTCATTGGGACAATTGATGAGAGTAATGTAAATTTAAGTCATAAACACATAACACAGGAATAACATCAAAAGGACTAGTTTTGCTTTGCCGATTGTATGTATTCAACTGGTTATGTAATAAGTCCATCTCACTTTAAACACATTTACATAACTGGTTTAAGTTTTAAAATATTTTTGTAGTAAAATTTTTGATTTAAATAAAAATTCTGTCTGATAAAATTATATGTTTTATATCTGTTTGTATCATACACTGATTATCCGTCCTTGTCCTCACCTGGAACCTCACCTTTGTTGATATGTTTCGTGTCATAAGTTGTGATTATTGTTGATATGTTTTGTGTCGTAAGTTGTGTTATCTGTTGATTTGTTTCGTATTGTAAGTTGTGTTTATTGTTGATATGCTTCGTGATGTAAGTTGTGTTATTTGTTGATATGATTCGTGTTGTAAGTTGTGTTTATTCTTGATATGTTTTGTGCCGTAAGTTGTGTTATCTGTTGATATGTTTCGTGTTGTAAGTTGTGTTAAATGTTGATATGCTTCGTGTTGTAAGTTGTGTTATTTGTTGATATGTTTCTTGTTGTAAGTTGTGTTATTTGTTGAAATGTTTCGTGTTGTAAGTTGTGTTAATTGTTGATATGTTTCGTGTTGTAAGTTGTGTTATTTGTTGATATGTTTCTTGTTGTAAGTTGTGATTATTTTTGACATGTTTTGTGGGGTAAGTTGTGTTTATTGTTGATATGTTTCGTGTTGTAAGTTGTGTTAATTATTGATATGTTTAGTGTCGACAGTTGTGTTAGTTGTTGATAGGTTTCGTGTTGTAAGTTGTGTTTATTGTTGATATGTTTCTTGTTGTAAGTTGTGTAATTTGTTGATAAGTTTCGTGTTGTAAGTTGTGTTAATTATTGATATGTTTCGTAATGTAAGTTGTGTAATTTGTTGATAAGTTTCGTATTGTAAGTTGTGTTAATTATTGATATGTTTCGTAATGTAAGTTGTGTAATTTGTTGATAAGTTTCGTGTTGTAAGTTGTGTTTATTGTTGATATGTTTTGTGTTATAAGTTTTGTTTATTGTTGATATGTTTCGTGTTGTTAGTTGTGTTTATTGTTGATATGTTTCATGTTGTGATTTGTGTTTATTTTTGATATGTTTCGTGTCGTAAGTTGTGTTATTTGTTGATATGTGTCGTGTCGTAAGTTTTGTTATTTGTTGATATGTTCCGTGTTGTAAGTTTTGTTTATTGCTGATATTTTTCGTGTTGTTAGTTGTGTTGATTGTTGATATGTTTCGTGCTGTAAGTTGTGATATTTGTTGATATGTTTCGTGTCGGAATCAACGTCCCGCGTTTCTTTCGCATGAAAGGCATTTTAAGGCGTGTAGGATAGACACATTAATCTAAATTCAGAAGATTATCAAAGAATGGCTTCTTCATAATGGATGGTATTAACATAGAAATTGTAAATGATTTGAAGTATCCAGGTGTTTTTTTTTTCAGTAGAAGGGGTTAATTTATAAGTACAAAGAACTATTTCGTATTTAGAGCTACTAAAGCAATCTTTAGTATTCTTAATCTTAATCTATCAAAATAATGCCAGCTAGATACAGCTTGTTTGACAAAATGGTTTTACCAATTTTAGATAATTTAGAAAGAGTTCACCTGAAATTTTGTAAAATTTCATTACATGTTAAAAACAACTTTTATTGTTTATAGTGATTTTGGTAGATTTCTTTTATATGTGTATGCAAAAATAAGAATCGTCAGTTACTGGTCAAGTATAGTAGAAGAAAAAAGTCAATATTCTGCTATAATTTATATTATTTTTTTCATTACATGGTATGAAAACAAAGTGGATTTATTCCGTTGTATTTTAAATGAATGTGGAATGAATAATATATGGATATATATATATATATATATATATATATATATATATATATTACATTTTTGCAATAAAACATGGCTTGTCAAGTGTGTTAAGCAGAAACTTTTATCAGTTTTTACAAAAGATGTTCTTCAATTCAATTAATTATTCTTAAGGTGTCTCTTACAATTTCTTTTTATTAATTTTAATTTTTGGTTTCAAAATTAATTATCTTCAGAACTTTTAAAAAGTGATAAAGCTGTCATGTGCTACTTTTGAATTTTTATGAAATAATACATTCAAAAGTAGCAAACCTTTTATTTTAGTAATAAGTCTAACATTACAAATATTTTGAATATTAAATTCAAACTTTTTATTCAAAAGTTAAAGTTAAATTTCTTTATTTCAGAAAATTTTTATTTAAAATTTACAAAATATTTCTTTTAATTATACATTCTTAATTAGCACATATGCTTGACATAGGTATGGATCTGGGAATTTAGATTATTTTGCGGAAGAACAAAGTTACATTAATCTCGGTTTCCGACTTAATTGAGAAATGTTGTTTTAGGGATTTGTTTCCTCGACACGGTTCTTTGTTCAGAATTTATATTTCCGTCTTAAGTCTAGCCATGTTAGGTGTTTAATTAATCTTGAGTAAGTAATGCCAGTCTAAACATAAGGTTATTTAGGTTTAATTGAAAACTGGGTGTTTCCAGTTTGACTCGGAAACTAAAATGTGAAATTTGATTTGCTAATTCAGCACAACGGATTCCCGTATTTTTTCGTAAATTATTTGCGAGAAAAATAATCAATTACTTGACTGAGGTCGAGATGGGGAAATTCCGATCGAGTGGTCAGATTTTTTCAAAATCCTGCACATGACACTTGTATTCATTACCAATAAAGCTAAAATGGAATAAATTGAATACTAATAACTTCAACATAGCGATTGAAAAATTCTTGTTTATTTAAATATAAAAGTAATGAACAAAATCTTGACTAAAAATATTTTTCTTATATATTTTACACATCTGTAACAAAAAGCATAGTAAAAACAGCGTATACATATAAATATTCTAATTTCATTATTATTTATGCATTAAGTCATGTACAGATTGTTAATTTATACAAAATAATTACAATCAAAAACAAATACAATATTATACAATAAATATAAATAAATATAAAACTCTACAAATATTTGAGAAAATAAATTTTTATCAAAGAATTAAAAAATTTAAATATTTCGAAAAAAAATCCTACATTTTAAATCACTTTTTTTCGGAACATTTTTTAACGATTTTTTCGCAGCATATCATTTTTTGCCAATTTCAATCCATGACAAAGTAACCTGCTATATATTACTACATAAAAATTATTTATCATGTATTTCTTTTAACAGTTCTTAGGCACCTCGTAAACTTATGTTGGTAAAAAATGGTCTTTTTCTTATGGTCTTCCAAAAGAATTCATCATGCATCTGTATCAAGATACATTAATTGTATTGAAATGCACTTAGTGTCAAAAAGTAGCATGTTTAACTAATCTCCATATTGCACATTCTTTATGAATAAGTCATTAAACCAGATTGGAGAAACAACTTTGCTTCGAACGTTACATTTAGTCACAAAATCAAAGTCTTTGCTTAAAAAAATAACAAACACCGACGAATAGTTAAATAAATTTTCATAAATTTTTTTTGTAAAATAAAAAAAAAATTATCTATTAATTTAGTGACGGTTATTTATGTCTCTTTTTTACTCATATGTAATGTGATTCGTTTAGAGTGGAATAATACTATACCTAAGTTAAGACATTTTTCTACTTATGTGAAGGCATTTATTTCTGAATTGGCGGAGAAAACCAGAATGCCTGCATCTAGTTAACAATAATGTATCATCCAATTAAGTAAGATATTTTGTACCATATCTCTGTTGTGGACATCATACAATATGCTATGTCACATTTTCTACTAATATTGAAAATAAAAAAATCTTAACACACCTTCAGATATATTTAAGTTAAAAAAAGGTGTCCCTTTTGTGACAATGGGCAGGAAACTTATTGATTAAGTTTTATTGTTACCGTATAAAAGTGAATATCAGAAATAACTATACTTTTCGTTATAAATAACCTTGCCTACTACAAGTTATACACGGAGAACACAATTATAAAACTGTTTAATGCCATTTATATAGTTAAGCAAAAACCATGCAACAGCTGCACTAGAAATAATTAACACAGATTCATGCAAACCATTCTTTAACTGCAATGGTTTTGTTATTGAGTTATTATATTATAAAGGAATTTTTGGCTGTGATGTCAAATTGAAACAATTAAAAATGCATAACAACAAATATAAGATCATTTGCATATCATAAAGCAGCGTAACAGATTTCTTTATTCCAGTCAACGATTTTGCTTCTTTTTTTCATGAGGTACAAAAGCGGATGAATAATCTATGTTGTATGTTAGTAAAACTGAGCCATGGTTGTTGTCGACTGATGTGTTAACTTCAATCACTGACTGTCATATATACATGTATCATGATATTAAACGAAGTTTCACCGTGAAACCCAGTTAAAGTTTTTACAAATGAGTAAACTCAAGATCCAATGCTTCTACAGGCTCTTTTTTAACCGGGATTTTCTCATGTCGACAACATTTACAACAGCCACAAAGTTTTTGAAATATATTGTCTATCGGTTCCAAAGAACGACAACAAATTGGTAGAAACTTCCAGTTCTGTAGAAATACTGGTAAACTTTTTGGTCTTTTATGTTGGATTGTTTTTATGATTGTTATTATTATACCAAGTAAAACAATAGGACCACCAACAGCAAGCAGGACATACCATCCAGCCATGGAAAGTCCAAAAACAAACAATGGCAATAGGAAAAACATTAGAATCAAGTAAAATATGGCAAACCAACGGTATTTGGCGGTTTCATTTCCCAAGAATTTAGCTAAAGGAATTGGGAATCTTAAGAATGGTATTGGGTAAAACAGCAGTATGCCACTGATGTTGAAAAATAAGTGACAAAAAGCGACTTGAAGGGCATGTGTGATGTCACTTGTTGCCAAGGAAGCAAGGATGCCTGTTGTTGTTGTTCCTATATTTGCTCCAAGTGTAAGCGGATACATTCTATCTAGACCAATCACTCCAACGCCGACCAATGGTGTCATTGTGGACGTAAATATTGAACTGGATTGCACAAGAATAGTAAGTCCACATCCAACAATTATAGCTACGTATCCAGTGAAGTAAGAACATTTTCCTGGAAATTCTGCATTAACAAACCTTTTTATTCCTTTCCTAATATTTCCTTTCAAAAGACTGTTAAGGATTTTTACAATGGCAAATAGGCAAATGCAGAGGAGAACCAATGATATGATTAGTAATATAATACCTATGATAGAATCATCTAAACCCGTGTCCTGGAAAATGTAATCGTATTTACCTGAAAAATTAAGTAATAGACGTTATAATATAGCTTAATTGTTTCAGCAAATGTTTTTATTAAGGCATTGGCTTATTCAAATATTTTCTTATGTCACTGTCAATGCCAATGACAAAGGACAAAAAATCAATGTGTTTCACTGATCACCAAATTATTATATATTTAGAAAAAATATTTTTGATGTTAAGCAATGCCCGTCACAATGCATATTCTAATTGTCAGACTAGTAAATATTTCATCTGACTTGTAAAGAGATAATTGAAGTTTTTTAACACATAAAAAGGGGGAAAAAAGAAGAAAGAAAAAACTTACAAGGTTGGCATCCTTTTATTTCTGTAACGTTTTTTAGCGTAGCAATATTGGTGTTTGAGTCTGTAACGTTGGTTTCGTAAGTTACTTTTTTACAGCATGTTTTTAACAGCGATTCAATATCCTCTCCTTGGGCAACCTTCTGAATGCCTTTAGAATCAACCTAAAACAACAAAATGAAGTTGTGATAACATGTAATGGTTGAAAGCATTACTTGCCTTAAGCGTAGTAATTGAAACTACAAAATGACCAATCAATTAATAAAATATATGACTAGTATGTACTAAATAAATAGAGACTCGTGGTCAAGTGATAACAAACTTACGCTATAACAAAATTCATGGGTAGATCCCAAACAGAATGTATAGTATGTCATTTAGAAAACATTGTTCCAGTCATCCAGCCTTCACATAAATTTATGTTGACAAATTCTTTTTGCCATAGGTTGACGCCAACGTTAGGAGAGTATGCCTCTTAGTCGTGTTATATCACTGAATATTTGTATTCCTCTGCTGTAGACTACAGTGTATCGCAATTTTACATCTACTAGCATAGATTATCCTTTTGACGTCTATTTATTTATTTATTTCATTTTTATCTTTACTTTTTATGTTATTTTTTAGATGGTCAATTTGATTTTTTAAAATTAAATATTAATCACAGATACTGAAAAGAATTATTTTACGCATACCTCAACTATCTTCGTAGTAAAAGGCTTTGTGATGACCTTTAGCAGGTCTTTCTTTCCATCCTTGTATTGCTGTAGTGGAAGGCTTTCGACAATGAGTTGACTTAGTCGGTACAAGTATCCTGGAAGAAAAACAATAATAAGAATAAGCATTGTATATAACTTTGATAAAAAAAATGTTTTGTTCAATTGTAAAATCCTTGTCCCTTTGCCATCAAAGATTTAAGTTTAAAAATCATAACCATAATAAACCCCAGACTCAGTGTTATAACTGTATAACAGCATGTATTTCGAATCCGATTTCGAATTATGTACTCTTATTATGAGATCCGATTTTTGTATCAAACGGGGTAAATAAAAATTACTTTAATGATGATAATGCATTATACAAAATAATAACCTCACTTTGCATAAGCTCCTGTTAAGGGATTGGGTTTTAATACCACTCTCGGTATTTTTTTAAACGTTTAGATCTATATTGAAGTCATTGCTTAGACCTGTTTTTTTTTTTTTTTTTTTTTTTTTCTTTTTTTTTTTTTTAACTTTTTGTCTTTACTTTTACAGTTATCAACTAGATGGGCAACTACGATAATATATATAATCAACAGTTAAATAACAATACACAGAATGTATAATTCTTTGAGTGCTTACCTGTAATTACTTCAATAGGTAAGAATATAATGACAGTTAGCCAGTTAAACATATCATGGACAGTGGCTCCAGCAAAAGCTCTACGGAAGTCGTTCTTTGTTGTTATTTGACCAAGTGATACGATGGTGTTGGTGACCGATGTTCCTATATTGGCTCCCATAATGATAGGAATGGCTGTTTTAACGTCTAGCACTGAAAAATCAAATAAGATCCAGGTAAGACACTTACTGTTGTGACAGAAAATATTGGTATTTTTGAGAAAAACAAAAATCTAATATATGGCCGATTTGCAACCTGCTTTGGCAACAACTGTTGTGACTTTTTTGCAACGTTGACATATAATTCTTGGGACGGACAGTGAAGGCACCCTATTGCTGAGACATTTGTTGTTGCTAAAACTATTTTCACTCATATTCAATTATCACAACATGCATGCCGTCATTATGTAAAGGTTTCATTTAATTTGATACTATCAGATTTATTGATCGAGTTACTAGTACATTAGTGAATGTTGTAAAAGACACTTACTCTTCCTCACCAATAGGTCTCACACAAAAAACCGGAGTTTCGTTTTACATGCATAATCTATTTGTTTTGCTTGAAGACTTTATGATTATCTAAGACATTGGTTCTATTTCCTTGATTGTCGGACCATGAATTAATAATTAAGAGGGACAACATTCGTATCACGGTGTAAGCAAACACCTTTGCTCCATAACACTTAAAAGAGTTTTGAGTGTCACATGCTGATGAAAAACGGAGTGTTGAAAGGGGAGGCTCGTTAAGAAATTTATGATTCCAGGCATCAATTTGTGTAAACTGATGAGTAACAGCACAAAAAGACATCAATTTCAAATCGAGAAATAAAGGAAAAAGTTTTATCATGGGTAGCCTGACACTAGAGTCAAATTTTTGTAACGGCGGAGAACCAAAACTTAACATAGAATTACTATTTTGAAAACATAAAATTTATTAACATTCTGTAGCTAAAACGCATAAACGCTGGCTTAATATCTAAAATTAAATAACATGCATCAGGATAAAAAATGGATTTATATAACGAAAACGTTTAAAAGTATCAAGATTTAAGACTATTTTAAAGAAAATAAACCAAAGCAATAGACAAATGCACATTTTTACGACAAAAGATGTCAAGGGTTGCATTTGATTCTATCAAGTCATAAAAACTGACATATTCCAAAAACAGGAATGATTACAATGTTGTGTTTTATATACTTACATTCGTCCGCTCCGACCATTGCTACAACAATTGATGTAGTTGTAGATGAACTCTGTACAAGAACAGTTGCCAACACACCAATCATTAGACCGCATACTGGATTCCTAAGCAGCTCGTTATCCCGAAATACAGTACCGGCGGTTTTACCTGAAGTATATATAAAATATTGCTTAGATAAAATATCTGTCGATTCTTTCTTTCTTTCTGGAAAGTCATAAACTAGTGCACTTTCACTTATAAAACTTTGTTAAGCTTATGTTAAAATAAGGGTTCTTTGTTGACTGTTGCCAAAAACATATTTCCCAGTAAAACAGTATCCCTTTCCTTCTTTTTCAACCTCTATAAAAAGGCCACCTTTCGGTCAAGACCACGGTTTAAGGTCCTTTAACTTACACTGTACATGTTTTAATTTACTCAAGTATAGGACCACCGAAGTAAAATTAGTGGGACTGTTTGTGGCTTACCACAACTACTTATATCAAACAGTTGTACGTTCACTCACATTCACTACTTGTCAACAGCTGAGTTTTATAACCAGTATTTATACAAAATTCCCTTTCGTCTCAATTTTGCCTCACCAAATTGGCGTTGCTATAGTTCTTAGTCATATTGGCTATGCTATGTAACTATGATTGCTCAGTTGGTTGTGCTCCTTCCGTGTGTGGGAGGTCGTGTTTCGAACCCCGGCTGAATCTGACCAAGACTTGAAAAGAGACACATTACTATTACTTCACTTCCATATACACTGTATATGACAAATATTTCATTCTAAAATTGGATTGTAACATAAATTTAAAATACATTTTCCGCTGGCTCCAATGAGTGGTATAATTATAACGTCAGTATAAATACTAAAGGCTTTCCTTTCTATAATTGTAGGCAAATATGGCAAAATGATATAAAGTGCAGGCTTGCAGATTGCAACGTCTTTCATCGCCTAGTTTCAAACCTCGGTCCAGTAAATCCTTGTTTGAAAGTTTCATCAGGTCTTGTCGAAGGTCTGTGATGTTTACCGGGTTGGAACTGACCGCCTCGATATAAACATATACATGTATGAGCAAATGTATTTATCAAGATTAACTTACCACCAAGAAGTTTGAACGCCGAGCTGAGGAAATCCAGTGAACAAATAAACAAATACAAAAACGCCAAGAAGAAAGCTACTTTAATAAAAATCAACAATAGTCGCACGATTTTCCCACAACAGTCCAGTTCTGAAGTTTAAAAGAAAAAATCAATAGATTCATTTTTCTCATTAGAACATGTGATACATCTTTTTTTCAAAAACTTTACCCTGATTTCCACTGTTTTTCACTTAAATGTGTCTTGTTTTCAAGCAAAAATTAGACGTTTTCCAAATCGTTCCACGCAAAAGTTAGGAAGTTTTTAATACGTGGTTCTCTGACAAATTCTATGAACTTTTTTTGAAGTTGTTGAGGAAAATATACATGTTCAAAGTGATCCATAATTTGTAACGTTATATAACTTTATTTATACTTGTAAATTCTTAGCATTGAAACAATATTGAACTAAATTCTTAGAAATGCTAGTTGGATGACCAGAATAATAAAATTACCATTCCATGGCGTTTCAGTGTCTTTAAGTTCGGGCATCCCCCATGGATCTTCATCTTCATCTTGTACTTTGTTACCAATATCAATCTGGAAATTAAACAATATAATATGTATATATGTTTAGTGAAACAATGTGCTTTCCCTGGTTATGGTCTTAAGCCTAATATCAAATGTAAAAAGTTTAAAATCAAAACCATTATGCCCCATCCCTTGCACCCCTGATGATGAGTCATGACTGACAAACAATGTCTCTTATGACGAATTGTGACTTAGGAATTAAAGATATTGTAATATACCACTTTTTGAATTTAATCATAAAAATACATTCAAAAAGTGGTATATGACAATATAGTGAGATTCTTATTTTTCTGTCCCAAATGTTTGTATATGGCATTTTTCTCTATTACACCAGTATAAGCTGATGTTTCACTAAGAGTCTTCTATTTAAATCTTTTATCATAATGTTTTATAAACATGTATAAAACGTTTGTTATTTAAACTTGAACGTTGTTTTGTAAACCACGGTATCCTATTTGCCAACTATTGCTTATTTTATGCTACTACTGTGGTACATTGTTTGTGTTCTCGCCTAAAACCAAAGCTACTGATTACCAGCATCGCAAGGTATAAGATATGAAAACATCAGGTAGAACAGGTATGATCCCAAGTGCGCAGAAACCCGGGTTAATGATCTAGATTGATTAATCTTGTAATGGCGATTCTAAATATTTTCTAATGTAGTCTAATTCATTTATGGCAAGGTAGAACCAAACATTTCATTTTTCTTTTATTAAATGGAATTTCCTCCATCAAAAGATTATAATATATGCTTACATTTCAACATTTTGAATATTTTACGTTTTGTATACATTATTTTGTAAGACTAGAGAACACACACACACACACACACACACACACACACCTATGTTTATAATTGCAATTACTCATTTTTACATATTAACCTCATTAGTACTCATTTGTGACAACTAAGTATAAATATGTAGGCTGATTTTGACAAGCGAAAATGAAGTAATTGATGAATGCTGGGGTCATCGACTAGTTTGAGTGACATCGATATGCTAAATGTCAAGACAATAAATAGTTTGTTTGTCTTAAACCTAAACACATTTGTCTAAAAACCATTACATTTCCTGTATAATATTTTATTTTCCTGAATATTTGAATAAAATTTCTCTGATTGCCAATGGGCAGCTTATAAAACGGCATGTAAAAAGTTGTTAATTTATTTCCGCTTATATATGCCGGAAGTGTTTCCCTCAAGTATTTGATAAAAAACATTAAAATTATGTAGACAGTGAAACAGCATATATATGCTTACATACAAAACACAATTGTTTTAACGTTAATAAGATTTATAAAAACTGTTAGCAGGACGTTATTTCTAAACTCATTTACCTGGTATAGAACTTTTACGTGCTTATTTTCACAGCTCGTTAATTAATTAACTGTACGTATCTCACAAACATTAAATTTACCTGTGTTATTTTGTTCGGTAATTTTTCTCCGCCATTTTCATAACCTTTATTGTCATAACCATTCGCCTACAATTGTAAATAATAATAATAATAATGAATGGCTAATTTAAATGAATATTTTGAAATTATTTGAATTATATAAATTCAAATTTTACTCTGATTTGCATTAAACTCTTAAAATTTACTTCTAACTCTGCTTTCATTAATATTATAACCAATTCTCACTGAATTTGGAACAATAGTCTATATAGTTTTATAATATGTGATAAGCCCAAGCCAGCCACCCCCACCACACACTTCATATAGCATTTTTAAATTTAATCATAAAATACATTCAAAAATGGTTTATGACAATATATTTTATGATTAAGTTCAAAAATGGTGTATGACACACACTCATACATTTTTTAAAGCGGTCACGATTTTGAGTTGGTTGGTTTTTGTTACGGAGTGTCTGGAGACTGGCCACAGAGGCTAAGAAAAACAAACTCAGTCCTATAGATAAGCCTTAAATCGCTGAAAATTCACCTTCTTAGTGTTATGTCATTAATCAGAAAAAGTAAATATTGAGTTGCCCAGCCCATCAATTAAATCATCAGCAAAAATCTAAATTTTACCTGAGGAAATGTAATTTCAACTTTAATTTCAAATTTTGAATTACTTTTTAAAACAGATTATTTAAAGAATTGACAGGACATCTATTGATGTTGAATGGTCATCCAAGGTAAATGAGACTTGAAATTGGATTTTAACATTTGTGGTTTTCATCTATTGACAAATGACCAATTCCATTGTGTCTTTTAAGTATTAATGGAGGTGACAAAGTAATTGTAATGACATAAGACCCTTGCTCAGATTGAGCAGATTTTTAAGGCTTGTACGTAGGACTGAACTCGAAAACTTTCTCACACTAAGATATTTCCGAGATTCGTATCTTTGCGGTGTTTGGCGCTATAATCTGTAAAAGGCGCTATAGTTTTATTAATTTATTTAAATGTTTTGGTCAACATTCCGTTTCAATGCAGCAATATTCCTGTTTCTTCTGCCTATGGTTTATTTGTTCAGGGATATTGCAAACAAGTTTTAAAGCCGTCGTTACATTATTGTTGATAAGTATAAAGTAGCTTTTATTATTTATTTTTTTAATTTTATTATAATTATTTTATTATCAATTTTTATCTACTCTACTCTACTCTACTCTACTCTACTATTTTATTTTATTTTATTTTATTTTATTTTATTTTTTTATTTTATTTTATTTTTTTGGTCAACATTCCGTTTTAAATTGCATCAACCGTGCTAAATCATATCAGCGACAGATAACTAAATAATACATGTTGCCGACTATTAAGTATATCTTAGAAAAAAAGTCAATAAATTCACTCTTTCATGTATGTTTTTACCGAACAGTAATTCAACATACCATCGGGGAATCATATCATTATAAAAAGGTTCAGAAGGATATCCTAAATCTTAACAAAAAACTGTTTATTTGTCAACATCAAACTGAGTCAGCCAATAAAAATAATCTGTAGATGTTGATGACATTATTCTAGTCGCCTAGGAATTTTTTTAGTGTTACATCCTGTTTGCATGCATCCATCATAAATTTTAGAAAGATTTATTTGAAATATATATGTACTTGAAACTAAAAATAATCTTTATAGAGAATTGTTGGTTTAATCAAGCTTAACGATAATAAGTCAACTTGAATAAGTTGACAATTTATGTGGGTGTATATAATTTTCACACCCATTTTCCTGGTTGTTAATAATAATAAGAAGGGAGAAGACTGAGAAGAAGCACATAATTTTAACAGTTTTTATTCTAATTGCCATCGTCATGCCTACTGAAGGATGTTAAAACAAATTATGATAATGATCATATTAATATTATTCAAACATTAAATTGCAATTATAATAATGACGAGATTTTATAGTTTATATTCAAACGGACATCGTTATGCGGCATACCGTGCAAATCACGTCCAGTAACGTAAAAACTTCTTCTACAACGCTATTGAACACGTGAACAGTGTATGTTTATCATAAAAAATGTAAAAGATTAATTTAATTTAAATATTAAACAATCTACTATTGGGTCAAACGAAGAACGTTCAACCATATAGAGTTGCTCAGCATCAACAATGTCAAATTATTGCTTAAATTACCGTCGAGTAACTATATATCTATATAAATACTATACTGTATATTGTAGTTTTATATATTAAGGTATATTTTATATCACTCACTGATCTTAATCTTGTTTTATATTGTAAATCAATTTTGTAGCATATAATTTAGCTGAATTAATCTGGTTACATTTTATAAAACAGGTCATCACGATTCTCTATTTCTGGCGCAAGCAAAAACTTATTTTGATGACAGAAAAAACCTAAAGAGTACTTTTAATTATCATTTCCCCAGGCAACACTTCTTGTTAATAAAATTTATGTATTCGATTATTTGTTGTCGCCTTTATTCTCTCTTCTTTCTTGTTCTTTATTTCCTTGAGTAGACATTATGCCGTGGTTGTAACATTGAGTAATCGAAATAAATAACCGATATTTATGTCTTTGTGCAGGAAATGAGTAACTTTCATGTAAACTTTGTGGTCGCGTTTGGTGGGGGGAACTGTGTCACCCAGAGACATGCTTTAAAAATACAACGCCTCTCGTGGTTGTCGTGAATCGTTCTCCACTGATATTCGGATATTGAACAAATCTTAAGCCTAAGCTACTGAATCTAACGGTTTACTAGTAATCATATTTACTATTGACTGTACAACTGACCACGGTTGGTGATACATCGGCGAAACATCACCGTTTACCTTAATTGTCTCGTAACTGTTCCACTGACCTAGAACTTTATTTTAAGAATTAACGTACTAAAATTTGTTCAATTGTTTTTATTTAAAAGTTAAAACCGTTAGAATACAATAGGATAAAATTATATGGGAAATCAGGTTTTATTTTTCGAAGCACGATTTCAATGGCTACTCACAGAGTAATAACGTTCTAATTAACTCTAAGCGTGAGTTCGCAAACTAGCGGCAAAGCTGTTTGCTAAGTTGAGTTGGTTGAATGTTGTTTTCCGTCGCATCAGTAGTGTTTCACTGTTAGCGATGTGACAAATTTTATTAAAAATAAACAAAAGTTTATGTAGTACATGTGTATTTATGATCTGCTCCATGCTACAGCACCAAAACGGTTTAAATGTCGCTGACAGCACTTATGGAATGATGAGACACTCAATATATTTAACAGTATCGAGACAAAAAGAAGAGGCTTACGAGAAAGTTTTACTTGCGGTAGATCGTAAGTTTCAATTTCCGTTATAAAAAAGCCTAAGGCTACACGCTTTTTTTTCATTTTTCATGACAGATGTGGCAAAAAAAATATAAATACTGGAATATTTAGAATTTCTTAAATGAGTTAAAAAAAAAAATAATAATCACAAAGTTTACTTGAGTTTTTAATCGTATTTTCTGTTATATAATAATCAGTCCGTGATAAGTCTTACTAAAACCTGTATTTCAAGTTTATGATAATGGTAAAGAATATAACGCTTATGTTGACTTTTATTGTGTGTTCTTTGAATTATATCAACAAAGAACATACGTTGCTATTCTTCTTTCTCAAGTTTAAACCGGTAACAAATCACAAGTGAAGAAAATGGAATTCACCTTCTATTGACTGACTTCAAATTGAGTGTTACAACACTAAATGTACTTTGATGGGTCATGCAAGTTCTTATCAGGTTTAAATTAATATTGATTCTTTAGTATGTTTAATTTAAACAAAAAAAAAAAAAAAAAAAAAAAAAAAAAAAAAAAAAAAACGTGTATTTTAATAGTTTATACATTATATCTTTAATTTATTTACATACAAGATCTAATTTTTTTCATGGACAGGCTACGATTTTATTTAACGTGAGAATCCAAACAATAAATGAATAGTAAGTTTATTTAAACTTCATTTAAAATAGTCTGAAGCGCCAAAAAAATTCCGAGGCCTGAAGGTACTCCGTCGTCCTCCACGTTGCTCTTAATAACCTCGAAAACACCATTTCTCAACTCCAAACTCCTTATATATGCAATATTTTTTTTTAAAATACAATTTATTCGTTGCATGTTTAAGACCTTAAAAGTAACAAAGATTATCCGGCAGGTTTTAACTTTTAATGCATCTTCTAATGATGGGTCATTTTAATTAACCAAAATAATCAACATTGCTGGATGTATCTACCCATGTCAACAATGTTATTTATTTATTTAGTTATTTATTTATTTATTCACAACACCTCTTGTAAAAATATTTCGCTGTATTTTTCACATTGCGAAAGAATAAAGAACAGAAATCCGGTTTTTATTATCCTTTGAATAACACTATCGTTTATTAATAACGTAAACAAAAAAAATAATAAATCTACGTTTTGATATACATTAATTTGTCCTAAGACAATAAAATGTCGCCGGTCTAAATAGCTTCGAGGCACATTCCACACCATGAATAAATGACTCAAACGTACCGACTTCATATTCTGACAATAAATGCATGTTGTTTGAATCTTTTGTCCAAATGTTGGGTAATATTATAATTGCCAACTAAATTATCGATATCGTCAATAATACGCCCTGTCAACGAAAATGCTTTGTACGCCCTGTCAAGGAAAATGCTTTGACATACACAGAAATGTCATAAAAACGTGGTTACTTTTGAGTTTTTATTCCGAGATCATAGAAAATTTTCAAAGTAAAAATATTTGAATCGTTGTCATTCCGTGAGAAAAAATATATTCTAACTTAATTCAAATTAAAATTTAATTCAATTTATTAACTTTATATAAATATATCACGTGACTACTTCATCGTTTTTCATCAAAATTTACCAAAAAGAAGAGAAAAAATATCGAAATATTGAGAGAGAGAGAGAGAGAGAGAGAGAGAGAGAGAGAGAGAGAGAGAGAGAGAGTAAAATAAAACAATAATTTATAAATTAATTCGTTAAGAAGATAAAAAGTAAGAAATGTGCCTAAGACTCCTTCACGTACTGCAGGTTTATATTTGAAATAAAACAATAGTAAATGTCCTGGCCATATGTATGTGCAGCTTTAACTGGGAAAAAAAGGAAATCACATTTTCATAACATTCAATTATTTACTTTTTATAGTTTTATTTGATTATTTTAACACAACTGAATACATATACATTAAAATTACATAATTTAATAAAATATAAATATTTAAATCTCTTACCTCTACAGTATAAGGCGGCGGCGGCTTTTCACTTTGAATTTTGTTCGATTCCATTCCTTGTAATTAATTATCCTTAATATCATTTACCTCAGGATTGTTCCCAAACTTTAATTTGAAGAAGTCCCTAACGTAAATTTAAATACGACACCACAGATTAATACCAAATGTGATCATGAGTGAACGATGTCAAGGTAAACTAAGTAAATGTGCTATCACGTGACTTACTAAGTCAGAGGTAACAACTGTCATTATGGTAAGGTCAAGCTATGTGTGGTTTTCCCGTTTTTTTTAGATACAAAAATACATATGCCGGTATTTCGTATATCGAAATATGGGTTTTTGTTTTTTAAACCGCCAATACCGTCAAGTTAAGATAAAAACGTAATTGATAAAATTTGCGTTGTATATCCAGCAGTCGAATGAGAATTGTATAATACTGTTTATGGTAGAAAATTTGAAATGAGACACCATTTAAAAAACTTTTACTGACATTTCTAAGACCATCGAAGCAAAACACCAGATAGAATAAAGTCAACGACGAATTAGGCGAGTTTAACGTCTACATGTAGCTTTTCAGCCAATGTACAGACAGATGACAGATGTGAAAAAATAAATTGCTTTTTGTAGTAACGTATACCCACTCAAAAACGAAGATGTCAGTCTGGTAGCAAATTCGGGAGGTCCGGGAGCCGGTTGAGCAAGCTGGCAGATAGCCACTCCGCAAGAACACCACGAGCACCACTCGACCGTGTCATTCGATTCAGCACCGTGGAGGAGGGTAGTTGTGTCCCGGCTGGCCTGGAGGTAGTGGTCGCCGCTGCTGCTGCTGCTGTATCTGGTGCTGCTGCTGTTGGTTAAAGGTGCGCAGTTCAGCCGCCGCCATGATTGATAACTGGTTCAATGCATTGGCGACGGTTAGAGGCGGTGAGGGGAGTATCGACCGCCCCCTCCGCTCAGCGGCATGAGCGGCGGAGGGTTGGCCGGCTTACTCCACCTCGTCTGCTTTGCTTGATACTTTTCTGTCTGACCTGGCACCTTAGCAGGCTGGACAGGCTGGGCTGGCTGGGCAGGCTGGGCTGTCGTAACTGGTTCTTTCTTGGTAGGTGGATTCGGTGGTTTTGGTGCAGGAGCTGGTTGAGTCGCCTTCCTCCTCCTGCTCCGGCGAGTTCGGTTTCGCTGGTAAGTGGAAGGCGACTTGTGCTTCCTTTTCTTGCCCTTCTGGTCGACTCACGTGACACCAACAACAACGTCGTTTTTGGGGCCATTATTACCCCGGCCGGTAGGACTGGGATCGTCCTGGTCCTTCCTGGCCTCCTCCGCTTTACGTCACACTAAGGTAACGGTAAAGCGGTCCTTAGTTTCTTTCATTGAGAAGGTGACTGGTAGTCCTTTTAGGACGGATCCAAAATGGACGGTGAGTGCTGGTGGCAAACTGGAGTTGTCCATGTTCACAGTCCAAGCTTATCAGAGGTAATGATGTCTGTGGGAATAAAGTCAAGATAATTTTGATCTATTTATATATTTTATAATGGGCTTCAAATACTAGTATATTAAAATGATCTCGAGTATTCAGTAACTTCAATCATCGACTGAAAAAACTTAACTACCGATACATTACAAAATACCAGTATTCACATTAATAATAATAATAATAATAATAATAATAATAATAATAATTTTATTATTTTTATTATTATTATTATTATTATTATTATTATTATTATTATTATTATTATTATTTCATATTGTTTTATCTGATATAAATATCATCATTACTATAATAAATATTATCCACTCACTTACTGAATTATTTATATGTCGCTAATATTTTCGTAAAATAAGCTTCTAAATTATCAAAATAAAATAGCATTGTTCCATTTTTCATGACGAGTAACCCATATTTTTACAATCTATCAAAATAATATCTTTTAACCCATAGATCCCCATAATTTGTCATGTTTGTTTCAAAGTTTGCAGCATGGGAAAAAAAGTTGTATAAATAAAATTGATATCACAGATATCGAAAATGTCCTTTTTATCTTCTCGTCTTTTCACTTTCACATGCAGATAAGCCAATTTAATCAATTTTTTTCGGGTTTTTTAGTCTAACAAGACGGGACAAACGATACTTTAGGTTTACACGACAGAACAAACGATACATTAGGCTTACACGACAGGCCAAACGATACATCAGAGTAACAAGACAGAAGAAACGATACATTAGAGTAACAAGACAGAACAAACGATACATTAGGCTTAAAAGAAGGGCTAACGATACATTAAAGTAACAAGACAGAACAAACGATACATTAGGCTTACACGACAGGACAAAGGATACATTAAAGTAATAAGACAAAACAAACGATACATTAGGCTTACAAAACAGGGCAAACGATACATTAGAATAACAAGACAGAATAAACGATACATTAGGCTTACACGACAGGCCAAACGATACATCAGAGTAACAAGACAGAACAAACGATACATAAGAGTAACAAGACAGAACAAACGATACATTAGAGTAACAAGACAGAACAAACGATACATTAGGCTTACACGACAGGCCAAACGATACATCAGAGTAACAAGACAGAACAAACGATACATTAGGCTTACACGACAGGACAAACGATACATTAGGCTTAGAAGAAGGGCAAACGATACATTAAAGTAACAAGACAGAACAAACGATACATTAGGCTAACAAGACAGGACAAAGGATACATTAAAGTAACAAGATAAAACAAACGATACATTAGGCTTACAAAACAGGACAAACGATACATTAGAGTAACAAGATAAAACAAACGATACATTAGGCTTACAAAACAGGACAAACGATGCATTAGAGTAACAAGATAAAACAAACGATACATTAGGCTTACAAAACAGGACAAACGATACATTAGAGTAACAAGACAGAACAAACGACACATTAAAGTAATAAGACAAAACAAACGATACATTAGGTTTACACGACAGAACAAACGATACATTAAGTGACAAGACAGAACAAAGGATACATTAAGTTTACACGACAGAACAAACGATACATTAAAGTAACAAGAAACAACAAACGATACATTAGGCTTACAAGACAGGAAAAACGATACATTAAGTGACAAGACAGAACAAAAGATACATTAGCCTTAAAAGACAGGGCAGACGATACATTAAAGTTACAAGACAGAACAAACGATACATTAGGCTTACAAGACAGTGCAAACAATACATAAAGTGACAAGGCAGAACAAAGGATACATTAGGCTCAAAAGACAGGGCAAACGATACATTAGGCTCACAAGACAGGACAAACGATACATTAAAGTGACAAGACTGAACAAAAGATACAGTAGGCTCACAAGACAGGACAAACGATACATTTAAGTAACACGACAGAACAGACGATACATTAGGCTTACAAAACACAGCAAACGATACATTAAAGTAAAAAGACAGAACAAACGATACATTAGGCTTACAAGGCAGGACAAACGATACATTAAAGTAACACGGCAGAACAAACGATATGTTAGGCTTACAAGACAGGACAAACGTTACATTAGGCTTACAAGACAGGACAAACGATATATTAGGCTTACAAGACAGGACAAACGATACATTTGGCTTACAAGATAGAACAAACGATACATTAGAGTATCACGGCAGAACAAACGATATGTTAGGCTTACAAGGCAGGACAAACGATACATTAGGCTTACAAGATAGAACAAACGATATGTTAGGCTTGCAAGGCAGGACAAACGATACATTAGAGTAACAAGACCGGACAAACGATATTTTAGGCTTACAAGACAGGACAAACGATACATTAAAGTAACAAGACAGAACTAATGTTACATTAGCCAAGCCAACAAGACAGGAAAAACGATACATTAATTACATTAGCATAACAAGACATGACAAACGATACATTAGTCTAACAAAACCTTCTCACACTAGGATCTCTCCAGAGTAGGATTCGGACCAAGGCGGTGAGAGGCACTATGATCCGTAAGCGCGCGCTTTAGACCACTCGGCCATTGAGGCCCCTTTCAAGTAAAGTGAATAATTTTTGCTTCTGAGATAACAAGTGGTAGGATTTGCCTTTCATCACTGCGTATTGCAGATCATACTCAAATAAAAATGACAAGGCCAAACAATTTAAAAAAAAATATCATTAGTGAAATGCTGTTAATTTAATTTTAACAGTTTTGTTGAATATAGCAACATATTCAATTTCACTTAGATTTAATTTTACATCAGGATTCACTCTAAAATGTTTCAACAACAGTTTCATTATTTTTAAACGTTTTATGCATTCAGGCTTGTTAAATTAAAATTATATATATATATATATATATATATATATATATATATATATATATATATATATATATATATATATATATATATATATATATATAAAACACGATGTTTATGCAGTTAAAAGTTGTTTGATGCCAGTTTTCTTTATATTTTAAATGTACAGTTTATGAGAATAAAGAAATTGAAGTGTAAGAAAAAAGTATGATATTAGCGTATAACTATAAAATATATCAAAAGTCTTTTATGTTCAGTGACACTACTATTAATCAATCATAATAGGGATGTTTATAAGTTTTATCACGCTTCAGTTATTTTGGAGATTTTTTGGTCACATTCCGGTTGTTATTGGAGCCATATGCCACATTATAACTAGAGAAAATTTGTCATGACAGAAGTTTGTTTAAAATTAACAACCAAGTAAATATAAATCATTTCAACATGATCTGAATTAAAGTAATGCACTTGTTATAACTATGAATTAATTTAACATTAGATGCAAGTCTTAAAGTATTTGTTGTTACGCTACATGCTACTTGTGTTTTCGAGTTCCTCTCGAAAATAAAACTTTTTTTAGGGAAAAAAAAAAAACCGCTCACCTGAAGATATGTCCAATATTGTTTGCAAAGTGCAATAGACAATGTTCTAAGTACAGAAACTTTAAAAGTTTTCTCAGGTTAAGAACTCACACAAAATTTAATCTGAAATATATCCACTCACATTTCATTTATAAGTAGCTTATATAATATGCATGAAGTAACTGTAGTGCAATGAATAATTTCCAAATCATTAATCAATTTCAGTATACTTATGCAGCTATGTCCTTGACCTTTGAACATATATGACCTCGAACCATATATGATTGTCATGTCAATACCTACAATATTCTAATATACATGCCTATGCATGGAATTAATAGGTTTCAAGATAACTAATAATTGTAGTACATGTATTCCTATGTTGATATTCCTTGACCTTTGAACATATAGCCTTGAACCATATATCAAAATGATCGTCATGTTAATACCTACAATATTCTAATATACATGCCTATACAAAAAGTTAATAGTTTTCAAAATAATTAGCAATTTAAGTCTTCTTTTGCAGCTGTGTCCTTGACCTTTCAACATATGACTTTGAACCATATATCAAAATGATCGTCATGTCAATACCTACAATTTTATAATATACATGCCTATACAATTAGTAATTGAAGTCCTTTGAACATATGACCTTGAACCATATATCAAAATGATTGTTGTCGCAATACTTACAATATTCTAATATACCTGCCTGTACAAAAAGTTAATAGTTTTCAAGATAATTAGTAATTTAAGTCTTCTTTTGCAGCTGTGACCTTGACCTTTAAACGTATGACCTTGAAACATATATCAAAATGTTGTCATACTAATACCTACAATATTCTAATATACATGCCTATACAAAAAGTTGATAGTTTTCAAGATAATTAACAATTTCAGTTGTATTATGTAGCTATGACCTTGACCTTTAAACGTATGACCTTGAATCATATATCAAAATGATCGTCATATCAATAGCTACAATATTCTAATATACATGCCTATACAAAAAGCTAATAGTTTTTAAAATATATTCACAAATATACAAATTTTAGTAATTCCCCCCTGAAGTACCTTGCTATTTGCCCATTTTGAGCCTCAAGCTACGGTTTGTGCAAATTTAAAACAAGTGTCCTAAGAATGTTATACCTGAAATATCTAGGTTATATCTCTTGTAAGTTCATAGGAGAAGATTTTTAAAGATTTTCACTATTTTCCCCTTTCTGTGGCCCCAAGGAGACATAACTCCTTCATTTGTGCAAATCTGAAAGGCCTTCACCCAAGCATGACTAGCACAAAGTTTCATTAAATTTGATCCAGTAGTTTTGGAGGAGAAGATTAAAATGTTAAAAGTTTACAGACGACGGACGACAGACGACGGACGGCGGACAAATTACCATCACAATAGCTCACCTTGAGCATTTGCTCAGGTGAGCTAAAAAAACCTTTGTGAAGTTTAGTGTTTTACCCAGAACATATCCTTTGTTCTACCAATGCGTTCATTTCTAGAATGTTGGAGTAAACTTAGGTGCCTTGAGGAATCCACCAGTTTTGGCAAGCGAACTAACATTTTTTTTTTTTCACACTAGGACTTGCTCAAGTAGGATTCAAGTCTAGGCGATGAGAGTCGCGGCGATTTGTTGTAGGCGCGTGTAGACTCTGAAGCCCATATTATACTTTGGTGTATTACATACGGTTGAACTAAACTCAACATAGGATACGACCATAAAACATGAAAGTGTTTCCAAATTTAAACACAAATATTAAACTTTTTTTTATCATATTAACTCTAAACCACATTGTTCTGTTATGTTTATTACACACTCATTCAATATGATATCGTATGTTTGTTTGGTTTATTAAAAATAATAATTATTATTATAAAATAATACCACCTAATAGTTCAACAAAAAAGCTTTGTTTTCATATCTTGAAAGGTTTATAAAGTTTACACCAGGGCACTTGCATCCACGTGTGACACTAATGTCACCCATAAGTTGGGTATATATCGAAAAGATCAAAGATTAGACTACTAATTTTCTTTTCACTTGTGACTACCACGCCATTAAGTTTATTTAAAGCACGTTTTTATGGTTTAATGATTTCTTTCACTCATGTATAACACGAGTAGAACGCATGTTGTTATATACGGTTACATCCGCTTTTGTCAGGGGTACCTGGGTAAATTTAACAATCACGAGTGAATAAATTTTCCCACTTAATAACAGCAAAACTAGACCAGTTATGAAATGTTGGAATTATTCAATAAAAGTAAAGAAAGCAATAATCAACTACCCGTCGACATAATGTTCTGGAACAAAAAAATAGCAAAATTGATATTTTTAACATTTTATTTTAGATTAAATTGTATACATGCTCGTTACACCGAAGACAGCATACAATGCTTATTTTACTTTTCTTTAATTCTAAAATCCTAAATCAAAAATATCCAGGACCAAAACATTTTAAGACTTTGTATATATATTAAAATTTTCTTATAAAAATAATACATCGTATTTTAAACTTTTGAACGTTTCATCCAGATACTTAAAAAAATTATATGACAATTACCTAGGAAATCCTTTTCTTTCATAGTCTATTAGAAAAATTGCAATAGTACATCATTTTACATGCATTTTAAAAGTTCTCCCTTTTCAAGTTTTTATCAATGTTGCACATCTGCTTAAAGCTTCTGTTAATGGTCAAGATGCACTTTTCAGGTTTGCGGTCCAAGGATATCTTGTTTGTCTAGATTTGCCGTTTAAATACGGATTTAAATAAATCCAATGACGTGTGTGTGTGTGTGTGTGTGTGTGTGTGTGTGTGTGTGTGTGTTAAAACATAGGGAGATGTATTTAATTAATATTCTCGTTACGTTTCCTCACAGTAAAATATGGGTCACCCGACGTCTTGAACAATATTAAAAAAGTTTTCAAATGAATAGAGGTGTATCGTGTTTTGCATGGGATTAAATTGTTGACATATATAAAATTGAAATGCACCAAACGCTGAAAAAACGATTAAACACGTGCTCTGTTTTCCACACGAAAGGTTTTTTTATATCATATATTTAATGCCGTAGCACAATATCTTCACTTGTGAATTTATTATTAAATTTAGGGCTTGCATTTATATAAATGCATGTTTATGTATACGTATGTGTATATATACAATATCAATATGTTTACTGTATATTTACTAAAGGCGGTATTCTACAACTTACAAGAAAAGAATCTGATTACATGTAATAAATTATTTTTTAACATTTATATAATTTCGATTTTCCTGCTGTTTTTGAAATCAACAAAAAAATTATAGTAAGCTTTTATTTATTGTAACGCGAAAGAACGAAATGTGTGAAATCAGATTCTACACGAAAGTGTTACAGCTAAACATTTCTCAGAACTATTACCGGAATAAAGTCCGATTACAACAACATTTTAAACTTTTCTCTCTTTTCTGCGAAAAAGATTCAAACTAGAACAACAACAAAATAAAGATTCTGTTAAAAAAATGTGCAAAGTATTACTAGTAATTTCAACATTAAATGCATGTTGCATACTTAAAGATGAAAGAACGGACTATCGTATTTCTGCGACTGCATTATGGTAACGTGTTTTTGTCCTGAATTATAATCCGATGATATAAAAGCTCAACGGAAACTACCAATCGGAACATTGCTCGGCCTTTTCCGTACGGCGGTTCCTCACAAAAACTTCATTTTGAAATACTTTTGACCACGTGATGTGACAAAATGGCGGCGCCCTTGCTTACTTGCGAGTTGTGTTGTTTCAAGTAAAGTGAATCAGTTTTTGGTTCTGAGATGACAAGTGGTAGGATTTGCCTTTCTTTACTGCATATTGCAAATCATGCTCAAATAAGAATGACAAGGTCAAACAAATTTAAAATCAAAGTACTGAAAGAACTAAAATTCGCGAAAGACGAAAGACAAATGAAAGTTTGATTGAATGTGAATTTTGCCATATCATAAACCATGTGACTTAAAATGACCATATCATAAACAACGTGAGAAAAATGATTTTATCATATATGTTATGACACTATTTGACAATACCATAAATCATGTACTCAAAATGACTATATTAAAGCCATGTGACTCAAAAAGAACATAGTTTTAACAATGTGAATCAAAATGATAATTAAAAAACCATGTGATACACCATGGCCATAGAATTCCCCATGTGACTCAAAATGACTTAATCATAAGCCATATGACCCAAAATAATCATATTTAAAATGTGACTAAAATTAACGGATAAAAAACCATGTGGGGCAAAAAAAGACCATATCATAACCCATGTGACTCAAATTAATCATATTATAAACCATGTGACTCAAAATAGCAATAAATTAAACCATGTGACTGAAAATGACCACATCACAAACAAGGTGACTCAAAATGGCAATATTATGAACCATGTCATATTAAACCATGTGACTCAAATAAATATATCATGAACCATGTCGCACTAAATGACCATATTATAAACCACATGAAACTAAATGACATTTATATAAACCATGTCACACTAAATGACATTTATATAAACCATGTCACACTAAATGAACATATTGTAAACCACATGACTCAAAAATCTCATAACATAAACCATGTGGCATAAATGGCCATATTACAAACCACATGACACTAAATGACAGTTATATAAACCATGTTGTACTAAATGATCATATCATAAACCAAATGACACTTAATGACAATAATATAAACGATGTTCCACTAAATGACCATATAATAAACCATGTGACACTAAATGGCAATATCATAACCATTTGCACTACATGAAAAGGTCCTAAACCAAATTACACTAAATGGCAATAATATAAACCATGTTGCACTTAATGACCATATCATAAACTGGGTGAGTCGAGTGGTCATATCATGAACCATGTCGCAAAAAATGATAAAATTATAAATCATGTGACTCATGACAAATGTCATAAAATAAATCAAGTTTTACTGAAAGACCATATCATTAACCATGCTACTTTAAATAACCATATCATAAACCATGTGGCACTAAATGACCATATTGTAAACCACATGACTCAAAAATGTCATATCGTAAACCATGTGGCATAAATGTCCATAAATGTCCATGTTATAAACCACATGACACTAAATGACAGTTATATAAACCAAGTTGTACTAAATGATCAAATCATAAACCAAATGACACTAAATGACAATAATATAAACGACGTTGCACTTTATGACCATATAATAAACCATGTGACTCAAAAATGTCATATCATAAACCATGCTTCACTGAATGAACATATCAATAAACGTGCTGCTTTAAATGACCATATCATAAACCATGTGGCACTAAATGACCATGTTGTAAACCACATGACAATAAATGACAGTATTATAAACCATATGAGATAAATAACAATAATATAAACCATGTTGCATTAAATGACCACATCATTAATCATGTGGCACTAAATGAACAAATCATAAACTGTGTGAATCAAAATGACCATAAAACACAAACCATGTTTCAGTGAATGACCGTATCATAATATATGAGTCACTAAATGACCCTATAATAAAACTGTGACTCAACAATGTCATATCATAAACCATGTGGTTCTAAATGACCATATTATAAACCAAACGACACTAAATGACAAGTATATTAACCATGTTGCACTAAATGACCATATCTTAAACCATGCGACACTCAATGACCATCTCATAAACCATGGCACTAAATGACCTTATCATAATCAAAGACACTAAATGTGAATAATATAAACCAAGTTGCACTTACTGATGATCATATCATTAACCATGTTAGTTTAAATGATCATATCATTATCCATGTGGCACGAAACTACCATATTGTAAACCACATGACTCAAAAAAGCCATATCACAAACCATGTCGCATAAATGACCATATTATTAACCACATGACACTAAATGGCAATTATATAAACCATGTTGCACTAAATGACCATATCATAAACCATGTATCACTAAATGATCATATCATAAACCATGCGACACTCAATGACCATCTCATAAACTATGGCACTTAATGACCATATCATAAACTGTGCGACTCAAAATGGCCATATAGCACAAACCATGTTTCAGTGATAGACCAAATCAAAAACCGTGTGGCTAAAAAATGACCATATCATGACCATTTATACTAGATTAAATAAACAGATCATAAACCAAATGACACTAAATGACAATAATATAAACCATGTTGCACTTAATGACCATATCATAAACTATCTGACACCAAATGACCATATCATAAACCTTGTGACCAAAAATGTTATATCCTAAGCCATGTGACACTACATGACCATATCGCAAACCATATGACACTGAATGACAATGATATAAACCGTGTTGCACTAAATAACCACATCATTACCCATGCAACACTAAATGGCCATATCACAAACTGTGTGACTCAAAATAGCCATATCATAATCATGTGACTCAAAATGACCATATAGCACAAACCATGTTTCAGTGAATGACCAAATCATTAACCATGTGACACTAAATGATGACCATATCGTAAACCGCATGTCACTAAATGACAATAACCTAAACCATGTTGCACTAAATGGCCACATCATTAATAATGCAACAATAAATGGCCATATAACAAAATGTGTGACTCAAAATAGCCATATCATAATCATGTGACTTGAAATGACAAACTGGGCACAAACCATGTTTCAATAATTAACCATATCATAAACCATGTAGCACTTAATGACCATATCATAAACCATGGCACTAAATGACCAAATCTTAAACTGTGTGACTCAAAATGGCCATATCATAATCGTGTGACTCAAAATGACCATATAGCACAGACCATGTTTCACTGAACCATGGCTATATATAAACTATGTAACTCCAAATAAACATATCATAAATGTTATGCAACATAAATGAACGTATAATTTAGCGCCACTTTTTACCAATCTGGAGTAAAAGTATTTATATCAGACAAAATTTTACTTGTAAACAAATATGACAACCAGCAAATCGATGGCGTTAGAACGTTAAGTCATTAAAATTATTGTATTTAATTCATTTGAAAAGAGTTACAATATTGACACGATCTTACCTCCCCCTGCTAGTCATAATTAAACAAGTGACGATGTTTTTATTCGACTGAAAAAGCGTAAAATTTTTACAGTATGGATATCGTTAAAAACAAGTTATAAACTTACTGTAGGCTAGTTGTATACATAAAACTCTGTGGAGTCAGGCTTTCGCGTGTGAAACTGACATACGACAGGAATCTATTTAAAGTTGCCTATAAAACATCAGGGCCCAGTTTCACAATCATTCACTCAGCTGAGTGTACACTCAACTCAAATATTCCCATTTTTCTCTCATCAATATTTTAAAAATTTTAAGTTTTATGAGACAATGTTTTGTTTTGTTCAACAAAACTACACTAAACAATTTAAATATTAATATTACACCAGATATTCAATTTTAACTGTGTGATGTCTTAGAAATTGACATTGAAATATTCCCGATTTTGAGTTGAGTGCACACTCAGTTGAGTGAATGATTGTGAAACTGGGGCCAGACCTATTTGTACACATATGGTGAAAACTGGAAGTCAGCAGATTGTTGTTTACATTGGTTTCATGTTTAACTTCCTGACCGTTTTTTTTTAAAGAAACATATTATTAAAGCCTCATAATTATAATATTTTTGTCGCATTCGTATATTTTTGTCATATTTACAAACGTAAAGGTGATATTAGTTTGCACATTTTGAACATTGATATCTGAAGTACTTTCGATTTGTCTTCGCTTTTTTGACCCAAGGAAGGGCTCATTTGCATACAGTAAATCCCAATATTTCCCAAATTAAACAAGACCCGATCATTTTAAAAAATCATCTTTTCCTTCAGGGGACTTCAGTAATCTGCCCTTATTCAACTTCAATCAACGGACGAGGGAAGGCTGAACTTTGTAACGGACTCAACGGGTTAAGTGTTAAGAGTTCACGCGTGTGATAGCTATATTCGAGAAAGCTTTGCTTTCGCGAATAAAAAGGGTTATTTTAGGGTAATGTTGTTTATGTAATTTTTACTGAACTGTTCTGTTGAATACAGCATGGGAATGAGCACGAACTGCACATTTGGTAGGACAAAAGAATATACTATATAGGCGTCACAAGGCTTAAACAAATGTCTGTAGAAAAAATCGAGTCTATTTTAAAATGACAAAGTTTTTATCATAAACAACCAATTTAAGACTTCAAATAGATCTAAACAAAAGTAAGCAAAATAGCTTCATTGTTTTTGTTTTGTTGAATTAGGAAGACTTTTTTCTTCATTTGGGTTTGGCCAATAACCTCAATATAGGGAGATAAAAAAAAACCTTGTCAGACCTACACCTCTGATTCAGTGAATCAACACAACACGTAACCAAACATCAATGCTCAGCACCATAACGAGGACATTTTAGACATTTTCTCCCATGTCGGAATGATGCAAAGAAGACTTGACACACGTCTATCAATAGTTTTGTCAAAAAAATAGTTTTTGTTTACAGAATCGTTGATTTTTACTGCTGTATGTTCAAATTTAAGGGACGTGCGTTTGCAAGATCGTCGATTTTTACTGCTGTATGTTCTTATTTTAGTTCGTGTGTTTGCAAGATTGTTGATTTTTACTGCTGTATGTTCAAACAAAAGGGACGTGCGTTTGCAAGATCGTTGATTTTTACTGCTGTATGTTCTTGTTTTAGGTACGTGTGTCTGCAAGATTGTTTATTTTTACTGCTGTATGTTCAAATTCAAGGGACGTGCGTTTGCAAGATCGTCGATTTTTACTGCTGTATGTTCTTATTTTAGTTCGTGTGTCTGCAAGATTGTTTATTTTTACTGCTGTATGTTCAAATTCAAGGGACGTGCGTTTGCAAGATCGTCGATTTTTACTGCTGTATGTTCTTATTTTAGTTCGTGTGTTTGCAAGATTGTTGATTTTTACTGCTGTATGTTCAAACTTAAGGGACTGCGTTTGCAAGATCGTTGATTTTTACTGCTGTATGTTCTTATTATAGGTACGTGTGCTTGCAACATTGTTGATTTTTTCTGCTGTATGTTCAAATTTAAGGGACGTGCGTTTGCAAGATCGTCGATTTTTACTGCTGTATGTTCTTATTTAAGAAACGTGTGTTTGCAAGATCGTTGATTTTTACTGCTGTATGATCTTATTTTAGGGACGTGTGTTTGCAAGATCGTCGATTTTTAAAGCTGTATGTTCTATAATTTTAGGGACGTGTGTTTGCAAGATCGGGACGGCGGGTGTTAAACAATAATATTGTTTTTAGGTATATTCGTAGTATTTTCTCGATTTTTCATTAACATAACGTATTTATGAGAATGTTATGTTGTGGACTATATTTCTTTCGAAAATCACGTTCTCGACCTAAAGTGCACGTTCTTTGTGGCTACCGGTTGCGTCTACTAGAATCCTTCCGATGTACATTTGTTACAGATTGGACTTTTTGAGTCTTGAAATCAAAGTGAAAATATTTTACGAAAATGATATCTTTGTCAATATAAATGCAAACATTGCAAGGCAAGATAATCATAACACACTAACGCGAGTGATTCAGATTGCTTGCAAAGCTTTTGCATTGAACATCATTTTAAAACAGTAACTGCACAAATATAAAAGTTGTTAGACAAGGTCCTCGGTGTTAAACTGGTTTTATAACGTCACATTGTGGATTACAGCTTAGCTGAGATCTTGTGTGACCATGCTTCTCATTTCGCTTGTCGAATGTTGGTAGTTTTCTCGAGGTATTTGGCTGCAACATTCAAAAACTATCCTGTAAGTGGGCTCCTATGATAATTCTTATGTTTCAAGAGAGGCTCATTTATTCTTGATAAGGTATATGTTGATACAGTAAATAAAAGAAGAATTCAATTATTTAATTATTTTATTTTTTTATATTCCTTTCACATAAAATAATTTTTTACAAAAAAATCAAGACATCACACACACACACACACACACACACACACACACACACACACACACACTTGTAAATTGTAAAATATTTGACATAATTTAACTGATCCTTTACAATACAATTGTTTTACAAATAAACAATAATTTAATTAAACAGACCTTGTTCTCTAACTTCACACACACACACACACACACACACACACACACACACACACACGGTAAATAACAAGTTATTTTTAAAGTTCATATTGCACTGCACTGCAAAAAGTACAATGTATATGTATTATTTCAGAATAAAGTGTAACATTTAATTATAAAATACAAACAGAAATACAGAATAGAATCTCATACCTACACGTATCTAGATCTGCAAAATGTAAAATAAAAAAATATACCAATTTATTCATTACAGCTTAAAGTGTTTACATATTCAACGAAGAAGAAGTCCATACAATATGTGGTCACTTTTTAATACGGCCGTAAGTGTTTACAAAAGTCAAATATAATAAGTCCATAAAGTATTGGTCACTTTCTATTTACGACCGAAAGTGTTTACAAAGCAAAAATAAAGACATCCATAAGGAATGGGGTCAATTTCTTTTACAACCTAAATTGTTTACAAAGGTCAAAAGTTTAGAAGTCCAAAAAGTAAAGGGCCACTTTCTTTCACAGCCAAAATTGTTTACAAAGGTCAAAAATTAAGAAGTCCAAAAACTATCGGGCAATCTTCTTTTACAGCCAAAATTGTTTACATAGGTCAAAAATTAAGAAGTCCAAAAACTATGAGGCAACCTTCTTTTACAGCCTAAATTGTTTACAAAGGTCAAAAATTAGAAGTCCATAAAGTATGGGGTAACCTTTTTCAACATAGGACCTAATGGGGTTTTTCACTAGGTACTACAGTGCACAGGCTAACAAGGTACATTTAATAAAGTCTTAATAACATTTCTAAATCGTTGTTAAACAAATTCAGTATTTATAAAGTCAAGCTCGACTCAAGACATACCGAAACATGTTTGAAGATCATGGGTTTTGTTGTATTTTACAATCAGACAGATACTGCAAACGTATTACTTTTAGCATGTACTTATTTTAGTGCAAATAACATTCTCGACATATTCGCGTGGATTTAAATTAGCGCAAATAAACTTTTGAGAAACAAACTATAAGTCATAAATTTTAGTAATGTACACATATTCTGAAACAGACTTTAATTACACCTGAAGTTCGCTAAAATTAATACTGCATCGCTAAATAAATACGTTTACAGTATATAGTTAAGCATTAAGATTCTTCTGATCACCTTATATTAAATTCTGTTTTATGTTTAATTTATTTCAATATTACAATGTATTATATAATAATTACTTTTGAGATGAATGAAGATATATTGGATCTCAAATGAAATTAAAAGGTACATTGCACTTTTACAACTGTATGGGAATTGTCAATATATTTTCCACTAAAAAGTTAGCAAATAATCCTTTATGCATTTGAAGAATTAAAAGTTTAAATGCAATGCACGTAATAATTCTTCAAAATTGCAAAAAGTTATACATGTATAACAACATCAATTTATCTTATATAAATATACCTCAATAAGTTGAGTTGTATTGGTAGGAATACATATATCAAAGATATATTAAAACATATATTAAAAATATTACAAAATTCAATTTTTACTTATTGAAAAAACTGCTGATGTGATTTGTTTAAAATTGAGATGTATATTATCATTATTTGTATAATCTCTGGTCTAGTACATTTATCAAAAATTCAATATATTAATGATGTAATTAATAATTTTTTCCAATTCAACAAGGACAAGTTGAATTTTTAAATTTGAAGCAATCACCTTGATAAAGGTATAGTGGGTTTTAGTTTTACCCCCCCCCCCCCCCCCACTTTAAAAAAAAAAAAAACAAAACAAAAAAAAAAACAAAAAACATAAAAAAAAAAAACAACAACAATTATAAATATCCCAAAATTCATGAAATGAAATCATTTTGTTATTTGCCCCTTTTAGGTGCTAATATTCCTCTTGGTGTTAAAGGTACTGTAAATTTATTGTGTACTTAAGCTTCAATTTACATAAACACGTGTGTCACACGCTATGTTTTGGTAACTGTTGTAACTAGTAACGTATTTGCCTTCTTATAGAAATACTTATCTAACAATATACTTCTTACTGGTTCTTATGTAATATAATTAATATGATACAAATCAATACCAGGACATTCGCCTCTGCATTTAAAATTAATTCCATGAAAAAAATTTCTGCATGGATGATTCTTCCGTTAATATCATCAATGTGAACATCTTTTTTTTTCACAGAATAAAAAACGAACATGTTTTTTCTGTATTGATATCATAACACCATCATCATGTCATCATTCCCCCCCCCCCCCCCCCCCCCCCCACCAACAAAAAGCCAAATTGACTGATGTTTTTAGAAATATCTGAAGATTCACCAACATCAACTGTTACCCATAAATAATTGTTGTTTTATTATTCAACATCAAATGTTCCTCTAATTGCTCATAACAACATAAAGAAATAGTATTAATACTAGTATAATGATGGAGTAAATTTTTATTATATAAATCTTCATCAAGCACCACATGATGAATTTCATTTTTTCAATCTTTATGACTTCAAATTCCATATGTTTATGTTTATTACACTCTCTGTATCTGTATCTGAAACTTACCTAAATAAGAAAAAGAAGGTTTAAAAATCAAGTAATTATCATGATTTTAGTGACATAAAGCCAATGAGTACAATGATGGGATTTCAGTATACAACAGACAAAACCTTCAGCAAATTTTCTGGTATCAAATTAATTTGCAACTGAACAAACTAGAGCATTGTAAATCTAAATGTCTAATGCAACATGTTTGAAGATATTTATTACCATTGAACCAAGCTAGGGCTTGAACCAATGATCTTTGAATCACACGTCTAAGACCTTGACAACTTGGCAGCATACTTTACTTAACTTTCAATGAACATGCAAACTGCTACACAAGCATTTTCTCTTTAGAAAAGGGATAAGAATGGATTGATTATTGTTTCACCCTCCAGTCAAGAATTATTCCCTTTTGTGTAGTGATCAGTTGTTTAATTGATTGATTGATTACAGTCAAACTTTGATCACTCGAACACTGACACCTGAAATACCCCTGATAACTTAATTTCATATGCCAGTCCTAAACAATTTCCTACAATATCCTATGTAAATAAACCTGATAGCTAAAACTTTGATTACTCAAGTACCACACTCACTCTAGCAATAATCAAATTTCAAAAGTGTTTATCAATGAAAATTCAACCTTTTTTGCTTTTTATCAGAATGACATGTGGTCAGACATTGCAAACAAAACATAAGCTGTAGCCATATTATGGATTTTGTCAAAAGAAATAAAGTAAAACGAAACAATTAGTCTAGCCAGTTACCTGAAATTTTGAGCGCTAACAGGGATTAAAAAATTAAACCTAATAAGACCGTGCACAAAACACCCAGCTTTTTAATCTCTTAATCCGATTACGACATGCAGAGGTGTTTGATAGGTAAAATACCCGAGATGCCCACACTTGGTTATTGTTTAACAGGATTCTGTAATTTGTACATTTCACTGGAATGTACAGACTAATGTGTATTTGATTAGGAATGACCATTAATAAATGTACTATATATTGGTGTTATCTATAATCTTGTTTAGTCCTACATGTGCAATTAGACTACAATAAGGGTATTTTGTATCAGTGCCTGTTAAAGTTTAAATTAACTGTCATGTTTACCCTCATATAACCATATGGACAGATTGTAGGTCAACACTTTATTGCAATAGTGAAGTTTTAAAACATTATCAAATATGAAGTGAAATTTGTATTTTTTTAAAATTGGGACATATCATTTTCTTTGACTTTTTTTTTAAAAAATTGTTTTTTTTAATTTTTAAGGTACTTTAACTGTCTATTAGAATGGATACCCAAACCTAGGGTCCTATGTCAATGTTACATGCCTAAACCCTGCCTCCGACTCCATGACTCGAACATATGGCCAAATCCCTCTTGACTTTAAGCCTCTGATATATTATATACCGGTAATTATAAAATTAGACTTACATGCAGGCATAGCACTAACTTCAGCTGTTACTATACAATTTATACCTAAATTTGACAACGCTCCTCGGATCATACCACAAGGAAATGCTAAATACTGAAAAAAACATTGCAAATATATATTAAATCAATAAGTGACAAGGATTTTGTTAATGGGGTAATTAAAATTTGGAGTGTCTAAGAGAGAGAGAAACAGTATATTCTGAATCATACCGGGGTATTTGTATTTAAGCTGCATTGAGTTTACCAATTATTAAAAAAAAATTTCTATAAATATTGTTTTATCAATATAAATTGTTATTTTAATCTTTGCAATTCATTTTGTTAAGTTCACTCTTATTAGCATTTTAAAGATAATTTAAAAATTCTAAAAAATTTAACACAAAAACGCATAACCTATTTTTCAACCGAATTTCACGAAATGAACAAACTACAGGCTTAATACTCTAGGGAAGCCAAATATTACATCAGATTTTTCCTCCCATCATCATTTCGTAGAAGAATATTTTCACCCTGACCTAGTATTGGTAGCCATTGCAATGCCATGATCAAATCTAAATTGCACCAACCCAGACATGCTTCTGATTAAGTCGCATTGAAAACTGTGATGTACTTTCAAAGGAGAAGTTGAAAATGTGTGTTAACGATGAACACACACACACACATACACATGCTGCACCATGCCATATTGCTCTTGGACACATGCTCTTTGCTGTGTTTGTTGATGTTGTCTCATTTTTGATAAAGAATCATGTAATCAATGTTTTAAAATAAAATCTTTTGTATATAAAACTATCAGTAGGTTACCCTTTGAATTTAAATGTAACCATGGAACCAAGTATTATATTTTTCATGAGAGGCACAGTTATAAGTAAAAATGCACAGTTTATATATTATGCATAGGAAAACATAATGCAGCTTTAGTCCTTCTTATTTTCTTTGATTAAGCAAAGCTCTATTTCAATTCTTCTATTGCCATACTTGTAATAACGATCCCAAAACTAAATCAAATTTTCTATTACCAGTAATCTTTTAATGTTGAATAAACTGGAATGTTGGGTTTTTAAATACCATACCTAACACATTTAAAGACCTTTCTTACTTTTCTCAAATCTTAGTTTCACTGACCCAAGTTAACCTTTTTTCATTAAATTTTATCATATTTTCTTTTTTCCCTTTCTTTTTATAGGAATGGTGAGGTGAGTGAGTACTGGTAATCATATTCTATACCCAGTCAAGAATTTAACTTAAATTCAGTCAGTTCTTGGATGGTGGAGGAAACCAGAGTGCCCAGAGAAAACCACTCACTTTGGCAAACGAACTAACAAACTTTTTTACACTAAGGTCGTCCAATGTCCAGAAGTATTCACATTAGAAAAGTACATTTCTCAACTTAAGTCTACCAGAGTCCAGCATTGTTCACTTTAAACAGGTTCTTTTCTCACACTAAGGTCGACCATAGTCCAGAAGTGTTCACTTTAGACAAGCACATTTCTCATTTTAGGTCTACCAGAGTTCAGCAGTGTTCAATTTAAACAGGTTCTTTTCTCACACTAAGGTGGACAATAGTCCAGAAGTGTTCACTTTAGACAAGCACATTTCTAAACTTAGGTGTACCAGAGTCCAGAAGAGTTCAATTTAGACAAGTAAATTTCTCAACTTAGGTCTATCAGAGTCCAGAAGTGTTCACTTTAGACAGACTTTACTGTATAAAGTATGATCAATATTGCTTATATTATTTTTATACTTACCATTGGTGCTGAATCCATGTACTGTTTACCATTAGATAGTTGTGTAAGAAAACGAAATTTATTGTCTTGAAGTACATAAACACCCTGAAATATATTATAAATGTGCTGATACAATTATATTCAAATGCAGTTTCATAAAATATGTAATAGTTTTTTTTTTAAATATTTGTTTTTCTTTTAGAACTATTATCATCAATGTGGTTCATGATTAATTAAGCTACACTGAGTTACAAGTAACAGCAATTGCAGAACTATTTCAAAACAATGAAGATAACCAAAGGGAAATAACTCTAAATAAAAAATTATTATAAATTTATTGAAAAATAACCACAAGATGGGGACTAAAAATAAACTGATAAATATTATCAAAAATAAGAAAAGCTTTTAAAAATAAGAAAATATTATCACAATTAAAAAGCTGTTTAAAAAAATTAGAAAATTGTAAATCATCATATATCATAAAAATGGATTTATGGATGAATATTAAAATTTTATGAACTATGATTTGATCAGCAACTTGGCTTAATTTAGTGTCAACGTTTAATTAAGGTATTTTGACCTTTTCAAGTTATGTACCTTGTCAAACATTTGATTCTGTGAATACTGAGGTAGAGCAAAGTGAGGTACATTTGGCATGAGGCAACACCAAGGTCCTTTTTCTGCTATGAACAGCTGACACATGTCCATGAAAAATATGAGTTATTTAACGATAAAAAGATGTACAGGTACACTGTATATGATAAAATATGGAAAATGATGCTTGACAAAGAGGTCAACCAACCCTATTCTATGGACATTTACTTATGGGTAACAATCAAACATCTGGATATGAAATGAAAGATTAAGACCCAAGACTTATTGGACCTATTGTGTAATCTTAAATTGGGTTTATCTGTGTATTCAATTTCATACCAAGTAAATAAATAGTTCTTAGTGTCTAAATTTACTCAAAGTAAACGTTATTACTATCCTTAATCTGAAAATTTCCAGCAGATATATCCCAGATAGATACCTACCATCATCAACTTTGCTTATGTGGCATTTTCACAGCATTTACTGTGAAGAAAGAAACAATTACCCAATTTTCATGTGACAGTCATATACCACAGCATTTAGTTTTGGGATGATTAAGGAAACTATTAAAAAGAGCCTTGAGAAAAACAGCAAGTGAACTGACAAACTTTCTCACACCAGGGTCTGCTCAAGTAAGAATCTAACCAAGAAAGTGAAAGGCACTGTGATTGGAAAGCCAGAGCTTCAGACCACTCGGTCAACAGGACCACTCAGTTTTATAGAGGTTTTGGTTTCAATTTTAATTTAGAGATTTTAGATATATACGTATATATATATACATTGTATTATATTTGAATATTGGTTAATATGATTTGATATAAACTGCTCTCCAACAGCAATTTTAAATTGAATTTACAAACCTGATGATTTGTTCTAAGGTTATCAATTTGTTTCTTGTAGACAGAATTCCAAAAGTCTTTACATATGAATTTCATGGTGTCTAACTCATCTTTAAATCTGGAACTATCTTTGGTAAATCTTAGAAAAATACAAAATAATAAAATTTTACTCTTCAAAACAAATCAGAATGACTGATATTTTTTTATGCACCAAGTAGAGGCCCATGTACTTTGTAATTCTCAAAAGCAGGTTTACATTTAAAGGTCAGGATACACAATTTCCTTACACAGGCTTTAAAATACAAAATGGCAAGTTTTGGTAAGACAAGAGAACTAATAGATACACATAATTGCATTTGGTGTAGCATCAGGCAAAAACTATACATGTACTTCTAGACAGTTTTATCAATTTTGAGAAAATAATCAGGGATATTATTTCTTTTATTTATTTCTTTTACAATCTAGAAAACTTCATTTTGAAGTTATCTGAGTGTGTACAGGTATCATAGATATGGATTGTCTATATAGAACAGGTGTGCAATAAATTCAAGATACATGTTCATTATAATAATGACAAATCATGTTTCATGGATAAAATGTTATCAATATTCTGACAATATATTTTTTAAATATTACAAAAATAAATTTGGCAAATATAAGTTTTTGCTTGGCACATGACATTATTTTTGGGCGTTTTCTGATTTTATTATCTTTATGCTATGGAAATTTTTTTTAAATATTGGGTATTCAAAAAAAAAAAATAAATAAATAAATTAAAAAAAAAAAATAAAATAAAAAAAAAAAAATAATAAAATAAAATAAAATAAAATAAAATAAAATAAAATAAAATAAATAAAATAAAATAAAATAAAATAAAATAAAATAAAATAAAATAAAATAAAATAAAATAAAATAAAAAATAAATAATCATTAAAGGAAAAGATCATGCAGATGTGGAGACAAGAGTCCCATTAAACTGCTCACCTGAGGTAATCAGAACCAGAATTTTTTTGTAGACTTATAAGGACATTATTCTAACCAGATCAACCAGCTTTACAAACCTGGCAGAGCTTTATGTGTCAATGTTCTAAATAAAGTTTTAAGCTTCTAGGCTTCTTGTTTGATGGCAAGATGTTTAAAAGGTTTTTCTCTTTCAGAACACCGACTAATTACAAGTACCGATAAAAGTCAACCAGATTTGCAAACTCTGTAGACATTTATGTCCTGATGCCATCAATACAGAACTTTGTGTTCATAACAGGTACTACTCTGAAAATGCTTAAAGGATTTACTACTTTTATATTGAATAAGGGTCAATGTCAACTTGAGAGAGCTTCATGACTAGATACTATATACGAAGGATGAAGAATCTATACTTTTCTGTTGATGACCAAAAATGTTTACACTACTTAAGTTCACAATCACCTTAAATGAGGTCAAATTTAGTAAAGCTTCTTGTCCTGATGCCATTTTTGAAGTTACTAGTTCAGAGGCATTTCTGATAATGACAAGAAAAAGTTTAAAGATTTTATAGTTTATTAAAAACCTGATCATATGTCAAAAGCAACCAACTTTTAAAACTGATTATTCTTCATATTCTGATACTGTTTTATAACTTTCAAGCTCTCAAGTCTTTGGATTAATAACAAGATGCTTAAAGATTTTACAACTTAAGGTCCTGTCTTGAATATTGGTCAAAGGCTGACCAAATGTAATAGACCTTCACTCATCATACTCTACATCCTAGGCCTGTCATGATCAGGTACTGATAAGCAAAAAGATGTTGAAAGGTTTTACAACTTTAAGTTGTAACCTTAAATTAAGTCAAGGTCAACAGACTTAAAAAAAAAAACTTGTTGGAGCTTCACATCTTGTATATATAGTTTCAAGTTATTTTAAATCATTTTATTCATTACAAAAAGACATTCAAAGGTTTTTTTACTGTGACCTTATTATTGGTAGAAGTCAACAAAATTTGCAGATTTTACAGACCTTATGTTCTGTTGCTAAATAAGGAGTTTCAAGGCCTTTAGGGATAAGACGAGAGAATGTATAAATGTTCCACTATTTTAGGTCAATGATAGTTTGAATAAGGGTCAACTGGCTTCACAAACTTGGTCTTTGTGCTATGTATGAAATTTTTAAACTTTTAGGTTTTTTGTTTTCAACAAGATGTTTACAGGTCTTATTTGAATTGGAAATAAACTGTAAAGGGTTTGAGCCTGGCAAAATCACTGCAAAGTTTCAAGGCCACTAGTGAATTTTTTCTGGAGAAGAAGATATTTAAGAATAATGGACAATACAATGGAGAAAAGAGCAATTTAATAGCTTACACTGAGTAAATTTGAGTTCTAAATTCTTTTGCAATTTTTGACATTGTTAAAATCAATTATTATTTACAGCTTAACCAAGTACAGTACTATCAAAAATTAATTTTACCTTTCAACAAGACTTTGGCCTACACGAAATCCAAGAGACTCCAACTTAGCTATACAATTATCCTGAAATAGAGAATTATTAACCATATTTATTTTTTTATATAATTGGATATATAAACCTTCACTGTTATGTATACTACAGTGGAATAGTGGCATGTGTATTTAAAGAACTAAATTTATAACCAATGAACAAATCAATTAAGATATTTAAAATATTTATCAGAGAAAATCTACACATGCATACACCCTAACTACCTAAGCATCCAATCCCAAGTACAACATCCCACTTAAAGCATAAGAATTAATACTCATAAAATGTGTACAATGCTGTTTACAGTATTTTCAAGCTTCTACTTGGTTTTACAAAACTTGGCAAAATATTTATTTGTGAAATAAGGCTTGGTGTGGTAATTAGAAACACAGAGAAATAAACTGATAAATGAAACAAAGAGAAGCAAAACATGGAGAAAGAGTTCCTTTTGTACCCCCCTCCCCGCGCCACCTCACTCATACAATATAATACACTAAATATGTAAAATATAGTATATGGCATATATATGTAAGTGGGGAGTACAAAAGGAATTCTTACCAAACAGGGGAGTATCATTCATATCCGAGAATAAATAATTTTTTTTTGTAATTTTCAGTTGTGTTATGTCCATGTAATTCACAAAATGTGAAATTATGTGACAATAATATAATAGCCATCAAAGCAATTTTTTTAAACATTCAAACCTGCTGGTTAATATTAGTTGATCTGCAAATACTGTGCACTAGTTCCATATGTAAATACTCGAACACTACCTCGTCCGCCATGTTGTATTGGTCTTGGATTTTCTTCTTTGGATATTCCTCCAACTGTTGGAGCACCACTAATACGCTACAAGGAAAGCATCAAACTAAATCTACGACGAGCTGTATGTGATAGTCATTGGAAACTATACTATAGTATACAAGAATGAGCTATGATGGACAAAAAGTTAAGGATAAAAATTCTGATAAATTTAGTAGAAACAATATTTTATTCAAAATAAAAAAGAAAAACGAAATATCAATGTTACAATAGCATACATTTATAATAGTGTGAAATGGATTCGAGAACAAGACAAAGGTTTTATATGAACTCATCTCCACAAATTTATTTCTAAAGTTCTGGAAAGTTTATCCAACAATATTCCACAATGATACTTCAGACCTTAATCATTTTAATGAAACATTTCATTAGATATTGCATTAATATATTAATTAACAGGTATACATCTGGGGATAAACAAAGTATGACAACCACTGAAAACAAAATGGAATTCAATACGGGCTAAAAAATTAGAAACATTCTTTTCAGAAGCCCCGAATAATGTCATCAATTTAGCGATTATGTCAGGCTCCGTGGGCTTTGATAACAGCATCATTGCGTCTTGGGATGGACTGGATCAAGCGACGAATCGTGTTTTGTGGGATTCTAGGGAACTCTTCAAATAGCGCAGTTGTTAGCTCCTGTCTATTAGCCGGAGATTGCGGGCGTTTTTTATTTAAACTTTATTTCTTTTACAACGATTTAGAAACAAGTTGTGCAACTTATATTAATCTAGCTCGTTGGCCCGAATTGTAGCGCGCGTGAGGTCTTATTGTGGGAGGAAAACCGGAGAACCCGGAGAAAAACCCACGTGCTCAAGCAGGTGACCTCATACCTTATCACATACGACGCTGGGAATCGAACCCCGGTCGCATTAGTGATAGGCGGGAGCGCTAACCACTGCGCCACTTGAACACCCTTTTGAAATGCGTTGTTGCAGGATGTTCCAAACAAGCTCTATTGGATTCGAGTTATGAGATCGACTTGGCCAATCCATGCTGTAGTCTCATCTCGAAGATACTGATCCACAACATTTGCTCTGTGAAGTCTGGCATTATCGTCCATCAAAGTGAAGATAGCATCAGCGGAAGGTCAAACAATAAGATAAAGAGTTTCATTTCTATTCCACACACCTGTAAGAGACGTACGGTTAAACACGTGTAGCTCGGTACGTCCATCAATACATACCCCACCCCATACTATCACCGAGTCACATGCTGAAAAATGCAACAATTCGCATAGCGTTAGTTTATTATATACGCCATATATGCCTTCTGTCGTCGTGAAAATCAACACAAAATGTAGATTTATCATTGAAAAGGATAGGATTCGGGCTGTAGTTGCTCTTGGTCGACCTGAACGAGGTCTTTCTGTGAAACTGCCCAATGTGTTTGAATCGATTTCACAACCATGACAACACACTTGTGACATATTAAAATGTTGTGCAACTGCTCATTTCGCTCTGTTCAGATTGCAACATTCCAACTGCCTAATTTAAGGTTCAAAGATGCCAATGGATTAACAAAATGTGGAGTTTCTTGCAAAAGTAAACAAACCCAAAAAATGACATACAACTTCGACCTTCCAAAACCACTTTTATTTGAACCCTATGCTAATGCATTCGTATATAACCAGGTATACACAAAGAGCACGTGCTAACAGTAACTATAATCTTTAAAGCAATAGATACTACTGTTATATGGAGACATTAAGATGTCATTATCATTTAATATACATTATGTAATATACCTGTAAAAAGTAATCATTATCTTTTTTTGTCCAGTATATATCACTGAAAAGCATTTCCTTAAGACCAATTAGAAAATACAATTCGTTGCTCAATCTTTAGTGTCACTAACGGGATTCTCTTTTTGCAAAACGATTAATCAGGTGGTCTACAAATATTTATATATATCTCTGTGTGTGTGTGTGTGTGTGTGTGTGTGTGTGTTGTGTGTGTGTGTGTGTGTGTGTGTGTGTGTGTTTGTGTGTGACGGTGTGTGCCAATAGAGACGCTAAGCTCTACAAATCAGATTGGCACCATCTGGGTATATAAAATAAGATTCTATTAGACATTGGACCGCCTCGGTGGCTCACTGGTAGAGCATGAAGTCTTGGGTTTGGATCTCGGACAGGTCATACGTAAAACTAAGAGGACAGAGTATCGGTTGATTAACACGCGGTGTCAGTGTAAGGAACTTGAAACTGAGTAGTGTGCTTGTCTGCGGCATACTGACTAGCACCTTACTAAATCAATTTAATTTAAATTCTATTGTCATACAAGTCAGAATATAAATTGTGACAACATTCAGTGCCTTTCTTCAAAGTTAAATTTATCATAGCACACAAAGAAAGTTTTTTTTATTTATTTAATACGTATTTATTTATAAATATAAATTTATAAATGGTTTAGATACACTTAAAATTATTGAAATAACGTCGTTTTCAGATATTTAAAATTACACATGCTTTATTTTTATTTAATTCGTTGAATTTAAATCACCACTCTTTTTGACTACAGTACGTTGTCATTTCTCTTGTTTATTGTTTTGAAGACATCAGACTTTTCAGTTTTGAAACTAGTTGATTCAGTTTTGCTGGAACACCTATTATCGTGACGTCATTAGCAGACCATATCAGAGCAAAGTTATCTCCCATTGATTTCATCTCAGTCTCCACAAATTCAACTTGACATTTCACCCATTTAAATCCAACTTCATTGAAGTCTACCTCCCTAACTTGGAATTGTCTTAAAAACCTTGATACAGTTTTCATAATATCTTGTTTGAAATTTTTTCTTGTTTGTCGTTTTTGACTGATGATTTTGATATCATTTTTGAAATCAAAGGGCCACTCTACTGTGACATTCTCCTTGATTAACACTTTCTCCATTGCTGTTCGGACAGATTTTGATTTTGCCAAAAGTCGTCTGTGAATTTCGTCAACCTCAAGATTTGTCGTCTGCGTGTCTGTGGTCTGTTGTCGTGTTTCTGTATGTTCTATAATAATAATAATAATAATAATAATAATAATAATAATAATAATAATAATAATGATGATGATGACGACGATGATGATGATGATGATGATGATGAAAATTTAAAATGAACTACATGCATTTATTGCTGATCATTTTATGATTAATCGACTGAACAGGGAATAAGATTTTTTTGAAATTACAAGTAAATAGTATTTTATTTCATTTTTAATTCAATTAAAATTTAACAATATTTATTTAAAAAAATACTTGAACAGGCATTGCCTATTTCAGTGCTCTTTACAGTCAGATTACGATTCAGCATAAATATTAATGACAAAAAACTAAAATCAGGATAATAACATAATTATAAATAAGAAATAAACTCCAAATTATAATGAAAATGGTTTTAATAAAAGAAATACCTTATAAAAATCAGAGCGAATCGAGTAAAAGAATGTAAAACATAGAAGAAACGAAAGAGAAGTATATGTACAAATTTAAAAAAAAATCTTTTATTTTTATTTTTTTATTTACATGTATTTATTTACTTATTTATTTATAAATAAATACATGTAAATAGAAAAATAAAAATTATATATATATAAATATATATATATATATATATATATATATATATATATATGCCTTATGTATGTATGTATGTGTGCCTGAGTTATTTAACTATTTATTCGTCTATTTATATCTAAGTTTATTGATGTACCTTTGTGATATTTTATACTGCCTTGTAACGTGATGTCTTCTATGTTTCCGGGCCAGTTTAATCTCCATGGTGCATATTTGAATTCAATATTAGATAATGCGTCGCCTGGGTAACAAGTTGGATGTTTCCGATTTCTTTCATTTTCTAAAAAACCCAAGACCCTGTATTGAAAATAAAAACAATAATATAATTACAGAACACAGAGCCAAACATCTAGTTCTTAAAGCTGCATTAAGTTGATCTATTACCTATCTATAATCTACAACGACGAATTTTTACTTAAGTATGCCTCTCATAAAATTTGCATTATTCGGTTCCATATTGAAACCTTTACTTACGTTGAAATTCGTGGGGGAAATTCTGATAGTTGATCTACAAAAAATCTATATATATTATAGTGTCACATAACGTGACATCCAGTTACATTTGATATTGTCATGTACATTTGTATATAGATTTTACAGTTATTTTTTCAAAATCCAAAATAGTTTTCAATTAATAGTCCAACCTTGCTTCAAATTTAAGGGACAACAACTTCTACGTGGATACGAAACCTTGTCATCTTGATAACTTTTGTAGTGTAACGGCTTTTAAGAAACGCAAGCAATATGAACAACATTGTTTTGGGGACATAAAGAAAAGAAAAACGATGAACAAGATTTTATTATATTGCTCTAAAAGCACCAGATAAAGAATCTTTTTAGGATAGGTCATTCACAATCTGACGCAGTCTTTTAAACGATAACGAGTCTATAAAACGAAATAATCAAGTAATTATAGCGCAATATCGTTTGTATATGATATTCTAACCTCATTGGTTTTTTTTTTTTTTTTTTTTTTTTTTTTTTTTTTTTTTTTTTTTTTTTTTTTTGTTTCCACAGCCAATATATACAATTTTAACTCAAAAATTTATTGCCATCAGATCCGGAACAAATATATAATAGTGAATGATAATAAAGAGAGATAAATGATATGATACACTTCAAGTGCAAACATAAATACCTTTTCTTTGTTGATCCAAAACTCTGAAAAAAGTGACAAACATTGTTTTTATTTATAAATGGAAACATAAAAATACAAGACATGATTAACAAGTTAACAAATTAATTGTTGTTGCCATGGTAACGACTTCAAGATATTTTACCGTTTTATTGTCGGGCTATAAATTCATTTGTTTCACTTGGTTATCAGCATTCTAACGCGCATTATTCAGTTTGCCTTGCAAAGATATTGCATTCATATTGAAAATGAACATCAGCAGTTCAATTGTTAAATTAAACACAATCAAGAAATTCTCATAGATGTTTATATACCAACCCGTAAAATACTACATAATAATAATAATAATAATAATAATATATATATATATATATATATATATATATATATATATATATATATATATATATATATATATATATATATATGTATATGTATATATATTATATTCATAATAAAAAAAATTATATTTGATCTGTAGTGGCTTTTTATATTGTGTTAAAGAATTGTCTTGCAGATAATTATACCACCATACTACCTTGCCCCAACCAAAACCCCGCATTCAAACACAAGTAGTGATTTTTCACATCACAAGCAAGAATTTCACAAAGATACTGTCATATACCACTTTTTGAATTTAATCATAAAAATACATTCAAAAAGTGGTATATGACAATACTAATACTCCAAGATCCTCCGCGCACCTGTCAAAGCACAAATAGTGGCATTTGCTTTCAAGATAAGACCTTGATAATTTTACGGAAATCTTCCTGAATTCAAAACACACACACACACACACACACACACACACACACACACAGAGAGAGAGAGAGAGAATATTGGACATGCAGACAATCTAAAACACAATCTGATGCTACCGGTGAGACAGGACGTTGTCGATAAGAAACCTCCCCACCCTTTAAATTGGCGGGAAATATAATAAGTTTAAAAGACTTAAAACTTACCTTTACAAACGTTATTGTTTCTTCTTTCATTGACATCTGTAACTGTTGCATAAAACCGTTTAAACGTTCAATGTTGTCTTTGAATGCTGTTATAAATGTCCTATTAACAGTTTCACATGTTTGTACTTGTTCTTGCAACCATTTATTAAGTTCTTCCTCTCGTCGTTGCAGATCGGCTTTTATTTTACCAAATATTTCCTCCATTTGGTGCCATAGGCGACTTGCATTGGCCTTTTTAAGAAAAACTATAAATGATAGTTTAGGTTTCACACTTAATCACTTATCTGTTACGGAATGCTATTAAACCTTTTTCTTGAAACATCAAATTCAATTAAAAATGAGAATAGACAAAAAAGGGAAAAAATCAGTGGATGCATACTTAAATTAATTTTGCATCAGAGGCCATGTAACTTTATGCTGTCGATAAAGTATTACGCTAGGTCAAAGAAAAATTTCTCTCTCTCTCTCTCTCTCTCTCTCTCTCTCTCTCTCTCTCTCTCTCTCTCTCTCTCTCTCGTACTCGTATTTCTTGTTTTATTTTTTGTTAGAAAATACCATTGCAAGTTCATAATTTTGATTTGTTGATATGAATTCCTTACAAAATTACATGTATATGTCCGATATTTAACTGCAATAAGTTCAGATCAGTAAGTGACAATGTTCCCACTCAATGTCTTTTACCAGCGACATTTAAAACATTCAAATACTTATGTCGCTAGTATTACATAAAAAATAATAAACAATTAACAGTTTTGTTTTCTGTTTCTGTTTTCTGACAACTAAAGCCATCAGCAAAAATGTTTATATATATATATATATATATATATATATATATATATATATATATATATATATATATATATATATATATATTGTTTTTGTTTTTTTTTCTTCTTTCTTATTTGGAAATTCTAACTTCTGCAATTAGACAAATAATAAGAAAAAAATTACTTCGGCATAGTACGTAATACAAATGATCGTGTGGCGTCTATGACGTATATGTCGCCTGAATCTACGAATACCTTCTTTATTTTTCGTTATACATATACTAGTAAGTGATGCTTAAATCGGTGCTAGAGTGGTCTCTAACACCCGTTTGTGTTTTTCGCGGCTGTGGTTCGATGTTAATGAAGTTTGTTAGTTAGCTAATCTTAGGTTATTTTCTCTGATTTCCTCTACGATCCCAGGAACTGCATAGAGACAAAAACCCAGAGATGTGACTTAAGTTGGAAGTCAACTGGACTCAATGAATTTATACTCATAAAAATGTCTATTACTTACTTTAATTGCTGTTGTATGGTCTTCACATTGTTTTATTTGTTTAGAAGCATCAGTATGATACTCCGTTATTTGTTCTAACATGACACTTATCCATTGCTATAATGTAAAAAATATAATACTACCAGAAATTTTAAGAACAACGTATTATGAAAAATCATAATAAAGTTAATCAAATCAAAAGAACAGTGTCCTTCGATTCTAAAAGCAACTGAGTTATTTTAATGAATGAAATATTTATATTGTGAAATACAATCTGAAGCGGGCATTTTTCTTTTATAAATTTTCCTTAAAATTCATTAGTTATGCCATGTGTACAGTCCTTATTAGAATAGGACAACTAAATGCTTACTATGAAATTTTGTTAATGTAAATTGCAGACAGAATGAACATTTCAAATAAAACCGGAGAATTGCTTATGAAAAAGCAGACATTTTGAATGATTCTTATGAATCAAAACCCTATTATTGGCTGTGGTCATATATCGTACCCTTCCTTTGTCTGCCGCTAGCTCTGCTTCGAACATAGAATGACCATCGTGGCTCGCATCAGATCCACATTTGTTACACACAAGAATATTACACGTTTTACAGTATATCTCCTCGGGTCTGTTATGTTTGTCACATTTTTCTGCTTTCATTTCTCTCTTCATTTTCTGTCTGTTTGTTGCTCTAACGGCCGCCTCTACCATTAACGCTGTCCGTCTGTCACGCTCCAGTCCATCTATTCCAGAACTGCCTAGCGCTACATTTTGTCGACAATCTGGACAAGCGAAGGTGTTGCTGTTTTGTTTAATACCTTCGATACAACTCCGACATAATACATGGGAGCATGGTAAATAATACGGATCGTCATATAGTTCCAGACATACTGGGCATGTCAGGAGATCAGTAATGCCTTTAAGTCTATCTGTCATTTTTCCTATGAATCCTGAAGAAAAATACATTTGAATGCAATAAACTCCAGAATCCCGTTTGCTGGGGTATAAAAATAATCTAGGGTTTACGTACACATTGTGTATGTAGTGGGTTTAGAATCAAGATTCTCCATTTTTGTGATTGTTAGTTGACCCCAGTGAGAAATTGCATTGAGGCCAGACCATACCATAAATTTTATGCTTGGTGTAAATAAAATGAGAGACTGGGTGATTTGTTGAAGGTGTTGACAACACATTATAAGCGCACTGGTCTGAAAAATAACTGCATTAAAACAACCATCGCCATAAATAAACTGTTATGAAAAGAAATTCAACAAATGCGCATGGATTGTATATGTCTATTTATGCGCGTAGAACATTTAAATACACGTGTACTCCCGCAAATACTTGTCTTTACGTACACTGTGCATGGGTTATGAATGAAGTTCCTTCAAAATATCTGAATGAAAATAGATATGTTTATATACTTACAAATGAAACTTTCCAAATAAATATTATAACAATGGTTGATCAGTAGACTTCCGTGCTATAACACGTTACTATATACAAAGATTGTAAACAATACAGGTCGACATAATTGAAGGGAGCTTATTGTCAAACAATATCGATTATTTTACAATTGATTGTTTTACAATACTTTAAGGGTTCGTTATAAATATAAGTACATTGTCGATATGGTATTTCCAATAATTTTATAAAAAAAGGTTTATTTCTTAATTTTTTAATTTTTAAAAAATTTAGTAAAGTTACACGAGAGTTAAGTATTCATAACCGTTTAATAACTTCAAGTTAACTAGTCCTAAAAGTATATATACGAATACTAACATTTACATTACAAATTAAATATTTGTTGTATGTTTTAATCATTCTATATATTGGCCTTTAACTGGTATTTTATTATTTATTCATTTTAACCTTTTCGTTTGCAGTGGTTATAAAGATTCTTTATATATATATATATATATATATATATATATATATATATATATATATATATATATATATATATATATATATATATATATATAATATGAATGCAACTTATATTATAATGGCATGTTGTGGAATCTGTGTAGCTACAAATTGATTTTAAGCCGCAATTATGTGACGATTTACAATTTAACTGAAATATGGAGGAATAAAATTGATAAAACACGATACTACATATTAATACTTTTTCTTCAGCATCATTTATCAGGATCGGCGTATTAACAATAACAACAACACGTAGCAGTTATAAGAAAACGCACGCGAGTAAACGCTACATAAACGGAAAATGTCGATGTTATGAGCATGGGAGATTTTTCTCTTAGACCATTTGAAATATGTTTTAATCAACGCAGTGTGGTTCCCCAACGTACCACCTGATAACCCACCACATCTTTGCCGAATTACATGAAAATGAAATCGCACCAGTTGACAATTTCCTGTAAAACTACGTTCGTTCGGGAATTTAAAAGAAAATACTACCAACAGTATTTATGATTTGGTATCTAGGCGATATCTGTAGCGCTTTTAATGTACCTAAACACCATAAATTGATTTTAATTGATGGAAAATTCTTTATATCAGGGAATTCCAATGTCATTAAAACAAAATAGGTTTAACAAAAATGTGATGGTGCTAGATGCAGTTGTTTTTCATATATTGTTTTAGAATACAGTGTAATTTATTTCTTACTCCAAATTTAGTTTATTGATGAAAATGTTTTTGTATCACTGTCAATGTTTTGGGATATTCTACATTAACACCGTTTTTCTTTTTTCTTTTTCTTTGCCTCGGAGGAGTCTACTAAGCAGCAAATCTATCGTCAAAAATCTCATCAGGTTCGGGAATCTTATCAACTTCGGAAACAAATTCTTACCAAAAACTTAATATATGCAGTTAAACTTAAATGTTATTAGACAGACAGGACATAATCTAGTATTGTTAGAACCTATAAAACCTTCAACCTTCATACAGACCGTTAACAGATTTATGGCCGGAATCAATGACGTCACTTAAATCTCTCTAAAGCTGTGTCGATTGTAATAACTAACCCAAGGACTTATTCGAACAATGTCACTAAACTAGGTTCCTTGAAGCCTAATACCTATTGCATAATTTCTATAATAAAAGAAAAATACAAATAAATTCTTTTTCCGTCGATAATTTTCGAACATACAGAACAAAATCCCCAGCATAAAAATACGCACATGCAATCATAAAATATTTCCCACTAAAAAGCATACCTGTGTATGGTATGTGCGACTTGTGCTTTTAACTGAGAATCATATTGTATTACAATCATACGGGTTAAAAATCAATGTTGAAATACAATTTAGAAATTTTAATTACTTTCAGGTTACATAATACCTTTATTCGATTTCATACGTGTTTTCAGTCGTAACAAAGAACACAAAACGATGAATTTTAAAAAAAAAAGTGACACACGGTAAGCATACTATCACGACCCAGTTTTTTAACTGGTTAGTGGAGAGTAGATTAAACAGTTTCTTGTTTCAATGTGAGCTCATCACAAACCAGACCAGCCCGTTTATTTAGTAGTTTCTCTGGTTATTGTCACAAAACGGTAATCTGGTTTTATATTATATTGTTTAAAGCTGTACTTTATTCTGAGAACAATTGATTGAAGATTATTTCTCATCTAATGCAAAACCACAAATCATGTGTCCTGCCGTGACACTATAAACTACTTATAAGCTCAGCCAACTGAGCTTATATTATGACAAGTCGATTACACTAGTCTTGCCATTGTAGATTCGGTTTTCAACTCATATTTTAAAAGTGGTAGTTGGTCAAATTATGAATTTTTAGTTAAATATTTTATGCAGGGTGCGTGGGAATTTCCAACCTGTCTAAATCCATATCGCCCTTTCCTGTGGACAGACAGGTTTGATGCGGCTCAGGGTGATATTGTCTCAGACAGGTTGGAAAATCGAATATACCCTGCATAAAAACTATGTAACGAATTTATCCCAAATTCTGTCTATTAATTTGGATTAGTACCAGTTGCCAGGAAACGCGTTTCATAATGACACTCCAGACGACGGCTCAGTTGGTAGAGTGCTTGCTCCGTAAGTAGGAGGTTGTGGTTTCAACCCCGACCGGGTTTGACCCAAGACGAAAGTGAGTAGTGACGGTTCTTTCGCCAAGTACTCGGCATTACGAAATGAAAGTCACGGTTCTTTTGGTTGGGAACTTAAATTAACGAGGTTCCGTGTGACGGTATGCGTGGCACGATAAAGAACCCTGCTTTATAATGCCATCAGCGCAACGCACAGGAAAAATTTATGCACTTTCGCCTATAGCTGGCGACGTCTCGATATAAATGCAATATTTTTTACTGGGACGTTAAACACCATTACTCACTCACTCACTCACTCCAGACGACGGTACATGTTGACCGGAAACTCATATATTATTTCCCTTGTCAATTACCGTGTTTAGGTTGCATCTATCGTTATTTATATCTGCTTATTTTTTACATACATAGGGCATAGAATCAGTGAGTACGCTGTTTGATTAAGATTGGAAGCGAATATAAAACAGAAGTCATCCGCCATGTTTTTTCATATTACTGGATTAAAATCTATACCTGTGTAAATTTCATACCCTCTCTTAAAAACAGAGTGAATGGGTTTATACGTCAATCAAACCAGACAATATAACTTTTAAGTTTTTTAGAAATAGTAATAACCTATGGTATTGGGTTTTTTGTGACTTTGTTTTCACAAAAAAGCAAATTTGGTGTAAAATTTAGGCAATTCTTTGAAAATCCCCTATTAAAAACCATTTGACCATTTGGTTCAAAATTATATGGACGATGTAAAGAAGGCCTAGATTAACGTTTAAATCGGGCGACCCAGTCTGACTTATAAGATGGTCACTATGAATTCAAACAGCAAAAACCCTGAAACTTTTTGACCAACTGGATCAAAATTCGGTGTGGATAATCTCTAGGTTTAATAGATTCAGGTTTATACTAAGGGACTATTTCCAATATTAATGATAGCTGTGGTTATTTTGCGTAGCAATATAGAAAAAAAACTGAAGTAGATTTAATTTTGATTTTAGATATAGAACGTTGATAAAGGATAATATACATGTATTAATGTCTAGAATTGTTCTAGTTTTCAAAGATTCTGCAAAAATACTATTGAATTTTTAATTCTTACTTTTAAAATTGCTTGTTCATGTAATAAATGAAATACACAAATTAGTGGCAATTAAGTGTTCCTGGCTCCAGTTTTACAGTTATTTCCTAACTAAGATTTTACTTAACTTGAATCTGGCAAATTTCAAATCTTAATGAGTTCATTCGTTGTTTACTTTTATTTAAGGTGCTGTTTTGAAGATCACTTCAAGCTAATAACATTTATATTTAGTTTTGTAAAACAAAAGTTACCAAAGTTCAAAACAAGATTGCAAAAATTTGCTAAATTTTAAGCAATGGAAAATCTTAGTTAAAGAACGACTTTGAAACTGGGACCTAGCAATACTGGGCCTCTTTTTAAAATCATGACGTAGACTCGACCTTTTTGCAAATGCAAAACATAAGGACAGGAAACTAAATAACATTTTAATAGGTAAATTATTTAACAGATACATCGTTTTAAATTCATGTTTCAGTCATACCGCTGTTGTATCAGTAACTTCAGCTATGTCACTTTCAACGCTATACCGCGGATTAAACATGTTAGTGATAGACCGGTGTACCCAATTTCGTTGTCCACCGTCACAGCATAGGGAACCGTTACGAGTGTCAACCAAGTAAGATCCTCTTGGGTCTTTAGAAAGTTTATTGTTTGTTACATAATTTTGTCCTCGATTCCAGAAAAAGTCTTTACCAAAATATGGATTTCTTATTACATAGATAACTGGATTTACGGCCTTGTTCAGCCATAATAGTAGGATACAAATGTTGTCAAATAGTGTATCACCTACGATTTCTTGAGAAAGATGTACAACTGTTTCATTTATCAAGAACGGAATTGAAAATAAGGAATGGACTCCAAATATAATAAGCACAGTAATGGCAGTTTTAACTTCTGCTGAAAATCTTACGTCGTTTGCATTAGTTATTATTGGAGCAGTTTGTCGTCTGCTAATATACAAAGTTTTACCTATACAAACGGTACAAAATGCCATTAATAGAAATGGACAAATAAAGCAAATTAAAAATCGAGCCTGAAGAAAAAATAACCAAAATGCGTTCTCTTTACAAATAGGCTGATAAATACAATGTTGAAATAATAGCTGGTCATTTAATTCAGTGCACGTACCACCAACTAAATACCAAGGAACAGATATCAAGATTGACATTGTAACTGATACTCCTATAAGCAAAGAAGCTATTTTAGTAGAGGTTTTCTTCCTAGATGAATTCTCAAATGAGAGATATCTATCCACCGTTAAATATGTAATTGACATTGTCGACGACACTGAAAAGGCACCAGTAGAAAAGCTACTTATTTGACAAAATGCTTTTCCAAAAATCCATTTATATTTTAACAATGCCACAACAGCAAACGGCATGTTTATCAACGCAGTTAGAAGGTCACTTAGCGCAATGGACGCAAGAAATCCATTAGTCACCACTCGCAGTGTGTCATTTCTTAATAAAATTACCAAAACAAAAACATTGCCAACTATACATAGCAAAGATATGCAAATTGATAAAATTGCAATCGCGATTGATCCTATGCTGTTTTCTTCATTATATTGTTCATATGTCTGCAAAGTAAAATTCCAATGCAAAGCTTGGGTAATGTTTTGCATTCTATTCCATTAAATGCCTTTTGATGTCATCATGCATCCTGTAATAAATAAGGTATAGAACCATTATTCTGTTATGAAACAGATTTGTGTTATGTAATCATTATGTACAAAACATATTCTAGTAAGGTCGTATAAAATGTTTTTTCCTTGAATACTCTAGCGATGTTGATGTTTTCAAGCGTATGAAAAATATGTTTTTTTTCAGCTCTAAAACCCGTGTTTGGTTTTCAGGCAAAGAAAACTTGGAAATCATTAAAAATGATACAAACAAAACAAATACATGTTTTTTGTATATTTTACCTTAAATTATAAAAATAAATCGTCAATACATGTAATATGAAGTAAAAGTTAATCATGATTGACAAGGACGTTTCCAATTAAACAAACACGGAATGATACAGTTTTGATTGATTATTTTTGTGTCATCTCTGCTATATTCATTATCCAGAACATTTTTTTGAAGATTTATATAGAAAGGTTTTGGTTTTATAAACATTTAAGTATCTTAAAAATAATGATATACATGTATATTAAAAAGTTACATTCTTTTCTAACTATTGTTTGATTTTCGTGTAAATCCAAGATAAATTTAACATTTATCCTAGCTACTTACAACAACTTATAGAACTCAGAATTATTGTATGTAATTTGGAATGTCAATCATCCAACCATGTGCTCGACACTTCTGACCCAAATCTTGCTTATTCAAAGACATATAATCAAAATTACAGAGAACCATAGTATTTGTAGTAAAGAGGCTTTACATAAATTCCATCTATAAATGTGTTTCATATTGAGACGAGCTCTAATACATGCCATGCTAAAAGAGTTTTGTTTACATTTCATATCTTGATGGTCTTCATATTTAGGTGGAGTCTAATACATGTCATGCTGTACAATATAACGAGTGTTGTTCATATTTCTGCTCAAATTACTCTGAATGCGAATTGTATATAGCAGATACTAAACTCTTAACATTCGGTCACTTTTGTGACTTATCGTTGTAAACGATTCAAGAGATATAACCGCTTCATGAAAAAATATGTATTTGTATCATTTGTAGATCGGGGAGTTCTGATGTTTTAAGATGATTTAAGTTTACCCATTATAAAAAAAAACATTTATTTTCTAAAATATTGAATATATAAATTGGTTACTATTACGATCTGTGATATTCAAGTTTTTAATTTCACTATTATTAGTCCATAATTAAAAGAAATCTTAAAAGCTTGGGGCAACTCGAAGATATGTTTATCATCAGCTTAAAGCATGCGCGGAAGTCCTAAATGTAAGTAAACAACGGCGTCGACAAAAAGAAAACATGTTAGTGCGAGAACGACAACAGATTCTGCAAGGAAAATAGCACGGGTCAACTGAGACAAACTGAATTCAATAATGTTATTTATCTTTTCATGCAATCATAAATAATAATACATTTATTTAATCAACTTGTTTGTTTATTTACCGTTTCGCTACTTCCGTTGTCAAAAACCATGATTCTTTGCTGTGTTTGATGCTGTTGCCTCATTTTTGATAAAGAATCATGTGATTAATGTTCTAAAATAAAATGTTTTGTAGATCATAAAAGCAGCAGTTTTTCTCGCAATTTTCAACATAAGTAAAAGGTATAATCATGGAACCAAGCACATGTATTACACTTTTTATGAGAGGTAAAGTTAAGAAAATGCGCCGTTTAAAATTATGCATAGGAAATAAATAACACAAATACCAGTTAAATTTTGATGTGCCAGATGTGCACATTTCGGTAATTCATTCCTCATCAGTAACACTAAGACCAAAAAGCTTAATAGATAAAAACCATAAGCCAAACAGTTAAAAATTATTGATTTAAAGTTCCAAAATTATATTTAAAAAATCCAGCAACATGATGCAGCTTTGAGAAACCCTTTTAAGATAAATAGATAAATAAATAAAGGAAATAAGAGAAAGTTAAGATGATAAGTATGTAAAGGGCTTATTCATAGATAGAGTTTTAGTTTTCAGTGTATAACTTCAATAACTGAATAATTCTAATTTTTTTTTTTCTCAAAAATTTCAATATCTTTTGGTTTAGGCGAAATAACGGTATCAGATGTATGCTATAAACGCAAGTTTTATTGCTCCTGTAGAGGATTTCGTAATTCTTTTAACACACGTGTTGAACCCTGACATTTACAACATATTTATCGTGAAGTATTATTATATATTTTATAACAATAGTTGATCGGTATCTCCAACTGATGAGACTGTTGTTCCCTTGTTATCACGCTTGTGTAGGATGCACAAATTTAAAAGCCTTTCTTAATCATCATTAATTATCAGTATCATTGTGTCTTTCACACGAACTTTAGGTCAAAAGTTCGAATCGGTTATTTTTGTTTATTTTTCGCAGAATTATAATAAGCTAATATTCAGAAATTGACAAAATTAACAGATTCAAATATATATATATATATATATATATATATATATATATATATATATATATATATATATGATTATTTTAAAAAATAACTGTATTGGTTAAATAATATTAAGTTTCGACAACATTAAAAAAAATCGCCTTGAACACCTGAAATAGACGTTTCAGAAAATGTTAAAAGTATATGCTTATCATAAATATTATGAAATTGTTCATTTTATTCAGCGATGTAAGATCAATCATTATATGTAATAAACCTAAAATGAGGTTTTCCTTTTCTGCCCTTCTAATGATGTTTTACCCTTACTACTTTTGTTTGAACCCTCTCGTAACCTTATTATTTCGTTGAGTCATTATACAAACAAATTTACATTACACAAATAAGAGATTCCAGAACAAGAGTAAAACTCTCGTAACTTTGAACATTCTGCTAAAAGCTTTATTAACTGTAGGCCGGTTCCTTGTAAAGGGTTGAATATAACCATTATTTAAATGTTGCCTTTAATCTCTCTAGTTAAAAGTAGGTAGCTAAAAGTTTAGTAGGATTTTAAATTAGGATCACTTATAGGTAGTGAATCTGAGGCAATAACACTTCAAATTACACGATATATGTACTTAAAATTTAAGATGAAGAAAGACATAAGAAGAGCTTTGCATCTGATATATATTACGGTAACATTTAACTAACGTCATAATTAGTGATCTTATGTTGTGACAATCTCCTCCTATATAATTCATGTATGTTAAGATATAATTCATGTACGTTAAGAGCATTAAGTGTGCCGAATGACCTTAACATTGCTTTAAGATTAATCCTTCAGTTGCCTGGATGTTAAACGCACTGCTGGTTAGCAAAATTTGTACCTTGTGAATTTTTTTTAGAATATATTTCAAAATTAATACATAAAATAAAATTACTATCATCAAACAGAAGGAAATTAAAATCAAAATTTATGGCTTAATCTAGACAAGCTAAATAATAATTTAGAATTTCTCCTGTACACAAGTCTACTTTTATAGCACAAACGTATTACTGACATTCATTCTTTATTTCCTCTTTTACAGAGATAGATTGAAATATAATATAACTTACAACTTAACTGTTAACAAAATTTGCATAATAATAAGTTTTAGAATATATTTATACACACAGTGTCATTTAACATATGTACTCGCCGATGCTTTTACATATGCAAAGCAAATGAACAAAAAATGTTTAAGATCGGATGGGTTGAGTGTTGTTTGGGATTTTCTTCCAAGCAATATCTGAGTTAATGTTTCTACATCGTAATTTGCCAATTCGGTTAATAAGTTAATGTGGAAATTGTCAAGTACTACTTGATATAAAATGTTTCTATAAAATTCTGTATTAACACGGGGGCACAAGGCGTGAGACAAGAGGTCGCTATATTGTCTTTCACAGTGTTCACATGTTACATTTTCAGTTTGTCGAGGCACTACTGTCAATTTTGCGATATTGCGTGCTAGTTGCAATTCCTGTCGGTTCTCCGGGAATTTCCATACTGTAGCAGCATCTGGATGGGAAACATCGTGTATAGTTTTGAAACGGTCAAAGTCTGAATCCGAATTTGTGCGATCACCGTGAAGTTGTAATTGTTTGTCGTCTATGGTAATTTTGATTAATCTTTTCTATTCTGTTGAGGGGATGCACTGGTTATGTTGTATGAAGTTGTGGAAAAGATCTTGTAAACTGTATTTTGTCATTATATTAAACACATCCGGTATAAATCAAAGTTGGTTTTCTGTACGATTTGAAAAGTCTCTAATACGTGCATTAAAAATTTGTTTATAGATAAAATTATCTTCTAGGTGACACAATCTATTAAAGAATAAGAGTTTTCTTTTTTCTATTTCAGCATTAAGAGGAATTAAACCTAACATACTTTCGACAATATCTGTTCTAGTTTTTGTAGAGAATCCTTGAATTGTCTTTGTGATAAACCTTTGGAAACGTTCAAGCAAATCTTTCTCTAGAACAGTTAATGTATTCCATAATTCACAACCGTATAATATAGATGGGATAATGACTTTACGATACAGGTAGACAGATATAAGCGTATTCACTTGTGACATAAAGTTGATTGCAAAGTATGATTTTCTACCTTTTACACATACTTGTTGAGTTCTGTCATTAGATTTTATCAAAGAAGACTGTAGAATTCCTTAATGCATTTGTGAATCGCTGATAGGCAGACTATTGTCTCCAATTTTCAAATCAGTGTATAGAGTTGAAGTATTTTTCTTATTTAAACTATAAAAAGTATTGTTGATTTCTTTGAATTGAATTGAAATCGCCATTCACATGAGTATTTGTATACAATGTCTAACATAGATTGTAGTCCATCTGGAGTTAAACTTAAACAAGCAATGTCTGCATAACCGGGATTTCCACATTTAACCTTGTTTACTTGTAGTGAAGATTTACAGTTTTCAAGTCGTATTAACAGATCATTTATATATACTAAATACAGACACGATGACATAACACCCCCTTGTCTTACGCCTTGTCTAACCAGGAACCAATCAGATTGGGTATTATTTACAATGACAGCACTTGATATGTTACTGTAGAAGTCTCGAATTATACCCCATAACTTATTACCGATGCCCAAGGAACCAAGTTTTACTAATGCCACCCTTATGCCACACCGTATCAAATGCTTAAGTTACATCTAGAATTGCGGCAAACACTTTGCTACCTAACTCTAAATTGTGACATGTGGACTCTTGTAGTAAAAATGAAGCAGTAATACATGAGAGGCCTTTTTGAAATCCCTGCTGTTGCTTATTAAGAAAAATATAATCTATTTCAAGGGCATGTATTCTATTCATTATTAACATTTCAAACAATTTACAAAGGCTACATAACAGTGAGACAGGTCTATAGCTATCAGGCGAAGTTTTACATTTAATACCACCTTTAAATATTGGTATAACAAGGCTCTGTTTCCATATTGTCGGTACACGACCCGTTCGCAAAACTGCATCAAAAAGTTTGATAATAACCTCATTCATGATGTGACCACGATAAATGATATGTTCATTTTGTATCTTATCACAACCAGGTGCTTTCCAAAATTTAAGTTTCTTTATAAGTCCGCTTAACTCGGAATCTGTAACTTCTGGAATAATTTCCAATGAGTTTTCGTATAACTCACATAACGACTGTGTGTGTGTGTGTGTGTGTGTGTGTGTGTTTTGGCTAATACTGTTAAATTTCTAATCTATGTTGTTTTTTTAAACATTTACCTTGATATTATAATTCGTTGCTTACATCATGCCTAATGTCGCATCATCGATTTTCTCTACCTGTATAGTCCATGCAATGGTCGCATCAGATTTTTTTCGGATATTTTTAGTTTGTGTAATGTCCCGTCAGAAATCATTTTAAAATATTATATATTAAAGAGATCAATAAATAAAAACACATAAGTTCAGTTACTTTATAAGAGATGTCAAATTACCAAAATATTAAGAAAAGCAACCAATAGGGGCTTAAACTGCCAAAACATCAAATGAAGGCCAACATTAAAGTAGTCAAATTATGAAAATATCAAAGTGAAGTCACTGTTAGGGGAGTTAATATGTCAAAACATCAAAGTGTAACAACCATTAGAGTAGTCAAGTTACCAAAACATCAAAGTGTAGCCACTTTAAGAGAGTTCAAATTACCTTGCAAAACATCAAAGAGTAGCCACTTTAAGAGAGTTCAAATTACCGTGCAAAACATCAAATTGTAGCCACTTTCACAAATGTCAAATAACCAAAACATCAAAGTGTAGCTACTTTGAGAAAGGTCAAATTACCAAAACATCAAAATGTTGCCACTTTAAGAGAGTTCAAATTAACACAATATCAAAGTGTAGCCACTTTAAGAGAGTTCAAATTAACAAAATATCAAAGTGTGGCCACTTTAAGAGAATTCAATTAAACAAAATATCAAAGTGTGACCACTTTAAGAGAAATCAAATTACCGTGCAAAATATCAAAGTGTGGCCACTTTAAGAGAGTTCAAATTACCGTGCAAAACATCAAAGTGTAGCCACTTTAACAAATGTCATTTTACCAAAACATCAAAGTGTAGCCACTTTAAGAGAGTTCAAATTACGAAAACATCAAAGTGTAGCCACTTAAGAGAGTTCAAATTACCGTGCAAAACATCGAAGTGTAGCCACTTCCACAAATGTCAAATTATCAAAACATCAAAATGTAGCCACTATAAGACAGTTCCAATAACAAAACATCAAAGAGTAGCCACTTTTAGAGTGGTCAAATTACCAAAACATCAAAATGTGGCCTCTATAAGACAGGTCAAATTACCAAAACATCACAGTGTTGCCACTTTAAGAAAGGTCGAATAATTTAAGCATCAAAGTGTACCAACTTTAAGACAAGTCCAGTTACCAAATCATCAAAATGCAGCCACTTTAAGGCAGTTCCAATTACCAAAACATCAAAGTGTAGCCACTTTTAGAGTGGTCAAATTACCAAAACATCAAAATGTGGCCACTATAAGACAGGTCAAATTACCAAAACATCACAGTGTTGCCACTTTAAGAAAGGTCGAATTACCAAAGCATCAAAGTGTACCAACTTAAAGAAAGGTCAAATTACCAAAGCATCAAAGTGTAGCCACTTTAAGACAGTTCCAATTACCAAAACATCAAAATGCAGCGACTTTTAGAGTGGCCAAATTACCAAAACATCAAAATGCAGCCACTTTTAGAGCAGTCAAATTACCAAAACATCAAAATGCAACCCATTTTAAAGTGGTCAAAATACCAAAACATCAAAGAAGCCAACGATAGAGGCGTTAAATTGTTTAAACATCAAAGTATAGCCAACGTCAGATGGTCCAGATAACCAAAACATCAAAGTGAAATATTCGTTAGAGGGGTCAAATAACCGAAACAACAATTAAAATCCAATGTTAGAGTGGTCAAATTACCAAAACATTTATTAAAATCCAATGTTAGAGGGTCAAAACATTATTTAGAATCCGATGAAAGTTGGGATAACCGAAACATCAATGACAATAAGATGTAAGAGGGGTTAAATTACCAAAATACCAATTAGATTCCTATGTTAGAGGGGTTAAATTACCAAAACATCAACTAGAATCGGATATAAGGGGGGATTACTGAAACATCGATTAGAATCGGATGTAAGAGGGGTTAAATTAACAAAATACAAATTAGATTCCTATGTTAGAGGGGTTGAATTATCAAAACATCAACTACAATCGGATACAAGGGGGGATCACTGAAACATCAATTAGAATTAGATGTAAGGGGGTTTAATTGACAAAACATTAAAGTGTTGCCATTTTAAACGAGATCACATTACCATGCTATTAAAGTGAACCACTATAAAGATCACTTTACAAAGTGTAACTACTAACATAGCGAACAAATTACCACAAAGTCGCCACTTTAAAATATGTCAAATTACCAAAACATGAAAGCGGAGTCACTGATAGAGGTGCAAGTACATCAAAGCGTAGCGACTTTAAAACATGTCAATTTATCAAAATATCTAAGTTAAATCACTGTTAGGCGGGCAAATTACTTAAAACAACAAAGTGTAGCCACCTTTAAGCCATCAAATTACCACAAAATTAGAGTGTAAACAGATAGATACAGCCAATTTATTAAAACGATGATCAAACTTTGCGACTTTTAAAGAGGGATATGTTTAGGAAGAGTGGAGTGGAGTAATGATGTTTTACGCCCCAGTCAAAATTCTTTCACTTAATTCGCGGCAGTCAGCTCTAGGATGGTGTGGAAACCAGAGTTCCCGAAGAAAGCCACTGACCCTTGGCAAGAGAACTGACAAACTTTCTCACACTAGGAACTGTCCCGAGTGGGAGTCGAACCTAGGCGGTGAGATGCGTCATGGCCGTAAGCGCGCTTTAGACCACTCGGCCACCGAGGCCCCCTGTTTAGGAAGACAGCCCATCTTAAAGCTTTGATACTACATGTACTTCGTTAAACAATTGTGGATTAGAGCTGTAAAGCTAAACATGGAAAGTGGTCTCTACAACAATATACAGAGAGGCCATCACCTATTAAAATTGTGTTATACAGAAATTGTGGAAACGAAATACCATGTTTAGCTAGGTCAATCAGATTAACATATCTGCCGAGGTACTAATTTGTATGACCCACTCATTTATTCAAGTGCAAAAACTTGTATTTAAATGCAAAAATTTATTCAAGTGCAAACTCGTAAACTGCCAATTTCTCAACCATGCTTGAAAAAGATCTCGTTCTCTGTCAACAATATATAATGTATCCTACATCAGTGCTGTCCTAATAATGTATATTCATTTCTACAGCAATTATTATTATTATTATTATTATTATAAAACCATTTATTCATTCAAAAGAACAAAAATTAAGGCCCTTTTTAAATGCTGATTTTCCAAAAACGTCAAAGTAAAGCCACTGTGTGATATATCTAAAAAAGGAATAACAAAATGTAGACATTTTGTTCATGACAAATAGCTAAATAGCGAAATTTGATCATGAGCGAAGCGATTAAACTAAAATTGATGACATCTCTCTCTCTCTCTCTCTCTCTCTCTCTCTCTCTCTCTCTCTCTCTCTCTCTCTCTCAAACTATATAGAACTTACCACTTAAAAATATTGTCAATATTGCAGACGATCGAGCTTAATATGTAGAATCATTAGATTATTTCAGTAAAATCAGCTTTTGTCATCATTTCTTGTCACAATGTCGTCTGCTAATGCTTAATCATGTCGTTAAAAAGCATTTAAAACCTCGTGAAACGGAAATTTTGTAACGTGCAACAAGCTATTGTTCCTGTATTCTTAACGCAATACCTTATCAATACGATATAAATAGAAAATAAAAATCATCAGAACTAGTATTATCAAATGATATTTTTCAATATTTGCCTGCTTGATGTATAATGAAACGTTCCCATGGTAATTTAACAAATAGTACCTTGACAATGCCAAGGTGTGGTTTTAATTAACAGGGGATATGTTATTAATCACTTTATCATTACACAATAACAATATGTCGGAATTAATAGAATATATATCAGATATCAATATATTTCTGTGAATAGTTATCACAATGATTTCCAGGTAGATATATAATCTTAACCTATATATATATACATAGAGAGAGAGAGAGAGAGAGAGAGAGAGAGAGAGAGAGAGAGAGAGAGAGAGGCATTTATGATCACATGTAATCTTTAACTTACTACCTGGTAAATGTACCTAACGCAATCATGTCGATTATGTATGATTTATTTTTTTTTTTTTAAAGTTTGTTTGTTATATGCGGATGTTCTTATCTACAACGCGTCCAAACAAAGAAAATTGATGCCAAATAAAGAATGTGTCATGAATACTTTACATTGTGTAGGTGCCGAGATCAACTCAAAGAATTCGAGGACATTTAGTCTGTGCATACTCTTTGTTACTTCTCAATAGACTTAGTTACATTGGATTTTACCAAGTTCTTAATTTTTCTATATCTGCAATTGTCCCGGCTTCATAGATATTGCTTAACTAGGCCCCTTGGTGACTAGGTGGTCCAAAGTGCTCACATACTGATCAAATCAATCGCTTTTCACCGCCAAGGTTAGAAGCTCGCTCGGTTAATATCCTAGTGTGGAATAGTTTCCAGTTCATTTGTCGAAGATCGATGAATATCAGTTAAACTTGTGATGGTGAAGATTAACGTCGGTAATTTTTATTTTTTTTAAATTTCCGAAATAAGTTTTAACATGAATCTTAATCATCATGTCAAGTGTTGTATGTTCGTCATTTTTACTTCGCTTAGGGACAGCATCTCGATAAATAAATTAGTTATGTAAACAAGAAATGTGTGAATCTATGAACGCATCACACATATAGAAGAATGTTCTGCTAATCACCTACATGCCTAGTTAATGAGTTTTAACATATTGTGTAGCCTTATAACTTTAATTGTCTGTTGAAGAGACAAGATCCCCCGGTGACTCTGCATGAGCAAAACAGTACTTTAAAAATTACATTTAAATGCTCTGATTATATCAAACGTTTGTATTGATTTAATTTTTAAAAATGGTGCAAAACTTATCTGCTGGCAATTAATGTCAAGTACTAATATAACCCCAATTTCCCCCGTGTAAAATAACATAAATCGGTCGCGTATCTTAATGGTTTGTTCTTTCTTCTGGTTCATTAATTCGATTTGTTTTAGCTGTTGCAAAAATCGATACCATTGCAAGAAAAGATGTTGCAAAAAATCGATACCATTGCAAGAAAAGATACAAAATAGCATTTTTCATCGTGAGATCAAGAAATATTTATTCTAATGATGATGCTGGTATATCATTATAAAATACTTTGTGTAGTTAGGCGATTAGGGAGTTGTCATTTAATTCAATTTTCTGAATTTTTTTTTTGATTTTCTAAAAATATATTTTTCTAAAAAAAGATATATTCTAACCACGACCCGTGACATTCATTTTCTAAAATTTCATTTCTTTTAGCTGTAAATAAACCGAATCCTCTGACAGGTTGGTCAGTGTTTTACGATGGTAATTATGAGCTTGGAGCATGCGCACGGATGTACGGGAATTCCAATGAATCGAAGTTGAAACATGACAGATTGCATTAATTGTCCTTCATTAATATCCAGATGTATTTGAATTGGTGTTTTATATCCCTTACTAAGTCACAAATGACAAATTCAACGAAGTTTTGTGTTTAATTTATCGTATTTCACCGTTTTGAAAGTTGTGTTTATGTGACAGCGGAATTTCGAGATTTTTTTTGTATTTTTGTTCGAAATTAATAGCTAGTAAATTATATGAACTTTTAGAATATTTTTACAAATTTTTATCATTTAGAACTTATAGTGACACTTTGAACTATTATTTAAATCATTTTATTTGAACTATTTCGTAATTTTATCATTAATCTCTCCAAATTTTCTATATTATTTTGCCACGCGACAGGTTATTTAAAACTCCTTACGGCTTATTTTTATGTACATTAAAAACGCCGAAAACACTTTATTGTTATTTACCGCTTTGACACTAATTGCTCTTCTATTGTTATAATTCTAGCTTATATTGTATGTATTACGTCATAATACCCGAAATCATGTTTTAGCGTCAGTCGGATATCGGACTGCGAACCGGTAACATCCCGACTTGACTGTGTGAATAAAAGTGCTATCTTAAAAGTTAAACTTGTTATTACTGTATTTCAGTTCTCTACCATTTGACTAATTTCCCCTGTAAACTGCTAGTTTACAAATTGGTGAGAGAAATACGGGGTAGTTTGCCGCAATTCGTTGCGTAAGTCAGACTACACACAAGGTTCTGGTACCAACTTTAAAGGACTGAAATATTTCTAAAATGTTTTAGGATTATAACTGAAAATGAACTTTCGCGACGGTCGTCAGTATTATGGACATAACAATAGAATCTACCACTCGTACTACTATCGGAGATTTTTCAGGCAGAAAAAGACATGTAGACGCTGTGGAAAATATGGTTACCATCGACAACATCAATGTGATGCACGTTTTCGACAGTGTTTCTCGTGTTTGAACTATGGACATCTACAACGTGTTTGCTACTCCCGCAATTCAAACAGACTTCGTCAAAATGTGGAAATTGCAAATGTCACAAGTTATGAAAGAGAACATAATTCAAACAGTTCCAAGACTAATTGTGGAAAATCAAATGTAAAATCAAAAATACCATCTTGTAAAAGTGAAAGAAAGAAACAACGGGACAACAAAAGAATATTGGACTTTAACGAGAGGAAACACTTTGCACGGCAAATGCCATTTTCAAAAGCTGGACCTGTCGCCTTTGTTGGATGTGTTTCAACAGTCTCTATAAACATGAAACAGGAGCTATCCGCATTAAAAAGTCAACTAAGCAAAGAAATGATTGCGCACAAAGAAGCAAAAAATAAAATTTGTAAATTAAATGAAGAAATTCAAGAGTTGACACTAACCTGCGATTTAAATCAGGACAGATATGAGAAATTTTACGACGGCTACTATAAATTGCTAAAACAGTATGATAAGCAGTCAACAGAAATTAAAGAATATTCGGTAAAGACCGCACTTTTAGAGCAACAACTAAGGAATACAAGGATGTTAATTCACAATCCGGAAAATGAATCAAGAATATACAGAGAAGTGCCGAACTTTAAGAAAAACAATAGACAACGTAGACATTAAAATTCGTATTTTTGTGTTTTTGCAGGAGCAAAAATTTCCGACACTGGAGGAATTTGTGACAGCGGAATTTCGAGATTTTTTTTGTATTTTTGTTCGAAATTAATAGCTAGTAAATTATATGAACTTTTAGAATATTTTTACAAATTTTTATCATTTAGAACTTATAGTGACACTTTGAACTATTATTTAAATCATTTTATTTGAACTATTTCGTAATTTTATCATTAATCTCTCCAAATTTTCTATATTATTTTGCCACGCGACAGGTTATTTAAAACTCCTTACGGCTTATTTTTATGTACATTAAAAACGCCGAAAACACTTTATTGTTATTTACCGCTTTGACACTAATTGCTCTTCTATTGTTATAATTCTAGCTTATATTGTATGTATTACGTCATAATACCCGAAATCATGTTTTAGCGTCAGTCGGATATCGGACTGCGAACCGGTAACATCCCGACTTGACTGTGTGAATAAAAGTGCTATCTTAAAAGTTAAACTTGTTATTACTGTATTTCAGTTCTCTACCATTTGACTAATTTCCCCTGTAAACTTAAGATCAAGCATCAAATTCAAGCCTCTGTTTTCATTTAGGTGAGTACTTGCATATATTTCATGTTTTTCACTCATTTTAAAGTTTTATTTTTTTACTATTTTAATCTTAATATTAATTCTTATTTTATTCCAATTTATTTAATTTTTAATGCAAAATATTTTGAGGTAAAAAGGACTTTGATTTATAATGAAGAGTGTGTTTCATTAAAGTCATTGTTTAAGTTCTCGCTATAATTTGAGATATTTAAATGATTATTTTAAATGCTTTTCAGATGGAAATGTTCATCTAATTTTATATGTGATAAGTGCGATTCACATTTATAATTTAATTTCACAACGAAAGTATTTTGATTTTAATTTTTCTTTAAAATTTCATTTAAATTATGTATGTGAGTAAAATGTGAGTTGCCGCATAGATGCCATATTATTTTTATATTAAGATTATGGGTTCATTGTAGTAATCAAACTATTTTTCCACAAATTTGATTTTTAATGTGTACAAGATTAGTTTTAAGTCTGGGAACGAGATCTCATATTAGAGTTGTTTCCCTTGACTATCAGTATTTATTTGCGGCATGAAATCTTGTTGTCAAAGAATGAAGTTTCTAAGCAATCTAAATCAGTTAAGAACTAACTGCCATGTGGGTACCTTGTCTGCTGAGCAGAACAAATTGAATCATACCCAGCATATTTTTCCTAGGTCAGTACACATGTTATTTTCTTGGTTTTTGCTGGCATGTAGCCCCGCTGCTCATCTGTTCACCTTGCCGGTGTACTGGATGAACAGTGCATTTGGTTTAAAGAGATTCCCTGCATATTTTTTGCCTTTTAATGGTTAAGGTTCATTTTAGGTTACTTTATAAGGTCACAGGAAATGCCCGTTACGTTAAAGTGCCAGCATATTTTTGTATAATTTATCTTGTTTTAGTTAATCCTCTCTGGGCGGAAGTTCCCTATTGTGTGACGTCACAACTGCAGCTGTTGTTCAATCAGAGTTCAGAATTTTAGAATTTCCCCAGGGAACATTTCCAAGATTGCTTCTATCATTTATATATAATTTATATATCAACTATCATTTATTTTTATAATTTAATAATGAGTTTTTAAAAAGTGTTGCACCTCATGTGGAACTTTCTTTTGAACTTTCCCTTGATATTTCCCCAAACCAATAATAAAGAACTTAGACAATTTTTCATATTTTTATCTTACATTTAAGTTTGAACTTAGCAAGTACATTAGTATGTATACTTTTATTTACTATGAAGTAAACAAACAGTCATGGTCATTTATACCAAATTTATTTTACTTTATTTTTACTAGACTTGATATGAAGTCTTTTTGTGTATATGTGTGTGTGTGTGTGTGTGTGTGTGTGTGTGTGAGGCAAGAGAGATTTTATCTGTAACAATGTCATATTACTATTAGACTTCTGCATAGTGACAATAAAGAGCAAGCATCAAATTCAAGCCTCTGTTTTCATTTAGTTTCAGAAAAAAAGATACAAGCCAAACTGCAGGCTCACAAGTGGAGGAGAACCTTAAGATCCCGTACTGAAAGGAATGAAAGGTGCAACACCAAGTAATTATAGATTAAGAAGCACTCTAGTCACACCACCACCACCACCACCAACACAGGCAGAAGTCAGTGGGCTGATACAGGAACTAGAAGAACCGCCAATTCTTATTGAACAAGAACCACCAGTTCAACAGCAACCAGTTCAACAACCTCTAGCTCAACAACCACCAATTCAACAGCCTCCAATTCAACAGCCACCACTTCAACAACCACCAGTTCATCAACCAGAAATAATGGCCCACCTCAATCTAATAAAATTCCAGGATGAAAGAACAGAACTTCCAGTCATTTGGTGGTCTCTGTTTGAAAGCTACAGACAGTGCCTTGGAATGAATGAAGATCGTGCTATAGGCAGCTTGCCCTTTCACTTGACTGGGCAGGCAAACCTTTGGTTTCACACATTGTCTAATGAAACAAAAGCATCACTAGATGCAATTAAAACAGCATTTCTTGAAAGGTTTCAAGACAACAATAGTGACAATAATATTGTTAACATTAGACAGCATGAACATGAATCGGGAAGTGATTTTTTTTATCGAGTACAGAAAATGTCCTTAGGTGTGTCAACAGTAAATGAGCTGGGGATGGTGAAACTAACCATCAATGGTTTAAATGACTCTTTAAAACCCCATGTTATAGGAGCCAAACCCAGTACATGGAAAGAATTAAAAGATGCTATTGAAACTGCAACGAGAATTGCAGAGTGCAGTTTCAAAGTACAACCAGTTCAGAATGTCACTGACATCTGTGACAAAATTTCACAGACTATTTTGACAAATATTGATTCAAAAATGAAACAACTTGATCAAGTGTTTGCTATTAATGCAGCAGCAACCAGTAATCCAAATAATATGCAACAGAAAAAGAAGTACAACAACCGATTCAAACAGCAGCAGTACAGTGCTCCATGGCAGCAACATCAACTACAACAGTGGCAACAACCACAACCCCAGTATCAACAACAACAACAGTGGCAACAACAACAATGGCAACAACAACCACATCAACAACAGTGGCAACAACAACCACAACAACAATGGCATCCACCACAACAACAGTGGAAACAACCAGCTCAACAAAATCAACAATGGTATGGACCCACTTCAAACACAGATGAACAACAGGCACCACCTACACAGCGACAACGCAGACAACAGTCAACATGCAGAAAATGTGGTAAGACTCCAGCTTGTAATAATTTATCTCAGTGTAATGGTATTAGACAATCTTGTACATACTGTCACAAATCTGGTCATATTGAAAAAGTGTGTATCACAAAATTTTTGGATAATGTAAATCAAACTGCTTAGGGAATCGCGCCTATCCATCATTCAGTGGATAGGCATTCAAATAACAGTGTTAAAAACACAACTAAAAATCTAAAACCTAGTGCTCAAATTTTAAATTCTCTAAATAAAAAGTCAACACAAGCTTCTGACTATAAAAACAAACCTTTCATTGGTCAAGTTTCAAAATTAAATAAAAATACAGTTTCAGTCACACTTTTTAATCATAACTTCCAAGCTTTAGTGGACACTGGTGCTACAGTAAGTTGTTGTTCCCTTCAACTCCTACAGCTTCTGCAGATTCAGGAACATATTAAACCATCCTCAACTGGAGATGCTATTGGCGCGGGAGGTGAACTACATCAAATCATTGGTGAAATTGATTTACCTGTCACTATTGGTGACTTAGTTTTTAATCAGGTTTTCCATGTTTTCCCTAAATTATACCAGTCACTCATTTTAGGCGTTGACTTTATGACAAAAAACAGAGTTGTTTTAGACCTTGAAAAGAAAACAATTGTATTTCCAGATAAATCAAATAAGGAACAAGTTCACTTATTTGACATTGAGACTGGCTTAGTGCGTGTGCGTGAATCTGTCACTGTTCCTCCTAATAGTCATGGAGATATTAAAATCCGTATCTCCAACCTAAAACATGATCAGACAGTAATCATAGAACCCCAGTCAGTACTGCCTGATCATGGTTTAGCAGGTGCAAAAAGTGTTATGTATAATAGTGCTACTGATCTGATGGTTATGCATGTCATGAACCCGGGAGAAAAAGCTGTATTTCTACCAGCTAATTTAGTTGTAGCAACAGCATCTTATGTACAGCCTGAGTCAATCTTTGTGTTGGATACCAATCAGTCAGTCTCTGCATCAAATTCAAGTGCTGACAATCAGAATGATACACCACTTGACTTTGATTTTAGTGAATCTGATTTATCAGAAAATGAAAAAAAATTGCTACAAGCATTTTTGCAGAAAAACAGAAAAGTTTTCGCTAAGGACCTTAGTGAACTTGGCTGTACTCACTTGTACCAACACAGAATTGAAACAGGTGATGCATATCCTGTACGTAAACGTTTTTACAGACAATCTCCTCCGGTTCTTGACGAAATGAACCGTCAGATCAGTGAAATGCTCCAACATAATATTATAGAGGAATCTGACAGTCAATGGCAAAGTCCTGTGGTTATGGTAAAAAAGAAAGGGGGAGAACTACGCTTTTGCGTGGATTATAGATCGCTCAATTCCATAACAGTCCCTCAGTTTTTCCCTTTACCTCGCCTTGAGGATGTATTTGATTCTCTTGGTCGAGCCAATGCCCAGTACTTAAGCACACTTGACCTCCTTTCAGGATATTGGCAAATAGGCATGGACTCTGAAACAGCACATAAGTCTGCATTTGTAACACCAGGTGGTGTTTACCAATGGAGAAAAATGCCGTTTGGTCTCGTAAATAGTCCGGCATCTTTTCAGCAGTTGCTAACTAAAGTGCTAACCGGTCTCACTTACAAGACAGCATTAGTCTATGTTGATGACATCCTGGTGTTTAGCAGCTCATTTGAGTCACATATTCGAGACTTACAAATGGTGTTTGATAGACTGATAACAGCAGGTTTGACACTAAAACCAAGCAAATGCAAATTTGCAAGGAAACAGGTAAATTACTTAGGTCATACCTTATCTAAAGATGGTGTGCAAGTTGACATCTCCAAAACTGATGCAGTCAGATCATTTCCTATCCCAAAAACCCAACGACAGGTAAGATCTTTCCTCGGACTCTGTAACTATTACAGAAAATTTGTTCAAGGCTACAGTCATATTTGTGCACCCCTCAATAGGTTATTAAGAAATGATGTGAAGTTCAAATGGGATGCAGCATGTAATGAAGCATTTCAGAAACTGAAAGATGCCCTCACATCACCTCCTGTGCTCATTTACCCTGACTTAAACAAACCCTTTATACTAACAACAGATGCCAGTAAAACTGCTATTGGCTATATCTTAGGTCAGCGTGACTCTCAGAACAGAGAACATGTCATAGCATATGGAGGTAGGTCACTGAATGATGCTGAGAGAAAGTGGGGTATACCCGAGTTAGAATGCTTAGCAGTCCTTGAAGGCATAAAACAATATCATGTGTATCTTGCAAATAACAAATTTCAAGTATACACAGATCATCGTGCTCTCACATGGCTAAGTAATATCAAACAAGCTACAGGTAGGTTAGCCAGATGGTCAGTACTTTTACAAGGATATAACTTTGAGATCTGCTACAGAAAAGGTGAGAAAAATAAAAATGCTGACTCACTCTCCAGACGTGATTATCCAGCTGAACTGGATAATGACAAGGAACCAGAGGATGATATCCCATCGATTGATGTCAATGAGGTAAGTACTCTAGACAAAGCTACTCCACTAGAGGTAACTTTCTTATATGCTGACAGTCCACCAGTGCCAAAAGCTTCAATAAATGAGTTATCTACCATTGACCCTGGTGATGACTTAATTTCAGATGATATTGGTAAGTTGCAAAGTGAATGTCCTGACTTCAAAGACATTTATCAGTATTTAACTGATGGCACTTTGCCTGCAGACAAAAAGCAAGCTAACAAAGTACTTGCAGAATCTAACCATTATGGCTTGCTAGATAATGTACTGTACCACTTCTTCCAACCCAGAGCTAAAGGTAAGAGAAAAGATGAGCGGTTCATTAGGCAGCTAGCATGTCCTAGGTCACTGCGTAATGATCTGCTCCGTGCTTATCATGACATAGGCCACTTAGGGTTTGACAGAACTTATAGAGCCATGCAGCTCAAGTACTTCTTTCCAGGTATGTATCAGATAGTAGCTGATTACATCAAAGGATGTGATCCGTGTCAGAGGGCCAAACAGCCCACACATCTCAAACGTGTGCCTTTGACACCAATGCCAATAACTGATACTTTCTCTAAATGGCACATTGATATCATTGGGCCATTTAAGAAAGTAACAGAAGAAGGTTACAAGTATATACTTATAGTGGTTGATTCTTTCAGCAAATGGACTGAGGCTTTTCCATTAAAATCTGAAAAATCAGAAGAAATAGCCAAGATCTTGTATAGGGAGATATTTGCTAGGTACGGGGCACCCCACATCTTAGTAAGTGATCGTGGTCAACCATTTATGAGCAAGTTAGTATCTGCTGTAACGCATATATTTAATGTTAAGCAGCACTTCACAAGCTCATACCACCCACAGACCAATTCAGTAGCTGAGCGCACAAATAAAACTATTATTCAGTGTCTGAGAACCCTAGTGGATGTCAATCAGTCTAACTGGCCAACACTTTTACCAGGTGTTTTGATGGCATTTAGAATGACACCTTCTGCCACATCAGAATATTCTCCATATTACCTTGTGTTTGCTAAAGAAATGAACATCCCACTTGATTGTGCTTTAATCCCACGTCAAGATCTCCCAAAAGATGCTAAAAGCCATATACATGGTTTACTAGATAACTTGAAAGTAGCTAATACCATTGCTAAAGCTAATATTCAGAAAGCACAAGAAAAGCAAAAGCTGCACTATAACCAAAACACTGAGCTTCCTAAATTTAAAGTAAATGATCTTGTTTTGCTGTACTCTCCACGTGTACCAGTAGGTTTATCTGCCAAACTGCACTGCAAGTATGATGGACCATTCTACATTGCTGCAGAAGGTAGTAATCACACTTATAAACTGCGGAGATGCTCTAATAATGCTGCACTTAAAAGCATGATTAATGCAAATAGGCTTAAACCATATCATTCGCCTAACCTTAGAAGGGATACTGACCCCCCGGCTCAAGGAAATCAGCAAGACTTGAACTTGCAACCCAGAAATCCACCTAACTTTGCCATTCCCCCAGATTCTCAAATCAGTCAAAACACTCGGACTGATTTAAACAGCCAAAATGCCAGTCAGGTACAAGCACAGGCTTCTAATATGCCAGTTAACACGCAATCAAATAATAATGAAAATAGATATTATGTTGAAGAAATATTGAAAATGAAAAAAATAAACAAAAAAAATCATTATTTAATTAAATGGCAGGATTATTCAGAGAGAACATGGGAACCTAGTTCTAATATTCCAGAATCTCTTATCCGTGACTTTCACAGCCGCAGAACTAACACGGGTAGGAGACGAAAAAGGAATAAACATAGATATTTTCAGTAAACTGTTACAATCCCACTGGCCTAGATGTGTTTAATGATAAATGACGTCATTTGTTTTCTATTTTTCTCTTTAGTTATCATAATCATTGTCTAATCATCAATCATCAATTCATCAACTTGATGAAATCCATTCATCAACTTGATGAAATCTATTCATCAACTTGATGTATTTTATCATCACAAGAAGATATATGTCTTCTGATTAATAGTGCTAAAGGGAATGATCAACCCTTCATCATCATCATCCTCATCATCATCATCATTTTTTTTTTCTTTTTCTCTATATCTGTAGGATTCTTTGTGCACCTCTTTGCCATGTGGATATTGTTAACAAATACTTTGACGATAGCTGCAGATGTCCAACGGACAAATTACGGAATAGTATTCCAACACCAAGGTCAGATTCATCTTGGTCAAGAAAACTGGATACACACATATGAAATACGATTACCCAAAAAGGTACAAGTACCAGTATTTCATCAATGTCCAATACAGAGAAGTTGCTACGTAATAAATTCTCTCCTTAATGAAATAAATGTTTTAAAAACTGAAGTTGCAACTAATATAAATGAAACTGTATCAAGTATCAGACACTTAATTCAGCAAACAGAAATATTAAACTATGATTCGAATAGTTCAAGTCGGTCACGACGAGGTCTTCTTGATTTCATTGGTAAAATTTCAAGATCACTGTTTGGCACTGCCACAGTGGATGATGTCAGGAATCTGGCTCGTCATATGAACACCATGATTAAACATGAAAATAAATTAGCTCATGCCATGGCCCATCATGAGCAACAATTATCATCATTCATGCTAAACACTGATGAAAGATTTGAAAATTTAATGTTAGCTGTTAATAATACTGTTATTTTTCTTAACAATACTTCTGAGGCTTATGAAGCTGAACTTAAAAATGTTAAAGATTTAAATCTTCATATTTCACAGTTAATTGTTAAGCAAATTAATTCATCTACAATCGTCAATAGACAATTGGAAAGTCTCAAAACAGCTATTCATGAACTTGTCCAAGGTAAAATATCACCATATTTGATATCTCCAAAAATTATTTCAAAAACAATATACCAAATTCAATCTTTGTTAGATAACAAATTTAAAGGTTTTAAAGTACTTCATTCTGATCCAGATTTTTATTATTCAACATCTCAATATTTTTATGCTCGAAATCATTCAAAATTGTATATTAGTGTTAAATTTCCAATCTCAACTACCCCAGAACCATTCAGTTTATACAAAGTACTGTCTTTTCCTGTTCCGATCAATGACACTTCAAAACATGCGACTCAAATCTTGAGTCACCATTCATATTTTGTAACTATGACAAACAATCAGTATTTCAGCACAGTCAGTACAGACCTGTTAACTAGATGTAGTGGTACAACAACCAAGATGTGTCCATTTACAGTACCACTGACCTCTAGAGCATCTCATATATGTTTATCTGCCATCTTCTTTAACCAGAAAGACTTGGTACATGAATTATGTGATTTTAGGTTCTTAATGAATGCTTTAAAATCATCAATCACTGAGCTAACTCCATCATCAATTATATTATACCGCACTAAGATGTTGGCTCTTAACTGCCCAAGTGGTCAACATATAGTAAAAGGATGTGCGTTTTGTGTTGTACAGCTGCAATGTATGTGTTCTGCATCAACAGACACACAATTTCTCCCTGCTCGTATGGGAGCTTGTGAAAATAAAACTGACCAGATTACCATACTACACCCTGTTAACTTGGCACTGCTGCAGCACTTTTTCTCAAGTGAGACCTATGGCTCCATAATGGGTGATACAACTTTCTCAAAGCCAATTGACATTACAATTCCCCAGTTCAAGATTTTCAACCATGTATTTTCAAAAGTAGTTGCCCAAGACCAACAGTCTCATTTAAGCTTGAAAAGAATGGCTAAAGCAGCAGCTAAAGACCAGACCATCTTTTCAACCTTATCTGATTCCTTATTGGATGGACAAATTACTATTAATTCTACATGGCCTTCATTGAGTGAACTCCTTACCATCATTTCATGTGCTATTTCTGTAATAGCTACAGCAACTTGTTTGCTATTATTTTGTAAGCTGAAAAAACTAACTGCCATTGTTCTCATGCTACAAAAATCTTCCTCATCATATAGTATGCCACTTGACTCATCAGTACCAAGTTTTCATTATAAGAACCTACTAACCACAACAGAGTCCCCTACCAGTGTGTACCCATTCCAATGTACCCAATTACCATACATTATTGTGACTGCATTTGTGTCTGTATTAACTGTTGCCTTGATTTATCACATTTGGACCAAGATCAATAACAGAAAGACAGTACTTTTACTAGAAATAACTGATGGAATTTCATGTTTTACTATTCCTTTATTAAAGCTTCCACTTTGTCCTTCACACTGGGATATCACAACACCATGTGATATCACAGATTTAAAAATCTCAGGAAATTTTTATACTCATTTACATGTATTTTGGCCAGATTTTGTTGTTCGTAATAAAAACAATAAACATGAACTTCCTGTCCCTGATATGTTTAAAATTTCACCCTTTAAAGCTAAGAAGTTGAGAAACATTTTTAAAAAGTCATTTAACTGTTACATTTTGCTAACCCATCAAGGTTATTACAGTGTTTTGCAGTAAGAATAACATCTTATTTTATTTTATTATTTTTTTTACAAAATTTATGTGGTTAGAATGTAAAACTAAAATCTGTATTTGTTACAGATAACATATACCTAATACAGGTATAAATGATGTATATACATATATTATCAGTGTACATCAAGTTGCTCATTGTTATGTAAGCAGCAACCAAAAGTTGATTTTAAATTTGAGTGTATATAGTTGTACAACAATATTTTGCCATGACATTGTTAAGTCATGAAAGTATTACATGTAGTTTCCATTTGTCATTATTTTTGTATCTGCATTACAATTGTTTATGCAAATGTTGTGTAAATAGAAGTATTTTTTTTTTATATCATGATAGAACATTATATTCTTTGGGCCAAAGAATTACTGAGTGCGAAGGGTATTTGTGACAGGGAACCTGTCACAATAATTTGTTTAAAATGTTTTTTTTTTCATGATTTTTGAATTTTTTTTAAAATAACGTTTTATTTTAACTTTTTAAATAACGTTTTATTTTTTGTAAAATAATTACTAATAGTTTTTATAGGTTTTAGATATTTTGTAACTTTGATTTGAATTTAATAATTTTCATTCTTAATTTGAATTTTTACAAAACATTTTTGTTAAGTAATTTTATAAAGATAAAAGCGCTAATAGTCTTATGGTATATTATTTGCTCTCTAAATAAAGTGGACTTTTGGGACAAAGAATTAGAAATCCTTGGAATGTTATTCACAGTCCACATTTACTAGCTTATTAATCTGTCTTTGTTTCTCAGGATAAGATATCCAAATATACGTACATGTTAATCCGGACTTCCCACTCGTATCAAAAGACAAAGTTTTAATCCACTATGTCAAATTACATAAGTATAAACAACTTGTTTGTATTACTAATACAGAGTCATGTCTATAAGTAATTAAGGTGACGCTTAACGAACATTGTGTTTATTTAGAAACTCTGACAACCCGAATTTGTTTAAGGGTTCAACATGGGGAAAACTTACGGTTTAACAATGTAATACGTTTAATATTTACCATGCGGGTCCTCACCTAATCACGTGACTTGCCGTGTCCTTAGCGGTCGCGTTGGCTTGATGGTCACTTCTGCATAGTGACAATAAAGAGCAAGCATCAAATTCAAGCCTCTGTTTTCATTTAGGTGAGTACTTGCATATATTTCATGTTTTTCACTCATTTTAAAGTTTTATTTTTTTACTATTTTAATCTTAATATTAATTCTTATTTTATTCCAATTTATTTAATTTTTAATGCAAAATATTTTGAGGTAAAAAGGACTTTGATTTATAATGAAGAGTGTGTTTCATTAAAGTCATTGTTTAAGTTCTCGCTATAATTTGAGATATTTAAATGATTATTTTAAATGCTTTTCAGATGGAAATGTTCATCTAATTTTATATGTGATAAGTGCGATTCACATTTATAATTTAATTTCACAACGAAAGTATTTTGATTTTAATTTTTCTTTAAAATTTCATTTAAATTATGTATGTGAGTAAAATGTGAGTTGCCGCATAGATGCCATATTATTTTTATATTAAGATTATGGGTTCATTGTAGTAATCAAACTATTTTTCCACAAATTTGATTTTTAATGTGTACAAGATTAGTTTTAAGTCTGGGAACGAGATCTCATATTAGAGTTGTTTCCCTTGACTATCAGTATTTATTTGCGGCATGAAATCTTGTTGTCAAAGAATGAAGTTTCTAAGCAATCTAAATCAGTTAAGAACTAACTGCCATGTGGGTACCTTGTCTGCTGAGCAGAACAAATTGAATCATACCCAGCATATTTTTCCTAGGTCAGTACACATGTTATTTTCTTGGTTTTTGCTGGCATGTAGCCCCGCTGCTCATCTGTTCACCTTGCCGGTGTACTGGATGAACAGTGCATTTGGTTTAAAGAGATTCCCTGCATATTTTTTGCCTTTTAATGGTTAAGGTTCATTTTAGGTTACTTTATAAGGTCACAGGAAATGCCCGTTACGTTAAAGTGCCAGCATATTTTTGTATAATTTATCTTGTTTTAGTTAATCCTCTCTGGGCGGAAGTTCCCTATTGTGTGACGTCACAACTGCAGCTGTTGTTCAATCAGAGTTCAGAATTTTAGAATTTCCCCAGGGAACATTTCCAAGATTGCTTCTATCATTTATATATAATTTATATATCAACTATCATTTATTTTTATAATTTAATAATGAGTTTTTAAAAAGTGTTGCACCTCATGTGGAACTTTCTTTTGAACTTTCCCTTGATATTTCCCCAAACCAATAATAAAGAACTTAGACAATTTTTCATATTTTTATCTTACATTTAAGTTTGAACTTAGCAAGTACATTAGTATGTATACTTTTATTTACTATGAAGTAAACAAACAGTCATGGTCATTTATACCAAATTTATTTTACTTTATTTTTACTAGACTTGATATGAAGTCTTTTTGTGTATATGTGTGTGTGTGTGTGTGTGTGTGTGTGTGTGAGGCAAGAGAGATTTTATCTGTAACAATGTCATATTACTATTAGACTTCTGCATAGTGACAATAAAGAGCAAGCATCAAATTCAAGCCTCTGTTTTCATTTAGTTTCAGAAAAAAAGATACAAGCCAAACTGCAGGCTCACATTTAAATGACCCGGGTTTTGATGACGTAACCATGTTCTAATATTAGATCCCAAATGCTGCATCCCGCTGGGTAAATACTGTAATTTCTATTTATTCGAGCTTTTATCGTTGAATCAAATGTAACATTGTTAATTAGGAACATCATTAATTAGATTAGCACCGTTTTAATTTTTTCTTTAGAAAAACTTAATGCAGCTTTAAAGCCGCAGTTAGTTTATCCATTATTCAAAAATAATTAATTTCTAAAAAAAAATACTTTTATCAATTTAAATTGGTTATTACGAACTGTGCGATTCATTTTCTTAAGTGCACTCTAATTAGCCCTAAATAAATGGAAATCCTAAAAGCTTGGGGCAACTCGATAAAATGTTAATTACATGCATTAGCTTGGGCCATGCGCGACAGTCATAAATGGTATTTTAATCAACTTGTGTTTTTATTTACCGTATCCCTGCTTCCGTTATCAGAAATCGTGTATCCATATATGAAGCAATTTCTCTGAATCTTTAACTTCAAAAAGTTCGAAGATACAGTTTCTGAATTTAAACCTGGTAACTAAGGAGCTGTAACATCATATAACGATTCCACCCAAATAAGGAGTTGAGTTGAGTAATGGTGTTTAACGTCCCAGTCAAGAATATTTCACTTATATCGAGACGTCGCCAGCTATAGGCGAAAGTGCAGAAATTTTCCCTGTGCGTTGCGCTGATGGCATTATACAGCAGAGTTCTTTATCGTGCCACACCATGACACGGGACCTCGTTTATTTTAAGTTTCCATCCGAAAGAACCGCGACTTTCATTTCGTGATGCCGAGTGCTTGGCGAAAGGACAGTCAATACCCACTTTCAAGTTTTGGGTTAGACCCGGCCGGGGTTCGAACCCACGACCTTCCACTTACGGAGCGAGCACTCTACTACGAGCTACCACGGGCCCACCCAGATAAGGGAATCACGGTGAAATAACCTAAGATCTTATGCTCTTTTTAATTTCCATACAAGTGTTCTGTGCTGTTTTTGAATTTCTATTAAAATAATGCATTCAAAATCAGCACATGACAACTGATTTTGAATGCATTATTTTAACAGAAATTCAAAATCAGTACATGACACAAGAAGTCTCGTTGGAACTGGTTTACGTTTAACAGCAGACGACATTGGCTTGATTATATCATAGTGTGTAAATGTTTATTTGTTCACTTGTGGAAGGACGGTTCTCTACCTCAGGGAAGATAGTATCGATGAAGAAATCTCGACTCGCTTTAAAACTTCATTTGCCTAATCCTCGTTCCATAGATTTAAGGTTCTTAATTTCTGTGGAGAGAAAAAAATACGTTCTTTGTCCCTATATTACGGTATAGAATATCAAAAATAAGATATTGAAAAATGGCAGTCTGCGTATAAGGAAAAATTTAAGGAAATCAATATAAATTTCAACATCTGCATTTTAAATTGTTCATGATAACGGACCACGAGGAATAGTCATAAGATTTATGGACTTGTTTCTTAAATTGTACATACCTAAACCATATTCATTATTATTAAATTTCCGTTTTTCAAGGTTTGTAGCCACATTGAACATAATTTACAATTTATTCTAGTGACAATGTTTCAATTGGAGGTGACCTAATATACAATGTCAGTCTCTGCTCAAAATTTTATCTAATAAGGCTGCACACTCCGTAAAATTTTCAATTTTATTTCAAAGGTGGAGTTGTTGGACATAGAAAATTTTCAGTTTGAGGTAAAATTGAAAATTCTACAGAATGTGCAGACTTTTTAAAATACAATTTTGAGCAGGGACTGATATTGTACATTAGGTCACCTCCAAGTAAAATATTGTCACTGGAATAAAATGTAAAATTACATACAATGTGGCTACAAATCTTGAAAAACGGAGTTTTAGTAATAATGAATATGGTTTTATAATGAAAAATATATTTATTACCTTAGGGTGTTAGAGGACGGCGTGTTGTTTTTCGGAGAAAAAAATCAACAATACAATATTCCCAGAAATAAAATTGTTTTAGGTCAAGTAATTTTAAAATCAACTTCGCTGTTTCATATCCTTTTCAGATATTTTAAATAAGGTCATGAAAAATATTAGTCAAGATTGAGTAGTTTAATTCTGTTTTCACAGTAGTATTATGAACCAAAGCATATTGCTAAACATGGGAAATCATGTAATATACTGACTGACAGAGAAAATCTACAATTAATCAATATTATAAGCAAGCTGAAACTTTTATAGAAACGAAACGATATTGTTATATTTTAAAATATAATTCATTAAAAAGACATATTGAGTAGCCTAATTTTTTAATTCTTACCAGACTGACAGAAGGTTTTATTTTGATTTAAAAAAGCAGATTTAATTTCTTGAAAAAGTAGGTGCACTATTGATGTGAAGTGGAAGATTTTTTTTTTTTTTCAATAAATATTTTTGTCATCTTGTTTTGTAATAGCTGTTATCTTCAGAAAAAATTAATAAAAAAATAAAATGAAATTAATAACATGATAAAAAAATAAATAAACATAAACAAATAAAATATGCACACACACACACACACACACACACACACACACACACACACACACTATTTATTAATTAAATTAAAATTTGTTAATTCAATTAAATCTTTATTTCCTCTTGTTAGAGATATAGAATATATATAACATTTAAACAATAATGTAAATGAACAAAAATTCAAAACATATAAATTTTGTACATATAATACAATAATTCCAAGTATTACCTTATCTAGGTATAAGTGGTAAGTTACATAGTGAGTCTCTATGATATGCAGCACAACATGAACGGATAAACTGAGAAGAAATCAAACAGAATCTTCGTCATTGGTTCATGTTGTTAATAATTTGTAATGGCTTTCCCGAGAGGACCAGATAATACTGTCTCTCTTAAAGTTGGTTCAGTTCGCTGTTAAAAGCAACGCCGAATTGGTCTATTTTAATGTTCCAGTACTGATCGTGAATATGGGAAAGACTAGAACATTTACAAGTAGCGTGTTGGTATACATTATAGAATGTTTCTGATAATAGCGTGCACATAAACTGATATTTATATACTGGTGTTACCCCGAGCTTTGCTATGAATTTAACAAGAGAGAGTTTGCGAGTAGTTTTTGGTATGTCTCATATTAGGGAAGGAGGTATAAGTTACTTGTTCTATGGAGGAATTCTTCAAAATCGCTGTCACTGTGGGGTCTTAGTAGCCATAGTTCGGATGCTCTGTTATGTATGGCAGTGTTGGCAAATCGTTTCCACTGATTTTTTTTAAGGAAAGCATTGATCAATAATATAACTAATGAGATACTTTTAAATAAAGTATTTGTTTAGACAATTCCAAATGTCAAGGATGAAACCTTTCTGACTCTCTGGCGAATAAAAATAAGAATAAAGCCTGTAGATAAATAGTTGTTTTACATGATGTTACAAAGTTTTCAATAAATATAAGTTTCCGTCTGTCTGTTTCTATTATTATTACTTTATTATTTGAGTGTTAATACTCATCAGTATAAGCTAATATCATAAGTAAACAGTGGTACAAAATGTACAAAATATTAAACAATATATGTGATATATAATCTGTTATGTATCATATCAAGGAGAATAGTACATCAATATTATTAAGACTTGGTTAGAACGGAGTATAAAAGACTTTCTTAAGAAAGTACCAAGATTGCAGAGTTCTTTGATATTATTAACACTTAACAACTCTGTCATGTGCAGAATTTTGAATTTTTACAAAGAGAAATATTCAAAATTCTGCACATGGCAATTAAGAGAATTATTAAAAATTCTGCACATGATAATTGTATTAACTTAAACATACTCGGCTTTTTCCAGTAATAAGGTTTAATACATTTCACCCTAATAATTTGTATAAAGGACATTGTAAAATAAAATAATATTCATCCTCTATACAATTTTTACAATAAAAACAAAACCTGTTATGCTTATCAACTTTCTTATATCGCCAAACTTCTATAGCAAGACTATGCCTAGATAAACTTATATTTGCTATATGTTTTTTTAAGGGATGCAGGTATTACCTTAGACAGATAAAACTGTAGACAATAATAATGATTTGTTATATACTGGTAAACATGGCATTTGCTAGTAGAACGAATCTTACACAATATCTCCTGCTTACGCTGGTCAATTAGCCTTTGTTTTAAATAACATTAATGTGTAAGACGGGTCAAACGTATATGGAAAGAACCATATGACACACATACCCAAATTAAATAGTTCTTGTTTTATATTTAACAACTAATTATGTTTAAAAGAAGGATTAGTGTTACACAAATCTAAGAAAAAATTATAACTTTCTTGTAAAATACAATTAGAGCTATACAATAATTGTAGCCAACATGTGAAAATGCGTACTTTTCTATAAACCTGTAACGTTTATCTACCAAATTCACAATATACAGCTGCATTTCCTGTCGTGCTTTTCACACCAAGCAAACGCTTGAAAAAATCAGTATGTACCTTTTCGATTGCTAAAGCATTGTTATTACCCCAAATCTCACAGCCATAAAACATAATACTAGCTACATGGCTGGTAAAAAAGTGACAACATTGACTGGACATTTAAATACAGTGTCTTAGTTTTTTTGTTGCAAACTAAAACAGCTTTACGACCTTGTTCTGCTAACTTGATTTGCGCATCATTAAGTTCCCTATTATAATAAAAAGTTATCCAAGATAATTATAACAATCTACAATTTCAACTATTTTACCTTTATATAACCATTTGTTTTCAACAATACCTGTATTGTGGAATACTAAGACTTTTGTCTGATCCGTATTAACTGTTAAAGCATATTTGTCAGTGCATCGAGGTAACGAATCCAACATCGACTGTAGACCTTCAGCAGTCTTTGCGAATAATACCATGTAATCTGCATACATTAATAGAAAAAAGTGCAAGATCTCTGAACTCACAAGGTACAATATTGTCTTCAATAAACCAATTTTCAAAATCGTTCACATACAGTGAGAACAAAATAGGCGACAGCATTTCCCCTTGGAATAAACCATGTTATCAAAAATCAGAAAACAAATAACCCGACAAAACACATGATTTTACATTTGCATACATTGACTTAAACACAGATAAAATCGTACCTCTAATGCCCATTTTAAATAGTTTTAACCACATACTCAGCCTTGGCATTGAATCGAACGCGGCATTGAAGTCCACAAAACAACAGTAAAGTTTATTCTTTGACTGCAGTGATTTCGTAATAGTTGTCTGTAGGGCAAAGATAGTGTCAGTTGTTCCTAGTCTTGGTCGAAAGCCAACTGTGCGTAGGTTATAATATCATATTCTGATGACCAGTTTAATAATCTGTTAATGATAACTGTTGAAACAGTTTCCCCAAATTACTGAATAGACTTATCCAACGATAATTACTTGGGACACTACTATCACCTTTCTTTAGAATTGGCACTATAACTATCATGCCTCAGGAAAACAACCAGTTTCTAACAAAATATCAAACAGCCTAGCCAAAGGTAATAATAATGTCCTTGCACTCAATAAAATACTCGTTAAGTAGATCACCCAGTCCATGACTTTTGTCTCTTTTAGGTTTTGATAAAGCGGTTTCTATCTCTTCTTAAGTTAAAAGAATAATTTTGGTTAATTCCTAAATGCATTTAGTCGGTAAACAGAGAAACCGAGTTATTACCTAAGGACCAGATGGTTACAATGTTTGAATGGAGCTTCGTGTTTGATGCAAATAATACATTTTCCGATTTGTCCACATTAAATATGAAGCACCAATCACAAGAGTATTTGTAGCATACATTTAGCATTTGTTGTAGACCATGAGGTGAGATACTAAGACACGCTAATTCATCCGCAAAAGCTGGGTTAGAAATAGTTAAGTCATTCATTTTGGCTCCGTTTTTTGCATTCTTCTAGTTTCTTTAACAAATCGTCTATGAAAATAAAATATAAAAAGGGAGAGAGTTCACCTCCTTGACGGACTCCTTTCTCTATTTTAAACCATTTTTGTCTGTATTGATCAAAACCGAACTGTGAGTGTTCACGTGACAGTCGTATAATAAATACCATAGTTACCACTTATACCTAGATTATGTAACTTTACAAAGAGTCCCACACGCCAGACGGTATCAAAACTTTTTCGTATATCCAAAAAAGCAACATAACATTTGGTTCTTTGTTCTTTATAGTACAATATAGATTCTTGTAAGGATAATGATGTGGTGATGCAACTTGGACCTTTCCGGAATCTTAGTTGCTGACGGTCGGGAAAATACATAATGTTAAATTCTGAAATTCTATTTAAGATTATTTTTTTCAAATAGTTTTAGCATATAAGGGAGCAACATAACTTGGCGTTAACTATCTGGATCGTACTTTGGTTTATTTCTCCCTGGAATAATGAGGCCTTTTCGCCATTTGTTTGGAATATAACCCACATCAATTATAGCAAAGTTTTATATAGATTATTGCCAGCATGTTTCAAATGTTTATTTGTAATAAAAAATATATTAATGATTCGAAATTAATTCAATTTGCAATTCTTGTCTTTCATGCATAATATCATATGAAAACACTCAAATGAAATGTTATTTTTTATTCGTTCACATAGGTTAACATAATGATATCAGAACTACTATTGGTACATAATTGTTTGTCACATGTTTTTTTTTTCTGAATATTTCTTTTATTCAAAACTTTCCTCAGTAAGATTGAAGTAAAAAACATTAACTTAACCATACTCTATTTTTAAATTAAAAAATCTTCTCTGAATTCTTCTGTATATAGAGGAGATTTTGGAAAAAGCTGAAATTTAATTACTTCAATGATCCAATTGGTCCTCACTCAAGTTCACATCAGGGTATTTAAGGTTAAAAAAGGCCAAATGAATTAATGTGCAAAACACATTTACTTAATACATAATGTTGAATTTAAAAGAAATATGAAAAAGAAATCTATGTTTATAAGATGCAATAGATATAGTTTTAAAAGTTTTAATATTTTTAATTAGAAAATAGTAGGAAAGGGCCATAAGTTAATAATTGGGTGTTCATTGTTGTTCTGATTTTTCAAGGGGTGATTATCATTAATATTGAAATCATGACAACATATCTTACAAAATAAACTAGGAAGATGCATATGGGATATTTTGGACATAGTGAATTTGTTATCTTGTTGAAAACATTTTAAAAATGTTATATGTACAGAATTTAAGAAACTGTTTGAATAAGTCTGGTTGTTTTTCCCAATTAGGTCAGTAAATCTTACATGGATTTTTGATATTTTTGAATGATTTTGTTTAAGTGTGGAATTTTGTTCTCCAAATATGCATATGACAAATAATTATGGACTGATAGTGGACGTTATACTGATATTGTACGAGGAGCCTAAAGTCGACAATATTCCGACAAATATGGCGCGAAAACTTGATAAAACACATAAGACGTTTGTTTTTTAATGTCAATTAACCAATGAGTTTCTGGTGGAAATGGGCTTATTGATACACAGGTGGTATGTATTAATAGCTTTGACAACAAATTTTTGGGGGTTTTAAAATATTACACAGATTATTTGTTTGATTTTTTAAGATTAAATTTGCTTACTAAGGGACAGTTCAGCTAGTTGTAGCCCTTAGTATACCTGAACCACAGAACAGGAAACATTTTCTTTTCATTTTATCAGTACCTGTTCAGGTTATGTATATATATATATATATATATATATATATATATATATATATATATATATATATATATATATATATATATATGATTGATTTTTAATGTTCTTATTTTTAAGTTTCAGCAAATCAAAAAAAATGCAGTTATATAATCAGTGGTCTTAATTATTATTAGATCCGATATTTGACAGTTCAAAGTATTTTTTTATAATCACTGGTTCAAATATGTGCTATTTATTTTTGTTTTATTGTTCATCTTGTTCTCATGTTGCATTATAATGAATGTCTTAGTATTACAGAAACTAAATCATAATACTATGTTTCCAATAAAGCTGCATTAAGTTTAAGTTAGGAAAAAAATTATAACGGTGCTAGTTTACTTAATGATGTTCCTAATGAACAATGTTACGTTTGGTTCAACGATAAAAGCTCGAATAAATACAGAAATTACAGTAATTACCCAGCGAGATGTAGCATGTGGGATCAAATTTTAGAACATGGATACGTCATCAAACATCAAACGCAACTTACAAAACGGTGAAATACAATAAATTAAACACAGAACTTCATTGGATGTGTCATTTGCGACATAGTTAGGGATACATAACACCATTGCGAATACATTTGGATATTAATGACGGACAATTCATACAATTTGTCAGGTTTCACCTTCGATTCCTTGGAATTCCCGTACATCCGTGCGCATGCTACAAGCTCATAATAATCATCAGTAAACATTGACCAACCCGTTAGAGGTTTCCGTTTATTTACGGCTGTTAGGAATGAAATTTTAGAAAATTAATTTCACGGATCGTGATTAGAAGTTATCTATTTTTAAAAATATATATTTTCAGAAAATCAAAATCAAAAATAAATAAATAAATAAATAAATAAAAAAATAAATAAATAAATAAATAAATAAATAAATAAGAAAATTGAAAAACTTGATGCAGCTTTAATACCAGATCTCCAGTTTTGGTCCATTTAAAAGACATATAAATACAAAACTGAAAAAATCAAACGTGAAAAGCATTTATAATTTCCCTACCTAGTACAGGGAATTATCTTTTTTGACATAAGTTACTCATAATAATGCGTTTCATGCCGAAAATTAGCAACTTTTAGTTGGAATTGAATGTTCTATAAGCCCCATTTATTACCTCGAACACATGTGCATTTGCATAATAAAGAACAGTAGTCGGTTTGTGATGTTACCACCCAGTCAAGTTTATCTTATAATTTATATTTATTGATTTATTTTATTTATTATTGCTGTTCATGGTGTTGATTTTTTTCTGATATGCTGACAGTGCATACTATGCATAGATAAAAGCTGTACACACCCGTGAAATGGACAACAATAGGGTCAGTACTGACACGGGGTCATCTCTAAGTACTCAATATGAAAGTAATAATTGATGAATAGCAGACAACATCAAGGACAGCTTAGCCGTATTAAAAATATTCTTATCAAAGATGTCATATCTCATCATCAGACACCTCACTGTCATTGCTGTCAGAATCGTTCTCCATGCTGACTTGAATAATAATGTTTTTAATCTAACTTATTCTAATCCATCTAATTTCCAATAAAACTCCTCATATTTTAATACATGATCCTCACATTTTCCCAAAATATTTGGTGTTACTCTCGCAAAAGATATGTAAATTAAGTGTTTTATATCTGTAAGTTTTCTTGTTGTGTTATTTTCTGTGATGAAATTTTTGCAATGTGCCCAAAGTTACAATGGGTTAAGCCTGCAATATCTAACAGGCAAACGGAGAACAAAATGGCCGTAATGATGAGCTACGACATCCGTTTTATAAATAGGTGCAGACTTGGTTCTTTTGCTGATCTCATACAGCTTAGCAAAAGTTGGAAATGCTATATTGTTATCCTTTAACCATTGTATCATTTTATTTTTGCGTGCGTTCAAAACAGGCGTAGTGCTGGCCTCGGTCTTAATATTGTGATAAGGAGCATTATCTTGTAATGTCACATACGGATTTGTAAGAGCAGGCAATAACTGATGCTCAAACCTATCAAGATTCAGTTGCTCATTCATGTCTTTGTGATAATCACCATTTCCTGACTTGATTCTTAAAACCAAATCACAATTTAAAAACTTTTTCAGCAAGTAAAATTGCATCTTTTTACAACGCTTGTGAAATTCTTTGGTCTACCTATGACTTCTATGTATCAAATTTGCAAATCCATTCATGACCACACCCTAACATTTCCCGACATCACAACTGTAAGAGGTATACAAGGGTCAATAATGTATTGAAGATTTTAGAAATAATGTAACACTATTTTCTTTGAATCAAGAGAAAAGTCTTGGAAACTATGCACTTTCCCCCTATAATATGTACTAGTATTAGGTATAAAAAATTTTGAACGATTTTTATGCCTATGCAGGGATAAAACCAAAAATAATTATAATAAAAAAGAAAATTTGGGGCTCTATAATATACATGTATGTGGAAATTTAGTAGTTTGTGCTTACACAAAAATTGTTTTTTCATTCGAACAAATTTGTCTGTACAACTTAGCTTTTAGTATTTTAGTAATCACCACATCCTTATATGTACATGTATGTAATTTAGTTTTATAGTGCTTTCGTGAACTATATATAAGTATTTAACCTCATTTTCTTCTGTCCCGCACTGTCTGCCATTTTGATTTTCTTTTTCAATCATGGAAAACAAATAAAATAGCACAGCTTTCCGGCGTAGATTATCAACTCGATTAAGGCAAAGCTTTCGAGCAAAAACTGGATAACTGCAACCAACAATATATTAAGTAGCAGATGAAACCGGGTAACAACGTTTGTATTGAGATAAGTACATCTGCAAAAATTATAAACTATTTAAGTCTACATTAAAGTCAGTGATAGACAAACGATTAGCTAATGATCTTTTTATCATGTTACAGTCGGACAAGATGAAAATAGTGCTACAGTTGACCTATGCTTTCGGGTATTTAACAAGAAGCGTAATGGAAAGCCTGGGTCTCAACTAAAATATACTGTTAATATGTTTCAAACAACAAACAACGCTCTAATAAATGACCGATGTGTTGACTTGTTTGTCTCCAATACTTTTCCCGCAATTCTATCATATGTTCATGATAGCTACAAAAAACTCGATATCATCAATGAAGATGTTTAATATAGGATCGGTATAATTGTCAATAACCTTCGAAACACAGACTCTACTACACCAAAACGAATTGACATGGTCATGAACATCATCACATCTGATGATTTGGATACTAACACCTACTTATGTCATGCAGTGTGTAATTTAGTATGTGTTATTGAGACTATACAGTGTGATATGTGTCTGTTCTGGTTCCACTACAACTTAGTTGTCTTACTAGAGACTTGGTAAATAAGCTGCCACTTTCTGTCCCGTATATCTGTGCAGTAAGCTACTCAAACACGATTTATAGTATAGATATTATACAGTGCAGAAAATTGTGTATCAAAGCCTAGCTCAGGTTGTTCCACAAATAACTATTTCAACCACTAGTAATTTGTCTATTCCAGATAACACAACATCCTCTAGCCATAACAGCAACTATTTCTGTTAATGATACACTAAAAACCACACATCGTTTTCCTACCTCAACAACTAGTAACATGCATGCTACAACTATAACCACAAGAATATACGGCGCACCAGTAACCTGCATACAAACTCGGGTGCCTACCTCGATAACTAGTAATCCACCAGCTCAAGATAGCACTACACCTATAAGTAGTTATGATAACCTCCGCAGATACAAAGCGTAAGCGGGGACGAGCCAATAATGACACCAATCAGGTCTCGCATATCAGAGCAGAGGATCCGGGACCAAGAACGGACCATTTAAACACTACAGTCTATTAGCCCCAGCCAATCATCCCATTATACAGGAAACAGGTCCCACACCATCCCCTAGTATTCAAGATAAAATGCCCACACAGATACTGAGTAGAATGGACATTCTCGAAAATCGCTTGGAACTTCTCTTTGAACAACAAAGACTTTATCAATTATCATCACACCAAGTACCTTCACATCCTTGGCATCATGGCTCCTACCCTATGTACACTCCAGGAACCAGATACCCATGATATGTAATTCCAACTCCAACGAACTCATATAGATATATACCAGCTATGCCACCGCCTCCACCACCATATACATACAGAGTTACACCTGTAGTGCAACAGCCCAGTGCAACATTTCAATTCTACAAGAGCATCATCAACATCATCAAGTCACTACAGGAACCTCAGTGATAGAAAAATTGGACTGCAAGAAAAAACAAAAAAAAATCTCTTCAAAAGCTCATGAGAGGACCACGTCTAACAACCAAATACATACTTCAACTAAAACATCACCGCAAGCTAGCTCAGGCATACAAGTTATAAACCAACATACTAGTAGTGATATGTCAAACAACCAACAAAACACAACTGCCTTTAATACAAGCAAATCTGTTTTAGCCGGACATTCTGAAAATCCCACAGTCACAACGGAATAAATACGTGTTGCATTGTTTAACATAGAAGGTATCCGCGGCAATGCCCCATACTTACAGAAAATATTATATTTAGCTGACATACTATGTGTACAAGAAATGTTGTTATGGGACTTTGAGAAGGATAAACTCAAAAATTATTCGAATTATTATCAGACAATTATCAAGCAGTTAACACAGATTTACCTAAATGCAAATTTGAACGCCTCAGAGCATATGGTGGTGTAGTAATAGGATGGAAGGATTTATTGTCCAGAAAAAAATTAAACCACTTGCGGTTGGTAACCAACACTTATATGCCGACCAACGGGTATTCTTCTTCTGCTCGTAGCTTTAGTGACAGCCTAGATATCCTGCATGCAATTACATGTGTATTAACGACTACAAACAGTCCCACTACATAGTTTAGTGTGGGGATTTGAACACCTGTCTCCTAGAGCAGAAAATAACCAATCCGATATACCCTGTTATGTAACTTTCTTATATCCAAAGAACTTTTTTCTATTGGGGAAGTTACGTCACAACCTACTTATATTAATGGTAACAACAATTCACAAATAGATTACTTCTTCTCGTGGAAAATGTAAGGACGTTAAATTATGCCAATGCACGATACACACACCTCTACACACGTACCTATTGAGTGCAAAATCATAATCAATACTGGAATAATCTTCCTAAAAAGCAAATCCACTCAAGAAACATGTTATGTGGAATAGTGCAGACAAAGAATTGTACAAGTAAAACCTGGACTATAAAGTTACTTCTTTGGAAACTGATGTGCAAAATGTGAACAAATCAACAGCAGCAGTACAAAAAGCTTTAGTTGTGGCTCAAAAACGCAGTACCCAGTAAGAAGATTAAACTCTGTGGCCTGAAATGGAAAGTCTCTCCAAAGATCAGATCTATATTACTGCATAGTAAAAGTCTGTACATCGACCATTCTTTCTCCATGGACCGGGAAAAGTGTAAAACGGCAACTGCGCTCTCAACAGCGGAGAGAAACTGCAGAGAGCGTGTAGATTTCTACGTTAGCATCATGCAACAAAAGGGCAACGTTAGCTTTTTTAAACTCGTTAATAGAGTTTTTGGAAACAAGCAATCAACAAATGTGTTATCGGTGAACGGGAAAACTGTTACAGACGCAGTAGCTCAGTACCGCTCCTTTGCTGCTTTTTATGAAGTCCTTGCAGTCCCGTAAAATTCTCCAGACTTCGGCGATAGCTTTAAAACAACATTAGAGAATAATTTGGAAACATTTAGAAGAAATAATCAGTCTCACCAGGAACACTATACAAGCACAAAGAAAGAGGTTAACCAGCCAATTAGAAAACTCCACACTGGAAAAGCCGTTGATGAATATGGAGTCAGTACAAAACATCTAGTATATAAGGGAGATTCTAATATAAGCATTCTGACAAACCTGTTCAATCAAATCTTAAGCAAAAAATAAATACCTGACAGTTTTAAGCCAGGCATCGTCACTCCAGTACACATGAAAGGCAAAGATGCAACTAACGTTTCAAACTACCGTGGCATAACAGTTTCCTTAACTTTTGGTAAATTGTTGGAGCATATCCTACTGCAAAAATAAAGCAAACTCTGAATTCAAATCAGTCAGATCTTTCGTTTGGCTTTACAGTGGAACTGTCTCCTCCCCTAATGGCAGAACTAGTACTATTGGAAACAGCGACTGAAAGTATGGATCTGAAACAACCAATATATATGGCGTTCTTAGACACACGGAAGGCTTTCGACGTGGTAGACCACACAATACTCAAAGTGTAAGCTTCTCGACAGAGGTCTGCAACCTCCTGCTATCCAATCATCGATCAACTCAATAAGGGCTTAACTGCTACAGTAAAAAAGAAAATGCATTTTGAGTGAGTTTTCCTGTGTTACAAGGTTGTATTCTATCGCCTTATCTATATAAAATATTATATTAATGACCTTCTTACTCAGGTTTGAAACAGCTCAGTTAGGATGCTTCATGGGTACACAGTATACAAGTTGTCCAACAGTTGCCGACGACTTGACATTAATCAGTAGAAATGAATCAGAACTACAAGATATGCTTGTCCTCACTTACAAATACTCATCTTTAGATAGTTGTCTTATAAACCCGCATAAATCCGCCATCCTTAAGAAATATGTGCCAAAAAACTAACACGAAAGCTTGTCCAACTGGCATTTAGGCGAATTCAACCTGTGTAACTCATTTGGACTCTCTCGTTCAATCACAGCAGAGGGTTAATCAGAATATTGATGAACGTATCCTTTGCGCAAGACGAGCCTTGTACAGTCTTACATCCTACAGGTACAGGGTTACATGGCTCTAATAACATATCCTCCCAAGTTTCACTAAGCATTTTCAATCAGTATCAGCTAAGGCGTCTATTGTACGATCTAGAAATCCTTATTCTACAAAACAAACATATGAACCAACTGGAAAAGTTTCAACTGGACGTCCTAAGGAAAATACAAGTACTTCCAATCAGGACTGTAAAACTAATGGTTTATTCACTAGTCGCTAAGCGGAAATCCAGCTACGTCAATGATTTTCACCACTAGGAAGTATTCTCCGTGCATGAAATAAAGCGTTGTGTTCAATAATGGATACACAGTTAGCGATGAAATCGACAAATTCAAAAAGTTGGGTCATCTTTATGGAACAGCTACAAATCCCAATCCCAACCATTGTACTGCAACAGTATAATCTTCCAAAAATAGCAGAGCTCAATCCCTGTCTCTCAAAGACCATTTATGGGAAATCCCAATACACTTAGGCAGTCGATAGACAATCAAATTGTTACCTACACTCAGAGTGTGAGACAAAGAGTACTCTAACAAATTTGGAATTCAGACGTCTGTCAACTAGAAATACGCATCCAGTCGTCAAATCGGTAAACAATAACTGTCAGCATTCAAGAGAGCTGTTATCAAAACTCGGATTCTAACAGGCATTTACCTAGCTCAATCAAATCTACATAGATTCAATCAAAACGATGTGGATCCTACATGTCAGTTATGTCGCAGTAGTACTGAGAACAGTGAACATTTGTTATGACATTGTGGTGCCCTTCTACAATATAGACGGCAACATTTTAACAAACTGTAACAACTTATGGTTATGCTACCGTTGGTACAGTATTTGCAACAATTCTGCTTTTACCGCTCAGATTTTAATAGACTGCACTATGTTTGTCTCTGCTAATTTGCTTCCAGTTGACGATAATCTTATTTGCAACATAGAGAGTGCTACAAGGCTTCTTTGCTAAAACCTTCACTATGTTTTATTTTAAACAATACATAAATTATATCATTAATATTAATATTATCAGTTTTTAGGGACAGTGCGATAAGCCGGAACCCTCAGATATGTTTGATAAGTTTTAAAATTAGTAGAAGTAGTCCTTTTATAGTCCAGTTTAGTTTAAATCAATTGAACATTTTAACCTGCCACAGGGTGTTACTACAAAAAGGGAAGATAATACAGAAAACAACAACTTCCTGTTATTGTAGAGCCCGGATGTTGAAAACTAGACAGAATGGTTTGTGAAAAATGTAGGTTTATTCTCATATTTGTCAGGAAATCACTGTCTTTAATACATCGTGGTATTTAACATTAATACAAGGAATATTTAAAACCCTCTGTCGAACACAGGGGCTTCGTGTCAGGATTTCGGTACTTTTGTTTTAAAGATTATTTATTCCCTAATTATTGGTGTTTTTATTACATGCGAGGTTGGTACTAGTTCATACATATCGATAACTTTGCCTGAAATCCATTTTTGACAACTTCAAAAAATTCCGAAATATAACAGGAGGGAGGAAACACCTAAAAAAAATCCTCACCGAGTGCCCTGGCTGAGGATTGAACCCTGCCCTTCTGGGTGATAAGCGAGCGCTCTTCCACGAGGCTAAAAAATCCGGACCAGATAGTCTGACAGTAAATCACTCTATTATACCTACTTTATACCCAAACACCACGACTAGCTCAGTCCCGCTACATTCCTCCCCTGTTATCTTGAGATTTCCCACCTTGGAAATCTCACACAAGCCCTCCGTGGGTTATTTTGTTGGGCGCCAAATGTAACAGGAGGGAGGAAACACCTGAAAAAACACATCCTGATCGAGTGCCCCAGTAAATCACTCTATTATACCTACTATATACCCAAACACCACGACTAGCTCAGTCCTGCTACATTAGAAACAAAAATACCGAAATCCTGACACCAAGCCCCTGTGCTGTTGAACGCGACTTTAATGTAGAAACAGTCTACAATTTAGTACGGAAGGATAAATAAGCTAAGCACTGATTATTAAATCGGTCTCTTGCTCTCCAAATCCATTACTTGTGTCAGGTTTTGTTTTCAAAATAAAAGTAATATAACAGTTACATAATAATTAATTAATATCACGATTTCTTAATTAAATACCTTGAATTTCATGTGCAAAGACAGTCATTAAAATAAAAAATATGACAAAATGCATTCACATGAGGTTTGTCATCTTAAATATATTATGTTTGATTTGCAAAAATAAAAGGTACGATTTCCAAAAATGGATGGCATTAGTTTAAATTACAATAAATTTAATAACCTTAAGACAAAGCAACAAAATTTATAACAGGAAGACCAGTACTCCAATGGTATCTGAAAGTGTTATTAAAATGTTGCTGATTATTCTTCTTTTTTATTCCATGTGCAGATGTCATAGGTGATTAATTGTTAAAATTTAAAGAAATGAAATACAAGCATTAGCTGCAAAAAGTAGGGTAAACTTACCTGTGTCGACCAGGCAATAGGGCCAAACAACCAGATACAAACTTGTTTTTGATGTTAAAAATTTATGAATAAATTCTTTTAATAGCGATTGATAAAATTATGTTTTGTCTTGAGCAGAGTTTACATAAACTAAACCAAATGCAAACAATCTTTTATTAAATATCCTTTGCAATATTTCAGGTCAAAAGAAACTTGGAAAGGTAATTACACCAGACCCTTGGAAATCTGGAGCCAGAAATACAACAGGTAATGACTTGTATATGTAAGAAATAATCAAAATCTACTTGTTTTATTATCAGAATACTAGTTATGTGTTTCACTTAAATTCATCTGTGAGCTTATATGTCTTAACATAGCAGATCCCCCAGTAGATAATGTACATTTTTGTTACATGTAGTTGATAGAAGATGATTAATTATGATAAATCACTTGTTACCAAACATATTGATCTTGAAAAGATAAACTTAGGACTATTTGACTAATGGTTTCCTAAACCATGTTTTTTTTTAAATGTAAAGAGTCAAATCATTTTGAAAAATGCTTCTTCCTGAAGTACTGAAGTCTAATGCAAATTTGAAGAGTCAAAAACATATATGTTACAATTTTTCAAAATTTTACTTAACCTTACCATCAAGGTTTTGGACACTGTGACATTTAATTACGAGTCATTAGTCATTATTATTTTTATTATTATCAATAGCTGTATTTGACCATTTGTTTTCTGGCAAGCAAAAGGTTCTTGTATTAGTTGATAATTTCACACCTTTATTTATGACTAATCAGATCCAAGTTTAGTTTTATATTTGTCGTTGTACTGATGAAGTGCTCAACAGATTTGTCACCTCTGAAGACTGTTGTTCACAAAGTACGCAGTAAGAATGATTTACCAGTCTAAAAACAATTGGAAAGTTGTTTTCTGTGGTCCTTTGGTAAAAAATATAGGTGGGAAAAATATTGTACAATGGAACAGCTACTTGTTGAACAGAAAACAAGCAATTGAATATGGGTAATGTGTCTTTTTCTTTTCTTTTTTTTTTGTGACATATTGGTTAAGTTTAATATATAAAAATTTATTTTACATAATACATTTATGTTTTTTGATTTTAGAAGGAGGAGGGAGGAAGGTGAATGAAAATAAAGCATTGACTTCAAAGAAAAACAGGTAAAAATTGTTTTATATAGCCTGAACATCTTTTTTCTTAGAACCCCTTTATACATAAAGTCATTATTTGGTCATTTCTGATTTTTAGGTCAACTGCATATAGCCAGCAGAGTTTCTTAAAATGATCAAGTGTGCCTCTCTTAGCACTTTAATCTTATCATCTAAAACCACCAAGTTGAATAGAATTAAGAATGCAGATTAAAAATCATCCGACATGGGTGATAATTGACATCGCTGCTAATAGATATATAATCTGATACACATTTAAACCCAGGTTGATTGCCACCATTTTTTCAGTCTAATGTTGTCATAATAAAGGGGTCCAGTGTTATATCAAAGGAGGTTTATAAAAAAAATAAAATAAAACAAGTAGATTATGGGATTTAAAAAAAAACTGGTGAGATGCAAAGATGTTGAGGGGTATTATAAAAAAGATTTTAGTGTGTAACCATTAGTTATCAATTATTTTCTGATTTATTTCAAATTCAGTATTATTGTATATTATTATTTTCTGGCATCAAATGTCAAGTATATAGCAATTCAGTAATAATGCATGTAGTGTGTTTTATAAGCTTAAGATCAACAGAATGTTGAAATATACATTATATTTAATTACCTTACTTATTAAACAAAAAAATCTGTGAATTAAAATATGAAATAAATTGTATATCTGTTGTAGATATAATCCCTACACAGCTTCCTTTTCCAAGTGTAAAATTTGTAAGTCATCAGTACATCAGCCAGGATCACATTATTGTCAAGGTAAAGTGTTTATTATAGCATATACATATAAAAGAAATATAAAAATTATTTTTTATTAGTTTTCAGTATACTGTATAAGTTTTTATATTGGCTCGTATTATATTTGGCGGTCCCAAGGGTTTCAAACATTTAGTGTGTAATAATTAATTAATTACAGTTCTCGCATATGTGATAGATTTATCTCACTGAATGGGCGGTTCGACAAAAAAGACTTTTAAATGATCAAAAATATCATTTTTACTAAAGATGTATATACATAAGAGAAAAATCTTTGTTTTGTTTTACTCGAAGGTTCATACTCTACTGTGAGTGAAACGTTATTTGTTATTGTTGCGTGTTTTGTACTCATCCAAAATCTTGCACCGTTATAGAAGGGATACCAGTATTTTTTTTCTGTAAATTAATATGTAAAAAATAATCAATTATTCGACTGAGGTCGAAATGGGAAAATTCTGATCTCGTGGTCAGATTTTTTTCATCTCAAATGAGGCTCAGCCGTAATAGATTCTCTTCATACAACATAGTATATAGTGGTACATATTTTAACACCCTTAAAAATAATTAAAAAAAAAATTAGTCTCTGTGTGAGACATGGCCAATCTGGATTTTTTTTCATTAAAATCACATCAGTAGGATAACATAAATCAAGTGTTTTTCATGTTCTCTTATTATTTTTATTCACATATAAAATGGCATACATTTGGCCTTATATAATTTAATATTTTGTATGATAATACATGTATATAACATCTACATTTATTAATTTGAATTAGTTTGGTTTTCTATTTCTTATGTGTTTCTACTTTCTAACCATAAAATTGCATACACTTGTTTAGCACTTTCAGCTGGAAACATCTCTTGGTAGTCCAAATGTTGTCATAATGGGTTATCTCCCTTTGTCGAATTTGTCAGTAGCATTTTAATACTAAGTTTTATTGAATGTACTGTTTTCATTTCATTTTATAAAATTTTTGTGTTAGCAATAAAGCATGTTATATGTTCTCATTGAATGAATCATATGCATTGTTTTACAAACCTATAAAACTGTAAATGAATCAATCAATTGCTAATCTCTCATATTGTATAAAGAAGCTTAAGGCTAATTATTTATGATTGTTTTTTTATTTTGCCTTTTTTATCTTTCAGGTTGTGCTTATAAAAAGGGTAAGTAAATGAAGTAAATTAAGTATTCAATTTTACAGCTATTTAAAATTTATATATTTATTAAACTGTTTTTGACTTTAATATAGAAGGAATGCTTATTTGTGAATTTAAATCATACAGACAAATTATCACCAAGTCCATTATTAGCTTGTCACAAGATCCTTATCCGTCCCATAACACAGAGTTTTAAGAGGGGATGAGTAAATAAAAAGTTTACTTGTACTTTTTTAAATGCATTTTCTCCTTGTTAAATTATTTAAGATGCTGTTAAAATTTCAAGACAATGATATTGATAGGGTTTTGGTAAAAGGTGTACAGAAGTATTGTATTAAACAAATATTAATTGTATTTGGATGCCATTACTATTTACCTGAAATTTAAGGTTTGGGTTTTTTTAATTGCAATATCTTTTTTTAAATTTGAAATCATTAGGTTGAAAATTTCAACAGGTTAAAAAAAGTAGTTAACTATTAAGAAGCCATAATATGATCCAATCCAAAATTGTTTACCAAATACTAGAATATTTTATAAAATTAAGTATTAACAAGCAACATTGTGATTTGATCTTTATAGGTATTTGTGCTATGTGTGGCAAGAAGATTATTGAAACAAAAGACTACAGACAAACATCAGTGTAAAGATTTGACAAAAAATCAGGACATGGCAAACAAAAAACTATAGTTTAAAGATAATGTAAAATGATCATGATATGAAATAACAGACCAGCAAACACCAGTGCAAAGATGAAAAATGACAATAATTAGGATGTGAAATAACATGCAAGAAACCATAATGTAAAATTGCTGATATTATGGAAAGAAACGGGAAAAAAACTTCAGATCTGGATCCAGTTTTCACAAATGACCATGACATTATTATTAATTGCAAAGACCTGATTTCCTCTCTTATTAACATTAAAAAAAATCAATTTAAGGCCATAAGATATATCACACTCATCGGTTTATTTTAATGCTTTGTGTAAAATCTTTTAAAATATACATGTAACTGGAGTTTTTATGAGGTAATGTTTCTATTACAGAAATATTGCTTCCCATCACATAGGTTTGAATCCCTTTCAGGTAAATCCTAGTGTGAGAAAGTTTGTCATTTTACTTGCTGAAGGTCAGTGGTATCTCCAACACTACCATCCCAGAACTGACCATCTTGATATCGGTAAAAGAATCTAGACTGAGCACAAAACCTCAATACCCCACTCCACTCTTAAAGAAATACATGTGTATTAGACTGTGAAAGTAGGAGTATGAAATATATATAAAATTACATGAATATTTTTGGTTAAACAGTAAATATAAATGAAGCATTGTTTAGATTACTAGTGATACTTTTTTCTATTTATTTATTGTATATAATTGTGAAAAGTGAAGAGATATTATAAAAATAAAGATATTCTTCAGCTAGTCTTGTCTTATCTTAAGATTGAAGCCCAAAATGCACAGTTTTACTGTGTTTAAAGAGAAGGATTTTATCTTGTCTTTGAAAGCTGAAATAAATAATGTGACACTAGACACATAAAACGTTTATACTTGTAATAAAACCCATCCTGCAAATAACCTTAAAACTGCTTGCCTGCTGGCTTTTTCTGTCTGTATTGCCTAAAATATTTATGACATGTATATACATAAGTTGGCATATTAAAGTAGCACACACTACCCCAGGGACAATAACCCTATATCATGCATGGGTAAAGGACTTTCAGATTCGCATAAATAAAAGAGTTACATTCCCTTAGAGTCACGAAAGGTGGAAAACAGTGGAAAAAAATTTACTAATGGGTTAAGCTAATGGAACATCCAGACAAGTATATAGTCATAACAAGACCAAGCCAGTGTACATTGACTACAATCTGGTCCAGGTTATAGTATACACCAGTACCATATAGACAATGCGTATAATGCACAGGTACTTGGGGACGGGTAACACCCCCCCCCCCTTCGTCCCGGGTATTTGTTTTCTGGACAATTAATAAAATTATCTCGACTTTTTTACTTTTAAATATTTCTTGGTGATGTATCAACTATAATACAACACTTTTTACCCGAGTACGATCCGTTTTAAGAAAGTAAAAAAAATCGACCATATCACATCATAAAAAAGACTTTTTTATGATGTGATATGGTCGATTTTTTTTACTTTCTTAAAACGGATCGTACTCGGGTAAAAAGTGTTGTATTATAGTTGATACATCACCAAGAAATATTTAAAAGTAAAAAAGTCGAGATAATTTTATTAATTGTCCAGAAAACAAATACCCGGGACGAAGGGGGGGGGGTGTTACCCGTCCCCAAGTACCTGTGGTATAATGGTATGGCGTTGTCCGTCTGTCCGTCCGGATTGTGTGTTGAACTAGTCCTACAGTTTTATACCGATTGTTTTCAAATTTAAAATGCATGATCGGTACCATATGAAGATGTGCATATCTTAAAATGAAGATGCTGCGTGAAATTTTAATAGGAGTTGTGACCCTTTGACTGCCAAAAGGACATAATGTAGAAAATTTAATTTTTTTTTTAAAATTTCTTTCAAATTTGGTATGGAATTACAACAAGTAACAATTTTTAACATTAAAAGCGGGGTTTTGTGTAGCGTTTCAACTTTCCACGTTCTTTGCATCCACTTGCTCGTTTCTTGTAGGCAATTTTCTGGTGGGTGCAACCTACGTAGTCCCACGGTTTGTGTAGACAGGCTTTTTTGCTGGTCTTCTGACAGTTCCTGTTATAATAGTATGTTCAATAACTTAAATACTAGTATATGATCTTGGCTATCACCAGTAATTGACGTTTCCAATAACATAGTACCTCCTCTAATTATTCTTGCCGCGTTACATTATAGACATTGACGGACGTATGTTGCCCCGCTCAGCGGTGCTCTTATTTGTTTTATATAGTTGTACTGATCACTGTTACGTGTATTTTGTATCATTACATGTTCTCAACATTTTACTGTTTACAGTTCGAGAATAAAGAAAACTAAATTGATGTAAGCGATTAGTGGCCGAATGGTGTTACTTTTACTTTGCAATAATCGATGCAATCTGACATACGAAACAAATAATGGAAACCAGCTGATAACATGACAACCAAAGACATAAGTTTTTATTAGGAACACTTATTACGAATCTCTCGACTTTTGATTGAGACTAGGTATATTGATAATGTTTCCATGCAGTAGTTCTAAAACCTACAAGTCAGTGGTACTTGAATATGTACATTGAAAACTTAAGGTTAATGTCGGTCATCACCGATATCAATAATTGTGCAAGTCCATTGTCCATTTACTCACGTTGGTGATTTACGATTTACTTCGCAAAAATAGAATAAATGAATTTATTCAAGTAGGTATTGTCGTGTTGGACCGATGTTATCAAACTCTGAAAAATTCAAATATATTTATAATTTTCTTATAATATCTGCATCCCGGAAAAGATTCGTTTATCTAGAATACAGGGTCGTTAATTTGCCAAAATATTCTGCTATCAATTTTTGATGCGGCTTGTTATATTCTTAGTCCTGAAATTCGTGACTCTTACCGGTTTGCTATATGGATTATGTGCCGTTACAGCAACTGTAACGACACATATCCATATAGCAAAGCCGTTAAGATTCATGATTTTCAGGACTAGTTATATTCTAATATTAATCCTGAATTGTATTTTAAAGCTGCATTAATTTTTCGGTGTTAATCTAATTAATAATGTTCCTTATGAACAATGTTACATTTGGTTCAACGATAAAAGCTCGAATAAATACAGAAATTACAGTAATTACCCAGCGAGATGCAGCATTTGGGATCTAATATTAGAACATGGTTACGTCATCAAAACCCGGGTCATTTAACACAACTTTAAAAAACGGTGAAATACGATAAATTAAACACAAAACTTCGTTGAATTTGTCATTTGTGACTTAGTAAGGAATAAATAACACCATTTCAAATACATCTGGATATTAATTAATGATAATTAATGCAATTTGTCATGTTTCACCTTCGATTCATGGGTTTTTTCCGTACATCCGTGCGCATGATCCAAGCTCATAATTACCATCGTTTAACATTGACCAACCGGTCAGAGGATTCCGTTTATTTACAGCTAAAAGAAATGAAATATTAGAAAATGAATCTCGCGGATCGTGGTTAGAGGATATCTATTTTAAAAAATTTATATTTTTAGAAAATAAAAAAAATTCAGAAAATTGAAAAACTTAATGCATCTTTAAGCATTTATGGTAAATAAATAGATGTACTCTTTAGCTAAGATAAACACGGGTATTTTTTTTAAAGTTTCGTAAAGGTTGAAAAAATCTGAATATTCAACTTTTTGTGAAAAAATTGAAAATAAACCGTGACACAAACAGATGAAACCATCAGTAATACAATATATATTTCATTCAGGTTTTTATGGTCTTAAGAGTAATTCATAAATTCAAGTTAGTAGCCTACCTTGAGAATAAAATAAAATAAATATCGATTTGATATTATTTTTGATCGACGGATCGAATTAAATACTTGTGATAATTATAGATTTTCTTTGCATCGTTTAACATTAGGAGGGCAAGAAGATGGTTGCTTTTGGTGAAATTAGTTACGAGTGCATGAAATGTGCGAAAGTCGCAATTATCTTGTAATGTAGAGAATGGTAGTCCAAGTGGAGTTGTGTTCTCGCATGCCACTCAGTTTCAAATCAATTAAGTGTATGATTATGTCGGATCGTAAAAGTGCGTCATCGGATCATTGCTACACTTTTTACTAATAGTTAAATACAATATTGCGCATGCGTAATTGATAGGCGCGTACGTTTGAAGACCGACGATTTGGAAGTTCCACAAAATAAACAATTAGAAATGTCAACTCGACGAAAAAGTAAAAGAAATGGACCGGACAAAAGCAATGGTAACAATATAAAACAATTATGTTTGATATATAAACCATGTGTGAAGCTAGCAAACAACATCTAGACCATTAAAAACTATGCGTGTGCAGGTGCTCTATCGGCGTCTATCGGTATCGTACTACATGTCGATGATAAGGTCAATCTAGAATATTGTGTTTCAGTTTCTAATATTTATTTTAAAAAAAAATTAAAATCCTTTTAGAGACAGACCCACATTTATCGCTTTCAGTTTTTGCACGTGAAATGAAATTTTTGATGAGACGATTTCATATCTTTATAGATATCTACCGTTTAGTTTATCTTCACATCTTTATCATTGTCTATTTTGAATTTTTATTGTACTTCAAAGAGTTGGTTGATATACTAGTATACAGATTCTAAACTGTTATATGGTTTTATACTTACCAGATTTCTAAAAGTTTGAATGAAATAAAAAAAAACTTGGACTTAACCTTAACTTGGATATAACATAATGTGTAGGTCTAACATAATGTGTAGGTCTAACATAATGTGCAGTCTTTGTAGGGGCCTAACCAGCTTTACATGTTAATGCAATGCCTGTATATACACATGTCATTAGTACCTTATTTGACTTGGAGAGCTTTCAGTATCAAATAAAAGACCTCAAAATCTGTCAGTAGACCTTTCATGAAGGGCATATGCTTACAATATTACATTTACTTAATGTTTAATTAAATGCTTTTTTTGTCTCTATTTTTAGACTGTTCATCAAGTGATAGTGAACATTCAAAGACACTAGATATTATCAACAAGTTGTCCAAGAAATATTTAGTAAGTTGGTGTATAGCAATAATTGTGCACATGTACTGTGCTAAAAGATGGCTTAAGTCAGTACAATATATAATACAGAAAAGCTTATGTCATAAACCTGTCATGAGCATTCACTTCCGCATCCAAAATTATTGTAGGATTGTCAGTCACAGAATCTCAACTCGCGACTCTTTTCATTTGCCATACTAACTTATCTTGAAACAAAAATTTTTCTTGGGTAAACCTTGTGATGAAAAAGTAAGACTTAGTGTTTCCATTGATTGTGTCAGAGTCAAACAAGAGTAATTTGAATTTTGAACAGAAATTTAAACAGAAGCCACTTGTTCCATAAGGAATGAAAGTTAGATATATCCTGAATTGCCAGAATGAACAGTATATGATCTTTGTATTTTCAGCTTGTCTGCAGAGCACATCTGTCCATCAATTATCAATTCATAATATACTAGTATTATACTAGTTACATATATATTAACTTTTCACGGTTTAAGCAAGATAAAATCCTGATTTCATGTATCATTTGTTTTCTTTTGAACTGTTTTATAGATAGTTTGTTTGATTATTGTTCACTTATTTTTCTTTCCATTGACAGGGATCAAATAAAAAATCCTACAAACAACTCACTGTAAGTAACATTAGTTTTTATGAATGTACCAGTCATAATTAATTGAAATTGGACATAAAACAACCATGCCTGACTTTATGTTCTTTTGATTCTGTTTGATAGGAAAAGCCATGTCATGGCAAGTGATTTGCTTAACTGGATGGTTTTTTGTTGTTGTTTTTTAACTGCAAAATTGAAATTTTTGACGAGTAAAAATTAAGCAACTTTTATGTTCACTTTTTGATCAATATTTGTGAATTGCATACAGCTTTTTACTTTTTTGATAAATGTTTGTGATTTGCAACTTTTTTACTTTTTGAAAAATATTTGTGATTTGCACACAGCTTTTTACATCAAAATTATTAAAGTCATTTATAGATTTTATATTTTTATATGAAAATGAAATGAAATACAACAAACTTAATTTCTGTGTTTTTTAATATTATAGAATAAGGACAATGAGTATGATGGAGATGCAGAGAATACAACTGAGGGGTCTGAATCTTCAGGTTCAACTGGATCAATTGATGCATATGAATTTGATGAAGAAGATGTCATGGATGTTTCACCAAAATTATCAGTGAAATATACAAATAAGAAAAAACAACAAAAAAGAAAACCAGACATTGAGAAAAAATCATCCAAAAAGCAGCCACTTAAAAATTCTGATATAGTTAACAAACAAAAATATGTTGAGAGTCAAGTAAGTGGTAAAAACATGAAACAAACCAAAAAGTCTTCATCTTTACAAACACCAGAATCACAAAAACAAATTTCTGTTGTTTTAAAAAAGCTTGAAGTAGATGAGAAAGACAATTTTAAAAACACAAGGCAGTTACGAAAAAGGAGTCACGAGTGCACAGATATAAAAGATGAATTACTATCTAAAGACAAAAATTCAAATAAAGATTCTCCAGACAAGAAAATTAGGAAAAAATCAAGTCCCAGTATAAAATCATCATCATCACCCTTATCATCAACAGTTTTAGGACAAAAGTCTGATGTAAATACCAGTATTTCAAAAAAAGACAACAATAAAACTTCACTAACTGAACACATTTCTAAAGGAAAAAAAGAAAATGGTTACCAAAAATACAACAGATGACAGTGGAATTTTTTCAACACCCCCTGTGCCAGTTACATCTGATGCCAAAAAAAGGAAAGGTAAAAATTCTGCAAAAAGTTTAATATCTCCTCCTATAGGAAAAATACCTTTGTTAAATGCTAAAGATACTTCTACACCAAGCACAGAGGTAAGGTCAAGAAGAAAGCGAGGAAACGATGCATTTGGATTTGGAGAACCTGTTCATTCAATACTACCAGAAATATCACCAGTTCAGAAAGTTGACCCTGTGACCCCGCTTTCTGATTATGCATCCATGGATACAATACCCTCTATATCATTTGATGATAGCAGCATAATGAAGGACAACAGTATTGTTAAAGACTCACAGTTCCAGTTGTTTTCTATGGAGGAAGATGAGGGTTTGTTATTTTATTACTTTCTTTTGATTTTTTTTCTATATATAGTTTTTGTTAATAAGTGTCTGTGATTTTTTCTATAAAATGCTACAGCCTTAGGCTCAGGTCATTTGAGAAATCTGCAAAGTGCCAGTTCTTGCAATTAACTTAAATTCTTAAATAAAAACAACTACTCTTTCTAATATCTATCATCATGCTATATTTATTCTATCATTTTCATAATAACGGGTACATGAATTTATTAATTTTGAATCACATTAGGCTCAATTAAGCTTTTTTTTTTTTTTTTTTTGTAACTATTTGAATATTTCAATAACATTTAGTGAGGTTTATTTTCTAGCCTTAAACATATTATATTATGTCAACTAGGCTTACTAGCTATTAAATTACTAGTCCGTATTAGTGAAATATTTATATTTGGCTAGTGAATGTATATTAAATGGCACAGTTCACAGTGGTTTTGTTTGCCTAAAATTACTACCAAATAAAGGTAGTTTCCCCTTGAGAAATATGACTAAAATTTCCCAATTTGACAACTAAAATTTCCAAAAAGGCAACAGTGACACACAATCAAATAGTTTAAGTTAAATTCAGTTGTCCAAAACTGTTCTGACAGACAAAAAATGTTAGATATTGTCACAATTTAAGATCTTTGCAATGAATTTTCAAAATTCTGAGCATAATATGTGACATAAAAAGGGTCCAAATTTTCCCAATCTGAAAGGTAAAGGTAGTTTTTAAAAACCATAGCAAAATCACTGGTTCACTTTTTAAGACAAACTTAATTGATGAAATCATTCTTTTACCTCAAGAATAATCTCATTACTATGACTAAATGTCTGCATTTGAAGGACACAAGAATGAAAATTTGTAGTTGTTATTTGGCCATATACCCATGCTATGAATGTAAAATATAAATTTGATTTCAAAGACATTGCAGATGGTTTACCATTACATCAAATGGTCAAATAAGTTTGATGACATCATTTGACAAAGTTTTTAATCAGTTCTTTTATTCTTGTACACACAAACTACATATTAACACAGGTCACATGATGAGTCTTGCCTGCACAGGCTTGCCAAGAAAAAAAAACTACAATGTATAATACATGTATAAGATTCTCAGATTCTATTACAAAGTTCTAAATCTTGACTGAAGTCTCTTATTTTGTGCCAGATACAGAAACATTCCACACAAATAATGTTGGACAAGAAACATTGTTGGTAACCTCAAACAAGAAATTGTTAAGAGATCATTTTATTGATGTGATCATATTACAAGCAACAAATCCATGCTGGTCACATGACAAGACCATCAGATCCTTTTTATATCATTGCATTATATATTTATTTCAGATTTTTCACTAAATAGAAGTTCCTCAAAAACATATAAGGTACAGAAGAAAAAACAACCAAAGAAGAAAGTGGTAAGGAATGCTATCTAACTTGTAAAAGTATGAAGGGTACAATACCAGTGCCACTTATTATTATGCTCTTATACATCAGTCAGGACTATCATGCAAGAATTGGTCTGGTGTTTAAAAGGGTTTCACTTTGCCACTTTTTTAATAAATTTTCCCCTATTTGGTAATAATATAGGTCATGGCACTCTAAAAGAATTGCATATACTGATTACATGTAGATAGATTTTATAGATTTACCATATTATTAAACTCTGGTTGCAAATTCAGTGTTAATTAAACCTGGTGCATCTCATCATTGTGTTCAACCCCAAGTTGATTAAAATTTATTTATTTAATTTTTAGGTTCAGAATCCAAAGGTTGAAAAGATGCTTGTTGAAATGAATACCAAATTTGAAGAAATAGAAAAATTTGAATTAAGCATAGAATGATTGTATAACTGGCAAAAATTGTACAAGTGATGTGTAGCATGAAGCAGTTAGTCCATATAGTGTAGAACAGTAATAAAGTAAAAAAAAAAATGATGGTTGAAATATCCTTATGTAATAGTTAATGGTAATGAGGGCAGCAAAATTAATTTAGTCAAGGAAAAAACTTTGTTCGTATAAACAATTTTAAATTTTTGTACATTGTTATTAGCTGTTTTATGTGTCAATTGAATATAAAGATGGGTAGTGGTGTTTTACTAAAAGCCTACTATTACATGTAGGTATAAATCAAATTTTCTATTGCTGATATTATAAAATAATTTTGTCAGCTGTATTTATAACTTGACAGCACTGGTGGTCTTAAGAAGGTTATAGATGGGCATTGTAATATTTTATATGTACATGTACAATGGAAGAGGTGTAAAAAAAAAAAAACAAAAAAAAAAAAAACTAGTATCTCTTAAGTCAGAATATCAAAAGCTTATTCGTTTCTTCTAAGAATAAGTAGTTACATCAGAAACTGAGAAGGTTTGTAAATGTATATATGGTTTTTTAATTTTTTTTTTTAACTAGAAAATGGAAAACGTGAAATGTTATTGATGTTAATGACAAATTATCCAGGTATTTTGTCCAATTATTGCATAAAGTTTAAATAAAAGTTTTTTTTAAAGTATTAATTTTATGAAATAGGTGTTGTAGTTGTAAATATATATTTTTTATGGTCTCAGAAATTAGGATTACATGTATCATTTTTTCAGTATACCCATATAATGTAAAGTGAAACTTTTTTTCAGCAGATTTGACAATGAACTTTTAAAAATGTAGAACATTTTCAAAGATTTTGAGTTTGATTTTAAAATGCTTCAAAATCTTTTATGTTGTCTTATATATGATTTCCTAATTTAAATTCATTGTAATGTTTCTCTCTCTCTCTGTCTCTTTTTCTTCAATTCCTTAATTACTAATTACAAGTAAAAAATATTATTTGAAAATAATTTTTTTTTGTGAAAATAACCACCAAATATGTTCTTCTATTTATCATTGGGAAACACTAAAATAAGCTCTGCATTTTTGTGCTGACATTGATATATCATAAACACAATGTGGATAAAAATTTTCAGGTGTATTCATTTGTTTTGTTACTTTTATATACATGGTAAACCTATTTATTATATTTTAATAGGTGTTGTAGTTGTAAATATTTGTATTGAAGGTTTTAGAAAATGTCATTGAGCAAGATCCTGTATATTTTGTTTATCTTTCAACCAATCAGACCATTTGAAATTTGTTAAATATATATATACGCCTCAAGTCATATAATCTGGACTGGACATAAAACCCTTTAAGAAGGGACTGTTGCAAATGGATCTCCAAACATATCTGCTTTAATATAAGTTTAACTTTATATATGTGTATTTATATAAATATTTATGTAAAATTCCTGTGCTCTAACAATAGACATCTAATATTGTGTGTTTGATATTAAAGATGTTTAAGTGTTTGTTTACAAGACCTTTATACAGATTTACAGGACAAGTGAAGTTATTATAATAAATGAAAACTAATTAAAGAATTTAGTTCTATTTAGGACTTTTTACTAATAGGCAGCAATTATCCTTCAAGAACTGAATCCTGTCTTCATGTGTTTGATATTTGTAAACTAAAGTATAACATTGTAAAATTTACTTATTTGAATTTCATAGTTGATCAGAAAGATTGCAAACATTGTAATTTTTTTTACTGGAATGTTATATAAAACTTGGTATTAGAAACAAAACATTGTACCAAGTGTTGTAGAACGAAATTGATTTACATTATAATAAATATCTTCAGTAGAGTTGAACATGTAGATGTTATAGTTTATTACATGTATTATCAAATTTAATAAACTTTATGAATATTTACATGTATTTGCTTTTATTCACTTCTATTAGTTATTAATGCATTGGGTTGTAATGTAACGTCATTTACCATGATTGGGGAAGTTAGACAAGCAGTGGTTACTGATCACACCTCTTACCACCTAGGTTTGAATCTCACTTGGTGAGCAGTTTCTAGTGTGAGAAAGCTTTTTTGGTTCACTTAAAAAAGAACAATTGTTTTTCTGGATACTCGGTTTCCTCCACCATACCAGAACTGCATGAATAAAAATAAATCTTTAGTAGACATTAAACATCTTAACTTGACTGCTCTGAACCAAAGTTTGAATATTTAGCCAATAATAGATGTTTCATTTTTTTTTCAAAGATTGTTTTCATTGTTCATTTAAACCCACCCAAAGGCCCTAATCATTTCATACAACAGTAGTGTAAGTTTGTTGTTTGATAAATTTCCTCAGGTACTCATATTATTTATCAAAACATTTGGAACTATGAAATTGTTTTAATTTCATGTATAACAGGAAACCTATTTTGATATAATATTGTCTGTTTGTTTCCATTTAGAACTCAAAGAGTTGGTAATCTACACTAAAAATCCCAGAAAATGTTGTTTAAGTCTTTAATTGTAATGGATACAGTAAGTTGAGCATGGGTCTTTTGTCTCTTTCTGTGTCTTCCCCCTTTTTTTACAGCAGGTCTTAAAAATTGCATCATTAATTCATAGCTTTCAAGGGTTTTTAAAGTAAAGTGTGTGCCATTCCAAAGAACAGCGCATGATGCAGATTTTTCCCTGGCTAGGGGGTTTATGACATTCTTTTCCCCTCCCTTAAAATTTTTTGAAAAAATGGCATAAAATCATGCACTCTCCTGAAATTGTAGACAGCAACAACAACAACATTGAAATCTACAAAACATGCAACAAGAAACCAGAATTTTACTGGATAAACAGGTTTAGAACTGGTCACTGAAATTGTAAATTAACTTCGAATTACTGTGTGTAATGTTACCAGTTTTTATTTTCTAGATGGTTTTATAATGTGTGTTTAAGAAAGCTTATCTTGTGAGCATGATTTACATCAAACGTGTGACTTGACAGTTATGTTAATTTATCATGTATATTTAATGATCATAACATGTTTATTGTCTTGATCACCACAGCATATCCACAAGTTATCAGAATTATCTATAGACATTCCTCTAGGCTTTTCTAGTCCATTTTTACTGGTCAACAAATACTGAATAAAATTTCCGTCTTTGTCTATTAAATGTATAGATGAGGTATCATACTCTGAAACAAGTATATTTCCAAATCTGTCTGTCACAATGTAACTAAATAAAAATTTATTTTCTTTTACCTCCATGTTTGGTCCAGCATACTTAAACCGTAGATTACCAAGTTTATCAACCACAGTTACATGGCTAAAACAATCAATCACACATATATCACTATTTACAATATTTTCCACTAAATACATTGGATGGTAAAAAAGTTGTGTTTTTCCATCAGGATGATACTGTATTGTTTGAAGAATTTCTCCAGATGTTGAAAAACGAACAACCTTAGACTCGCCTTTTCGGAATAAAGCAACTAGTATTTCTTCATCTTTTGATACACAAACTCCATATGTATACAGACGTAATGTTGATTCAGGTCCTGTATCAATTATTTTAATAAATTCATTACTATCTTTGTTTAGCAATTTTACATCTTTTCCATCATCAGCAGTTACATATATTGTACCTGATGATGTGGTTGTAAAGTCAAAAATGTCAAAATCAGTTTTTTGCATTTTAAATACCTGCCCTGTTGGATGATACTAAGTGTAAGATGTTATCACCATTATCAGCTACCCATGCTTGGTCAGTGTTCACAGCAGAAACCAATGATGCTTCCTTTTTCATTGAAGTTAGTACCTGTACTTCATATTTAGGAAGAGTGTCCACTTTGTCTTCTGTACTCATTTTTACAAAGTTCCGTCAAAACATTTATTACCCTGAAAATATTGAATAAAAAATCGGAAGGACTTCCATATGTACCCCCACCCAAATTTACTTTTTAGCTAAATTAATGGCTAAAATGATATAATTATTCAATATTTTACATTTTGTGAAGGAAAATTTTTTTAAAACATCTACATTGGTTTTAATGGGTGGGGGGTACAAAAGGAAGTCCTACCAAAAAATCACTTGCATTCATATTGGTATCTGTAACAATTGCCAATATTTTAACCCTTGTTGGTACTAACATAATATTTTTCTGAGCCCCTGTGTTTTAAGACCTTCTTTGGTCGAATAATTTCTTATATCTTACACAGAAATGTTGACCAATAAACGTGTTAGCACTTCAAAAATCATCAGCATTTTAATACAAAAACAATCGGGAAAAAGATCTTTAGAGTTTACGTCGTAAGATTTTAATGCAGAATATCAACAAAATAATTGTATTTGTATTTTTGTGAACAAAACACTTAGCGTCAGATAAAACCTCGGAGAAATAAAGCTATTAAAGACAGACGCGAAGAATTTGTGCTTTTTGAATTCCCCAGTATAAAAATTGTGGTTATCGTTAACTACAGCGATGTTACACTCCGTATGATTCTGTTTGAAAGTAACAGGATTTCAATAACATCAAATACATAACATAACAAGATTACTACCTAATTACTGCAAGTGTCATTAGTTAACAACAAAAACTTTCAGGCGGAAGAATACGGAGTGTAGTAGCAACCGGAATCGGAAAGGGATTTGACCGGAAGATTAATATGGCCAGCTTCACGTTATTTTTGTTATCTAGTTAGAAAAACACTTCATTTTGTTATCTAGTGCGAAAACTATAGCAATTTTAAAAACTCATTATTTCGTTTAAGCTGCATGAAGTTTTCCTATGTATAACATAAATATAGCGTCTGTTGTCTTTATTATAGCTGTCATGAAAAATGTTATACTTGATTCCACGATAAAACATTTCTTAAGCGTTGAAATTCACGAGGAAACCTACTGCTAGTTTGATCTACCAAAGATCTTTTTAGAACATTGATCACGTGATTCTTTTTCGAAAATGAGATAACATTTTATCGAGTTGCCCCATGCTTTTAGGATTTCCATTTATTATCGGTTAATAACAGTAAGCAAAAGAAAATAAATCGCACAGATCGTAATAACAACCAGTTTATAATGATAAAATATTTTAATAATTTTTTCGATAATGTCGACATGATGAGATGATTTTATGTCGACTAAAATTATGTCGATGTCAGAAATAAGCCACCATAAAATCCTCCCCATAATTTCACAATCAAATAAATTTAAATTAAATTTTTAGTGTCATTAAAATTGCTGTCGTCATCATTGTTGTTATATTGATGTTTAACCTTTCATCAACATTTTTCAGATATTCGCACAGAGGGCACTTGATACGTAATCTTTCAGATTAATCTGAAAAACATGCCCGTTTATGCGCGAGATTTGCCGGAGTGTTTATTGTGGGCTGTCTTGTTCTAGCGCGCACTTTGGAAGACTTTTTGTTGAAAATCATACCACATTGACCAAGCAACTGATAAACCATTTGATACCCCGCCCCTCAATGCTCAGGAAACAGTATCTCAAATTTCAACTCTACCAGTGAGCCACCGAAGTGGTCTTCCAAATAAATAAATAAATAAATATAACCCATGTTTCGAGGTAAACCCACAACTATAAATCAATAGCAATTGACGGACCCAGGTGACGATACCACAGAGCCCCCTCGTTACATTGGAATGCTTTGAAACTTTTAAACCATTAAGTAGCTGGTGACGTCTCGATATTTCTAAAATGACTGACTGGGAAAGCATCCCCATGTACTTACTCTGTATGTCAATTTTAATTAAAGGCATATGCATTTTCGATTAATTTCATGTTAATGTTATTTGCATTCTGATATTGTCTATTCGGATGTGACAAATTCTTATTTACAAACGACACACAGGTGATTAAATTTTGCTGGAGCATACTGTGATTCAAAGAAATGGCTTGTTCCCACGGTTGTGAGTTTTATATGAGGCACTGAAAGGGCACAACTGCAGCTTCGGTAAACCTCAAAAGACATTACCGCGTGTTACTTTATACTACAGCATGGTGAATTAATACATTTATTTCCTCATTTTAGCACCGGGTCCCTCTAAACGCCTACTGTAGCCGATAAATATTAAACGCACCCTTATATTACTGAACACAACACCTCTCACTACCGCACAGATTCGATTTCTCTTGGATAAAACCTGTGTGAGAAAATTGTTAGTTCATTTGCAGAAGTTTGGTGGTTTTTCCGGTAACCCGGTTCATAGATGGTTCCAGAAAATAAAAAACGGAAGGATTCCAGAATAAAGAAAATGGTATTGCACTGGAAGCGCAATTGCTCGCCAATGCCGCATCCATGCTAGGGGAGGGGGGGGGGTCCGGGGGCATGCTACCCAGCAAAATTTCAGTAAAGATTAATTTAAAAAAAGACAAATTCCTGTATTCCTGAAGTAAAAAAGCTTTGTCTGAATAAGCCCCTAATATTTTTAAAGCATGTTTCTTCATTATTTTCTTATTTCTTACTTTATAAAGGGGGGGGGGGGTGTCCAGATCCCCTGTACTCTCTCCACTGGATCCGCCTATGTGGTTTTCTTCATCATCCAGAGCTGACCGCTTCAGAAACTTGAACCCCATTATTAACCATCAAAATCTACGTTCGAACCAAACTTTGACAGGTTCTTTTGATACTGACGGTATGACTGGTAGGGCGTAAAACACATTCAATCCACCTCCCAACTTCATAGACCGGGAATTCTGATTTTTTTTTAAAATTTCAGGTACCACACAACTAGTTACGAGTTGTTCATACACGAAGCAATGTATAAATTTCTAAAATGACTGACCTACTGGGGGAGTGGCTTAACTTTATTTTGTATTGATATGGGAAGCCAGTTTCATTTCGGTGATTACGTCACGACTGAAAACAACATTGTTTTGACCGCAGTCACTTTCTTGTTTGTTACAAAAGGGGTAAGTTTGTTGAAAATTGTATTAACTTTGTATGATTATCGTAGTTTTAATTTTTCATTTTTTCGAATGTTTTCTTAATATAACATTTAAACGTAAATTTATCCCTTTTTACGGTTGTCCTTGAAAATTTAACCACATTTCATTTGCATAACGTGTGATTCATTGTACAATTTAAATTACCCCGGTAAACAAACCAGAATACATCTTCAAACAAAATTAATTAAAAGTTGATAACCCGCGAATTTATGAATGATTCTAAGATAAAAATTGAAAATCGTTAAGGTTTTAAATGTCTCAAATCATGTCTTGTGGTCAGGCAAAATTGTGCATTTTCATTGAATGATGGTCAGTTTCTAATCAATAATTGTGTTTGAATTTTTATTCATATAAGGTAAAATTGTCAACAAGAAGTGCTCATAAAAATAACGAAACAATACGTTTATTTTAGTCTTTTGTTTTCTGATCAATGCCCAAGAATGCTCTGACCTTGAAAATAAAAGGACGAGACTCAAGTTCCGGATCAGTCTCCGTTCAAACATGTACACGAAACTAAATCGTTAAAAATTATGTTTTAATTTCATTCCATAGATCTAGATTATACGATTATTATTTATAAATAAATAAATATGAATAATTATTTTACACCGTATTTATGAAAACTTAATAAAGCAGACCAAATAAAAGGGAAGATTTTTCCTCCAAAAATAATGTACATGGGAAAGTTAACCAAATTCAGTAGATCAGAGGTAAATATCATTCTGAGTAATTTAAAGATGAATAATTATTATGCAATTATGCAGTTATACTAGTAGCGGGAGTTTGGTTTTGAGACGGAGTGCTACACTGCAAATTCAACTGTCAATTTCAGTTTGGGATAATTTTTTTTAAGGAAAAGACTTAACTTTATCTTGTTCAATTACTGACATCAAATACAAATCATATACATGAAGATAGTTAAACGGAACAATATGACCACAGAAATGACAACCAAATTTTAAAAAATGTATTTTGATATAAATCTTTTTTCAAAATCATATCTCACAATAAACTACAAATACTACTTAGCTACTCCGGAACCATTGATTTAATTGTCCAAAATTGGTCAATTGTGCGTTTAAAAAATAGGTTTGTGGGTTGAAAATTTTGTAAAATATCTTTAATTAAAAGTAATGAATCTCGATTATATTACTAGCGGTTTTCAGTTTTTTGTGTATGGCTTTCATATCTGGTAAATTTAAAGTCCCTTTCAAGTGATAGAGTGTTTTGAATAAACAAGAGCTATATCTACTAGAGATTAATGCCCCCCCCCCACCAAAAAAAATTATTTTTCTCTCTTTTTACTTGACAAATAATGTTGAAACTTGTTTCACATTTGTTTCATTTATGAATACATTATCCAATATCTTATTATCTTTAGATATAAAATTGTCAATCTAAAAACTTTTTTCAGGTTGGAATAAAGATATTGCTAGGCAAAAATACAGTATTGCTTTGTTTGGTGGACTTCGTAATGGCACCCAATTACAGTTAACATTTCTTCTTCTTCTATTATTATTATTATGATTCCCCAACCAAAGGTGGGGTTTCATATTGTTTTCGTTCTGTTTCTTCTTATAATTATTATAATTTTATTCCCTTAAAATTGTCCGGTGCAGAACTCGGAAACGGTATGATGGGTTTCGATGAAATTTGGTACCAACAATCTGCTATCTTGGTAGATATGGATAAATGATCAAATTTTTCTATCTCGAGGGCTGGGCGGTCGGTGCGTGTAAATTGCGTAATTTAATTCCAAACATCTTTCTGTCCAATACTTACAAAGAGAGATAACTCTTACAGAATCTTCTTCTTTCTTCAGTTTCTCAGCCGATAAAAATGGATAATCTGAATTAATGTATAAAGTTAAGCACTAAACAAAAATGATTAAATGTTAATGAACTACATGTTAATTAAGTGACTAACCTTTCTCACATACAGAATTTGTTCTTAATAAATTCTAAGTTACTATGTATTAAATTGTTTAAAATATATCAAATTTTTATCAGCACTGCCAAACAAGTTAAACGCATCATTCAATCTCGTTCAAAATTTTAGGATACGTTCCTGCACCATTAAAGTTTTTACATCCATGGGTATTTATTGGGAGAGGGACAAGAAGATGGGGTCTTAAAAACAAAAATCACCAATTTTTCCTTAAACACTTTGCGGCGTGGTATCCCAGTTACAATCTCTAGTTATTATTACTTTTATTATTATTATTATAGATATATAAAATGCCACCAAAAAGTAAAGACCCTAAATGCTGTAGATGCAGAAATCACGGTGTTATTAGCAAGTTGAAAGGTCATAAACATTTCTGTAGATGGAAAGAATGCACCTGCCCTAAATGTATTCTGTTAAGTAAACGCCAACAGATCTCAAAGGAACAAATAAGGATAAGAAGACAACAAGACCTTGATCAGGAGAGACTTGGGTCTATTACTTTACCTGTTTTACCACCTGAGAACACGGAGTGCACAGGTACAAAACAAGCTGAACAAAGCTGAACAGAGAGAGAGAGAGAGAGAGAGAGAGAGAGAGAGAGAGAGAGAGAGAGAGAGAGAGAGAGTATTATCTGTTTGTTTGTGAATTTGTGTGTCTTGGATTTCTTAGCTGTATAGATGTTTACCCGGCAAAATACCCAATTGTATAATTCTAACACTGGAATATTGTTGTCATAATTAATAATCTTTCTTTAGTTGGAATTTGTCTCAGTTATACTTTTATTGTTGCTTCATTGTAGATTCTGGGAAGTTTCTCCCTACCCAGCAATTACCTACGCCAATGTCAGTCCAAAGTTGGGGAACAGGTAAGAAACGATACTATAAACTACCGAGTTCATTATAATAACTTTAAATTAAGATGAAGCAAACTGGCTACCATATGACCCATCTAAATTTAAATTCCAGCATTCAGAAAAAAAAAATTAATTATTAATTAGAACTTACTAACATCGTCACGCATAAATTTGACCTGTCTGTCTTGCATAACTGTTGGCTAATATGAAGGATTTTAACGGAACTTGCATGATTTTTTTCATATTCAGATGTACAGATTTTAAACTCATGAATGTAACATTTTCCCGTTTTCGAACTCTGGAATTTATAATGAAATTTGTTATGACTGCTTGTTATATTCAGAAGATGTTCATAACAGGAGGGCATAGTGGCAAACTGTTTAAAAAAACATTTAAAATTTCTGTTGCATGAAGAGTATTTAATTGATATAATACATAGTGAAATCTGCATGTTGACAAAAACGTCCAGTTGTTCACTACAGGCCCTCGACGAAACCTATCTGCTGGAATGATTGTTAAACTTGAGTTGTGTTATTAAAGCTGCATTAAGTTTTCCAAAGAAAAAATTAAAACGGTGCTTATCTAATTAATGATGTTCCTAATGAACAATGTTACATTTGGTTCAACGATAAAAGCTCGAATAAATACAGAACTTACAGTATTTACCCAGCGAGATGCAGCATTTGGGATCTAATATTAGAACATTGTTACGTCATCAAAACCCGGGTCTTTTAAACACAACTTTAAAAACGGTGAAATGCGATAAATTAAACACAGAACTTTGTTGAATTTGTCATTTGTGACTTAGTAAGGGATACAAAACACCATTTCAAATACATCTGGATATTAATGAAGGACAATTAATGCAATCTGTCATGTTTTACCTTCGATTCTAGGGGTTTTCCGTACATCCGCGCGCATGCTGCAAGCTCATAATTACCATCGTAAAACACTGACCAACCGGTCAGAGGATTCCGTTTATTTACAGCTAAAAGAAATGAAATTTTAGAAAATGAATGTCACGGATCGTGGTTAGAAGATATCTATTTTCAAAAAAGATATATTTTTAGAAAATTAAAAAAAATTCAAAAAATTGAAAAACTTAATGCAGCTTTAATTACACGCCCTTGTTTCCTTATACTTTACTTTAAGAAAATGTCACTATACGAAACCCTAAATGCACCGTCACTTACGAAATCCACCAGTTAAAACCACAGGCACTTGTTTCCTACAAAATTGTGTACAATGTACACTTTGTCTCGACATGGTTACACAAGAAACAATTATACTCTAACACATCCCCAGTTACACCTGAAATAAGTACCTGTGAATAAAACCAAAATCATTTGGCAGTGGTTTTGTTTGCCTAAAATTACTACCAAATAAAAGTAGTTTCCCCTTGAGAAATAAAACTAAAATTTCCCAATTTGACAACTAAACTATGATTCCCCAAAAGGCAACAGTGACACACAATCAAATAGTTTAAGTTAAATCCAGTTGCCCAAAACTGTTCTGACAGACAAAAAATGTTTGATATTGTCATAATATAAGATCTTTGCAATGAATTTCATAATTCTGAGCGTAATATGTAACATAAAAAGGGTCCAAATTTTCCCAATCTGAAAGGTAGAAGGTTGTTTTTAAAAACCATAGCAAAATCACTGTTTGGTATGATCTTGTCATCAGCAGAATTTTCGAATTTTTACGAAAAGAAATATTCAAAATTCTGCACATGACAAAATGACTTATAAATCCAACTACTATTGATATATTTGTATTGTATTTTATTTACAGGTGAAAATAATAAAGGAGTCATAACATCACCTATACATAACGGAAGTTTCAACAGTATACCTGTCCACCACCACCACGATGGGGCACACTTCTTTCCTCCGCCAGCAGCAGCATTTGCGCCTCATTATCCAGTGTTTAATACAATGCCTCGTTATCAAGCAGCACCATTTGGAGGACACAGCCCTTACAGTCAGTTCAGTTACGCATTCAGACCGTCGTCGCCATATTGTGTACCATACCAGCACAATACAAACTTTTCTTTCCCTGCGTTTACCCAACCCGTGCCTAACACATATCGTCACCAGGAGGATTGTGTACAGGAAGATACTGATAATACTTTACAGTCGGGATCTTACACTCTGCTCCGTCCAATGGAACAACATTCATTTGAAACTGACATATCCCAAGATACAACTTCCGATAAATAAAACACCTAAAATGTTTACTTATATCAGAGTGAATCATTGTAAAATGTTGGTTACAAGTTTATCCACCTAGTGTTCAATATCATTAATGTCGAACTTTTGATATGACCATAAATTTGTGGTAGGACGTACCATTTGGGACCAGAACCCAAAGTGCTTGTGGTTAGACAAGGGCATTTTTGTCAAAATGATTTTGTTGGTAAACTGGTCTTAACACGCATGTTTAAATGCCAATTTTATCTAACAGACAGTTGTTCTATTTTGAAAGAGACATTAATTTGTAATGATGTTTGAGAAATTTTTAATGATGTCCGAGATGTTTTTGTTAATGTAATGTCATGTTAACAAACATGCAAGATGGAATGTATTTTTCCATAACTAACGATTAATTTTTATAAAAGTTTTGTGTTCGATTTCATTATTTGTAACACATTGTAATGCATTTCAATAATTGATGTGTTCAAAATTGATTTTTTTTTTCAAATATTTGAAATAAATGGAGTAGTAAACCAAACTTATTAATTTGCTTAAAAATTCATCGTGACTGAATGAATTTGTATCGACTGGATTCAGAAGGGATTTAAGTACCAGCAAATTTTTTTTACTTATACCGACACGTCACCGGCTATATGTGACGACACATACCATCGTATTTTAAGATCCGATTTTTTAATATGTAACTTGATACAAATTGCTCATCGTCAAGGATAATCATTACTCGGTACATGCCTCATTAGTCATAGGACGCAATTCTGTCTGTCTAGACTGACAAATTTAGGAGGCTCATCTAGTTGCTATGGATGAAACTTTAGTTTTTCTTTTCACGGGGTCGGCAAATCGAAGCATCTTATTCTGTAGAATTCTCAGTTTTTGGTCGCATACTTTAAGTTTGTGAGTTTATTACTTAATTCAAGTTGACATGTTTCCAAGCCAAATTATACACAAACTTGCCCCGGGATAAAGTACATGATATGTAATTGCATATCTAAAATTTGAATGAATACGTATATACTAAAATAGAGATACCGGTTACTGGGGAAGAAAAATTTCGAGTGAAAGGACTTTTGTCCGCCCACTGAGTTCCAGGATTAGGTGGCTTTAATTCAAGCCTTATTTAACTAAGCTTATAATTATTTACTTTCATTGCGATGTTTTAAGACGTTTATCTTTGTAACCATGCTTGAAATAAAAATGTATATTTATACGTAAATTCATAATACTCTCCTGACAAGAATTAGTCCATTTACTGTATGTACTAAAGTACTCATCTGTTTGTATAAAGACTTACAAACAAACCAACATTCTATACCCATTTTTGCCAGAAACGAAAAATTCTAAAAATTTGCACATGATAAATTTATTCACGAAAATACATGGAAAAATACACAATACACATTAAGTTATACTGGTACACCAGTTTTATATATATGGAAGGGTATTATGGACATACATAAGATTTTAAAAACAAAATAATATTTAAATACTACTGACATTAAATTTATTTTAAGCGATTTATTACGAGTCGTTATTTCCATGAACAGAGTTAACTTACAATAAAAAATTATTCAAATATCTTGGAACGATCGAATAATAAAAATCATATATATGACAACAACGTACTTCCATAACACAATAAAACGTACAATCATAGCTGAAATTCCTTATTTTCCTTATACTATAAAACGTAAAGCAATCTATCACTGGTATATAGGCCAAAGTTTTAATAATTTAACAAACGAGAACTGTCATGTGCTGATTTTGAATGCATTTTTATAGAAATTCAAAATCAGTATATGAACAGAACTAATTCAATTAAGTATTAAAGTATTGTCAATATACTTGTAAATAATAAATGTTAATTATAAAATAATCACTAAATAAAATGATCGTTGACAAATACAAATAACGATGCCACATTTTAAAACACGCTTATCCCGTCTATTTGCCAGTCTTTATAGTATTAGTATTAACATTTATAATTCTGTGATGCCACATTTTAAAACACGCTAATCCCGTCTATTTGCCAGTCTTTATAGTATTAACATTTATAATTCTGTTTCATAAAGCTTTAACAACTTGAACACGAGGTGCTTATAGAGAGTCTGCTAAATTTAAAAGAAATTAGAAAATTAATTAATTAAATTCCAATTCCAACTCTTCTTTTAATAGCCATAAGTTAATGTACAAAAATGGAAAAAAAAAACAAACAATGTTTCAATATATTTGGGATAAGTCGATAACGGAGAAGGGGGTTTCCCATAACAAGGTTTGAAGATAAAAAACTATGCAAATTCTAGTATTAAGTTACATAATGTTACGACAATTATTGATACATGTCATCCGAAGGTGTACAAAATGTATATGAACTACTGAGTCCTGACATATCACTTTTTCGAGAAATTCATTTCATTCATACTTAAAGGTACATTAACAATTGAGAAACGTTTAAAATATAATTTCAAATTGAAAATGTTTCCAGATTAAGCTAAAAAAAAATGGGTATGCCAAAAAATTTTTTATAAACGTATTTTTCCAAATAGGTATGTTGGATGTGTTGCATCTTTTACCAGACGTGAATAACTAGACAAAACTTAAAATTGTCAAAAACCGAAATGCTGCACCTTCTTAGACAACTAAATAAATCGCAAAGCATTTTTAATATACTTGTTGCAATATACAGGAAATAGGTGCCAATATACTTTATCCTTAGGCGCCATAAACATGATCTATAGTAGTACATAACATAATATTTTTGTTTTTCAGTTTTTCATCTATGTCTTTAGACTCTCTACATATAATACAGAATCAACAGGAAATAGAAAATCATCCGAGATATATATATATATGTGTGTATATATATATATATATATAGTGTATTCTGTAATTACAATTAACGTATTAAAGAAGTATCATTCTTTCACCATTAACATCTCATACAGAGCTCCAGTCTTTGAATCTACTGATCAACAATTATAAACATTCTCAGTCTAGATTCCTTATCATGCCTTTCCAGCTTGTTTCCGTAACATTATGTAGATTTTCTCTTTCAACCACTCTTTACTGTGAGGACAATACAACTTTATATTCTTCTGATAGCTAGAAATAAATTATATAACACCACACTATAGTACATGAAAAAGGTTTCATTTACATATGACTTATTAGTGGCAGTGGTCATAAGAACGGACTTCAAGATCTCGATCACAAAAGTCTCTCCTACCTCGCCTTGATTCGACTTCCACAACCACAGAATGAAGTATGAAAGGATTCACAGTTCGTTTTTCAAAGGTCATGGATTTTTTCACTTGACTTTACATTTTGTTTTCTCTGTTATTCCGGTATTCACCGAATCAACATAAAAGAATAATCTTGACAAAGAGTAAAACACAATTACTAGTACTCCATCTATTCACACTCAATTCAAATTCTTTAATTACTAGTACTCCATCTATTCACACTCAATTCAAATTTTTGAAGTTTTTGACTAGCCAATTCGGCCCCAACTAATACCAGGCGTTTCAGAATTTATGTCCCTATTTTAAATACCAAAAACTTTTCTACCAAAATTAATATCACAACTTAGTAACATCAAAAGCAGGAGACTGGACTGTAATGTGAGTTCAATACGGATATTTATTTTAAATGATTTAGGATGGTTTTAATAGATTTCAGCTTTGGTGGGCAATTTTTTTCCCCTAAATATTCTGAGTGCCTAAATACGAGTGTTAAAAAACAGTAGCAACAACGACAACAACAACTACAACAAAATAATGAAATAATGATATTATTAATAAACAACAACAACATAATAAAATAATGATGTCATTTATAAACGACACAACAACAACAACAACAATAATGATGATGATGATGATGATGATGATGATGATGATGATGAATATATTTGATTTGACCCGTTTCTGCAAAAAACGACATACTGAGATAAATATTTGTCGTTAAAATTACAAGTGGTTGAAGTCCAAATGCTTAGCATTATAAAATGTTCTTTGAGACAATGCTAAAAAGTGTGTTAAAAAGTGTCTTTTTAAACCAATAAGCCACTGATATAAATACAGTTAAAGACGACAACTACAATTTTGTGAGAACTTTAAAAAAAAACTTTTATATTTAACGAATTTCAATGTTCAAGGGACTTTTTAACATAATGTCATAACATCGTTATGTATGTAAATAGAAGTTACCTGTCAAATTTCATCGCAGAGTAAGTATTTCGTCTAGTTGGCTTGATACCAGCATAATGGACCGAGAGGTATTATTGATTATTGACCAATGGATATTTTAATTTTTGGGGGTCCCTTACAATATCTATACTTTACTAATGACACACAAACGTTAACATGGTACTTACACTAGGCAACACAAGTCTTTTAGTTTATCAATAAAATCGAATAACTGGCTGATGTCATATGTAATGGACGGTTGATCGGGGTGGCATCTTTTCAAGTGCTCTTCAAAAATTTTGCAAATTCCTGGAACAAATTACAAAAGAATACAATTGAAATTACTTTATATAACTTAGTATTTTAAACTTGTATCATAGATTCCTCACTGGTTATTGATCACCAAAGCTATATAAATAATTTTCAGTAGTATTACATGTAATAAGTATTTGTAATAAAAGTGATTATAGACAAGTGTGACACCCCTAACACTCTTGCAATCATTACAAATCTATATTAAAGAAAGACGATTCTCAATAAACCAAGATATCCGCTTGAATTAAGTTCAAAATTTGCATAGTTTCAAGACGAAATGGAACAATTTTGATGAAACAATACATTATGTCGAAACATACAATTTAGAGTATTGCTGAATAGATGCTGCTGTAAAATAATTTTTTTTTTTTTGAATAAATACAATATGAAACGCTTTCCTCTCCATCAAATATATTTTGAAAACTATTGTATTCTGAACATTTTGATTGATAGGGGGATGCGATGGCATTGAAATTCAGAAAAAAAGTTAAAAGGAGTTACCTCTAAATCAACTCAAACAATAAACAAATCTGATTATTAGTTAGCACACCGTCTAAGTAATATTAATTAAAGCTGGTGGTGTGGTGAGATGTACGGTTCAGGGTTCGAGTCTTATCTGTCGTTTTCTTCCTTATTTTTGAATATATCAGTATTTTATAGTCCATTTCTTACTTTTTCCAAAATTTTTCTTTTTTATATGCAACATATTTATTTTTTTAATGAATAAACTATACACATTTCTGACACTAGTTTCAATACATGATGTTATGATTAATTATCAGGCCACTGATCAACAGCCTGTTTTCTATACAACTTTTAATATGGCACAATAAAACACGCTAAAAACTTTACTTTTATCATTGAAATGTAAGCACTCAAGAAGTCCCAGAAACAAAAAATTAGGCATTGTAAATTTCACTCTCCACAAATACCACTAGTAAAATCTTTTTACCATATGTTTAAATATTTTATCAGCTCCACTGACCAAAACGCTTTTAAAGCGAAGTACATGTATTTACAACAGTAACATTATATTTGTTCTTTGAAATTTCTATTCTGTAGCATTTCATTCTTTTTATTTTGAAACAAATGTTGCGCGAAGAGGTCTTGCAAAGACGTTGCTTTGTTCTATGCTTTTTTCTTTTTTTCCTTGTAGTTGCATTGCTCAGATTTGAGATCTCGTTTTAATAGCAGTTTAAAATTCTGATTTCATGTAAAACTAAATTTATTTCGGTCTTCATTTTAATCATTCCTCTATAAGAGATTCATAAGAAAAACAAACAAAAGGAGAAATACGAAAGAAAAACGTCGTTACATGTTCTCCATACCGTCCAACGATCGCTAAGACATTCATAAGCAAATAAGCCAAATAAATAAACAAGTATAAAACAGGAGTTACATACCTTCCAAACACTCGTTAAGAGATTCATAATCAGAATATGTTCTCGTTTCTGCTTTGTGATTTGGCTGCACTAGGAGGATGGTATGTGCCTGGAATAAATGTTATAAACCATGATAATACGCATACCATTAAAGCTATAAAAAATTAATGATATTTAATTCGTTTTATCTTAGAAACACGTTCAAACATTAGTGTGATAGCAATAGCACAATGAAACGTTTTATGTTAATTTATATAACTGTTTGTGTTTTTGTTTTGATTTGTTTGGTGGGTTTTTTAGAAAATATATTTATTTATTTTATTTCACAAAAACAAAATTAAGCGTCAAAAGTCGTGTTTTGGTAGACATTAAAATTTTTATGATAAAAATAAGTTGTTTGTATGTTTGTAAAGAAATTACTAAAACCGGTAATGACCTGAACAAGGATGTAATAGGTGTAAGGATTTCTACAGTTACATACCCCTGAATAAGATTGTGTGAAATACAATGTAATTATTCATAATTTCATAATCTTTTAGAGTAAAATTCATTATTAACGTACAAAATTTATAGAAATGGATATCCTGCAAACTATATTTACTACATGCATATTAGCTACTTAAAATGAATGTGAATAGATATTTCTGACTACTAAGTTTTGTGGCAGTTTTTAACGTGAGAAAATTAGGAAAGTTTTGTAATAAATATATTGTCTATTGCTCTTTGCAAACAAGTTTAGACATATTCTCAGGTGAGCGTAAATTATATTACTAGAATATTGTAGGTATTGATATGACTATCATTTTGATATATGGTTCAAGGTCAAAGGTATTAAGGTCAAGGACATTAATTTATCTTGAAAACTAATAATAACTTTTTGCATAGACATGTATATAAGAATATTTTTTGTATTGATATGACAATCATTTTCAATACAAAAAAATAAAAAGTTTTCAAGATATGTTGACAAATTTAATGATTTTTAGCCATTTTCCAATTAGGTGTCATGCCATTTCCCTGCTTTGAGCCCAATGGCTATATAGCTACCATTTGTGCAAATCTGAAACTAAGTGACCTAACGATATTATAAACTGAATAACTAAGATATATCTCTTGTACATTAAGAGAAGTTTTTTTTTTAAATTTTTCACCAACCCCACCCCCCCATTTTTATGGACATAACTCCTTCATTATTCTGGCTACTTCTATATTTATATGTTCTAATTTCTCTTGTTGTTCGTAAGTTATTTCACACAAATTACGTCTGCATATTCTAAGACGGGTCTAATAAAAGTAAAATATATTTTTTCTAATGCAGAACGATCAATCTTAAATTTGATTTTCTTAAGGACTGAAATTCTTTTTAATGCTTTAGATAATACTTGTTACAATAGACAATAACTGTAATTACAGAAACTTTCCGAGTTTTAGCCAGTTTGGAACTGCCACAATATTTAATTAGAAATATTTAGTCACAGTTCATTTATAATTAGCTAAAAGCATGTAGTAACTAAAGTGAAGTGGATAATTTCCAGATAATTAACAATTTCAGTAATATTACGCAGCTATGACCTTGACCTTTGAACATATGACCTTGAACTATATATCAAAATGATCGTCATATCAATACTTACAATACTTCTAATATAAACACCTATACAGAAGTATGTACCAATTTTTATGCATCTATGACCTTGACCTTAAAACCTAGAACCTTGAACCATACATGAAATGATAACCATATCAACACCTACAATATTCTAATATACATGCCAATACAAAAAGTTAGAAGTTTATAAGACAATTAACAATTTCAATTTTCTAATGCAGCTATGACCTTGTCCTTTGAACACATGACCTTAAACTATATATCAAAATGATCACCATATCAATACCTACATTATATACATGCCTATCCAAAATTTTTATAGTTTTCAAGCTAATGCACAATTTTAGTATTTACAAGCAAAATAACATTTCAGGGGCAACAACTTTTACATGGATTAAAATATAGTTATGAAACTTGTTACCTTGCTAAATTTTGTTATTCTGAACATTTTAACATTTTTGTTTTGATTCCATATATCTTTTTATGTTTTCGAAAAAGCCTAAAACTGCACAAATCACAAATAGGCCATGGACTTGACGCCATTTTGAATATCAATTCAAGAAAATGTCAAATTAAAAACCCCATTTCATTCTATATTCAAATAGTCAAGTTATAACAATTTGAAGCTTTTTTATGAAATTTTTAAATAGAACGCAAAAACGCATAATTCATTTTTCGACCTTATTTCATGAAATTAACTATAGGCTTAAGACCCTAGAGAAGCCAAATATGACATCAAATATTTCTCCTATCATCAAATTCGCAGATTTGTTTTAGATTTTTGCATCCCTAGGTCACCTTGACCTAGTTTTGGTAGCCATGGTAACACCAATCTGAATTGTACCGGCCCATACACGCTTCTGATCAAGTATTACTGAAATCTGTCCAGCATTTTTGAAAAAGATAAAAATAGGTGTTAACGATGCACACAATAATGCATGTACATGCACATACAAATGCTGCACTACGCTATAAGCTCACATGACCATGTGGTCAGGTGAGCTAAAAATGGTCATATATGACCAAAATTCGAGTTTACCTGAGATATTTTGTTAATTAAGCTACATATATATTATTTTGATTTTAAATTAATAATAGACAAATTATTACCTCACACACTGTTCTTAAATAGCTTATAAAACCAATATTGCTAATATAGCACTAATTTTAAAAAGGGAACCCGCATGTTTTCTTATTGAATTGTTTCCAAAATAAATCATCTGATTTACAAGTTTTTATACTTTATAATGCTGACAATCTTTTGTTCAGAAAAATAAGTTATAAATCCAATAACCACGGTCTTGAAGAAACAGTAAATCCAATGTTTCTACATCGTGTAGAATCTTCCGCTATTAATACCCGTTTATACATTAAGTTGAAGTGCCAAAAACTAATTTTCTTTAAGTGGATGTTTATAATGTTTTCATCATTAAGTAGCAGACATTTTATTAACAAATGTATTTTAAATGAAAACTTTAACTGCAAACGGAATGATCTATGAGATCTGTTGTCAACTAGTGACCAAAATGCACTTCTACTTCCTGATGTCTGTATTAATGCAGAGTGCTTAAGCACTTTAAGGCCTCATATTTCATACATTTCTCACCGTTAAAGTCATCAGTGTTAATGATTGTTTCTAGCAGCGTTTGCTTCAGAGAACTGAAGACCATTTTGAGTTTAAACATACAAGCTCATAATGATGCAAATGAAAGTCACATAAAAGCTCAAACTCAAAATGATTACCGGTATATCTTTTCGATATACATGTATAAATAAAGAACAAACAATGTAAAATGATTGATAAATGTATTTATTATTAATGAAGTAATGTGATAAATTTATGCTACATGTACATGATTTAAACTTTGTCAAATTTAATGACAATAAGATGAAATTTTTATACAATGATCTTGACATCAATTTGCTAGTTATCATAGGTCATGACAAGTACCACATAAAAGCTACATTCTGAATTTTTAAGATGATGAGCAATTTCAAATACATTACTAAATAACTGGAAAAAACTGGAGCTGACAGCTCACTGACTGAGCATCTAATGACAATAATAGCTCTTAGGAAAACCTTCAACATAGACTTTGTATGCATTGGACACAAGTGTGAAAGTGGAACTGCTCCTGACTTTTAACTGTGAGCAAAATACTAGAATGCTGTCCAATACGGCAATTTAATGTATCCAAAAGATGCTTACATTTTTCCATACTTTTGTTGTATTTTCATTCTTATTTTTAATTCTTGCACTAAGAATACAAAATGGATAACTTCAAACAGGTTTTTGACAATCAATTAATCAAATCAAGTTTTTCAAAAATTGAGGCATGAAAAATAAAAATTTGCATACAATTATGCAGATGAAAGTTATGATAAATGAAATGAATGCCAAAGACAGTCCAAGGGAACTTAAAGCAATTTTATAACGCACATATAAATTACATTTTACAAATCCAAAGTTACACCTCTGTATCCAGTAAGACCTACATTACAGACATAAAAAAATAACTAACACACTAAAACTATTGTAATGGTAAATAAATGATTTTGTCTCTCAAAAACTTTTTTAAACAAACTCTTTAAATACCCTTGTTCTAAAGGCTTATTGAACAAAAACAATTACAATATACGTAAAGAAGAAAATCAACGTTTTTAATATATGTTAACCATAAATTTCAAAAATGTGTTTGTTTAAAGCAACTTCTAGACAATAGGAATTTATGCTGATAGCTTTTTTGAGTATAGTATATCGTGGAAAAACTATTTTATAATGAAGACAATCAAAATCATCCTTATCCAAAAATGGCTTGAAAAGTGAATGAAAAATTCAATCAATAATATTTGATGTCCTTTTTTTATAGTATCATTATCTTTGAATACAAAATTTTAATTTATCTATTTCTATAGCTAAGATTTAATCACTGTATGTTGTCAACAGGAGAATTAATTTTTCTTCGAAACCAAAATACAAAAATTTATTCCTTAAAAAATCAGAAACAAGTTTTTTTTTAATCATTTCAACAGTCAAATCTATTCTACTTCGTAAAACTTAAAATTAAAATGTCAGCTTCAATGTTTGTAGTTACTCCAGAGTATGAATGCATTTCATTTAACAACTATCAATTGATGTGATACTCGAAATACCACACGCTCTCAGGCACACATTTCTGGACAAAGTTCCATTGAGTTTTATATCCCATTATAAATCTCTATCTTGAAATCTGAATCACGCTTTACCAGCCTGTTTTCTTAACATAACATAGATCTTCTCCTTTACCCATTCCTTGTCATGTGGAGAATAACAGCCGGCATTCTTTTGAAAACTGAAAATTTAAAAAAAGTGTATTATCAGACTGTGTTTAAATTTGTGAATATGCATCTTGCTTTTTTTTTTTTTTTTTTTTTTTTTTAACACATTCAAATATTTTCATTTAGTTATTTATTATTAATTTATTTCATGTCTGCACTTGATTTGCAAAAAAAACAACTTACCAATATCGAAAGCAAATTGGCAGGGCATCCATTAAACCTTTGAGACTATATTTTTGACACTTAAATGTGCTTCTTTTTTTGAACAATCAGTTGTTATATACAGCTAAACTCTAAAATTTTGAAGGAAGTCAATATGACACCTAAAAGTCAAGTTATAAATAAAAGTTCTTATTGGGGAATAGAATAAATACTTATTTTGCTAGTAAAAACAGTTACTTTTTATTATTTCATAACATCAGTTATCACTTTAGTACTGTTGTGTTCAAAATTAATCATTACACCATACAACTTACACTAAACAACTCAAGTCAGCCAAATGATCAATAAAGTCAAATAACTGGCTAATATCATATGTGATTGATGGACTGTTGGGATTAGATTTTTTAAGATGTTCTTCGTAAATCTTGCAGATTCCTAAAAATAAAACAAAAGACATAATAATATACAGTAGAGTATTGTATTGATTAGTACATGTATTAGCATTGTTTGTCAGTTTGAATCATGACTGTCGTATACTTTTTCTGGTACTGGGTCTAAAACTAACAAAATTGCTTAAACAGTGCTTCTAATGAGAAAAAATACAGAAAAATTTAGTAGTTAACATGAAAAAGTTACATTTTTAAGTCAAGCAATTCCAATTAAGTAACATATATAGGTTTCCAACTCTAATGGTTAGGTCCATGTTTGATAATAATTTAAGCTGATTGACAGTCTTGTGAATAAAGCATGACAAAACATAAAATCTTTCAAAATATGTAACATGTACCAACCATTTTCCTATAGTTACGTCCACTCACAATGTCAACAATATTAAATGCATTTGCTGGTATGCTTTTTTATTTAGAACTTTACACCTGGAGCAAGCTAGATTTGATATATTTTAAGATGAAATGCATGTTCTATGAAAACTTCAAATCAATTTCAGTTTGACCTGTGTGATGAATTTCTCGACTTTTACAAATATTCATTCATCTAAAACAAAATTTTGTCAGATTTGATAGTGCAGTTTTAAATATTAAAGCAGAGCATCTAGTTTCTTGCTATTGTGAACTTTATTAATATCTTTGAGCATAATTAAAAACATATACAATTTTATCATCACATACCTTCCAAACATTCATTTACAGATTCATAATCGGAATATGTTCTTGTCTCAGCTCTGTGTGATGGCTGTACCAATAGGATTGTGTGTGACTGAAAAAAAGTTTTAAAAAAATATCAAGTTTGCAGCTTGTCACGTGTCATGAAAATTTCAGACAAGACTTCCTTTTGTACCTCCACCCATTAAATTCTTTTAAAATTTTTGGGAAAAAAAAAATTAAAGAAAAAAATAATAAATAAAAAGCCATTTTTCACAAAAATGTTCAAAATGATTTGATTTCATCATTTTAGGCCATTTTAGTAAAAAATAATTTAGCAAAGGGTACAAAAAGAAGTCTTTCCAAGTTTCAAAGACAAAATTAATGTGTTTAATAGCTTTGGCTTTCAATCTTAATACAATGAAAACATGCATTTTAAATCAAGTATACATGTACATGTATACAGATTGTCTTTTAAAGGCAAAGACAATTCTTTATATCAGTGCAAAGACAATTCTTTATATCAAAGTATGACAATTTATTGTGTTAGCATATAAAGAAAGAACCTGTCTGAATCAAACTCCTTCCAGACAACATTTCATGTTCTGTTTAGACAGGTTTACAGTTCATAAAGAGTAATCTTCTGCTCAATATAGATGGTGTGGCAATATAAAGTAGCTAAGTTTAATCAAGTTTTCAGTTTATTCAGTTCTGACATTAAAGACTTTCTAGAAGAAACTACACGTAAGTTGAGATTTGTTCATATTTAATACTTTGAGAAACTCTTTTGACTCTTTATCTAATGTTTATATTGGCATATACACATGATCAGATATTAAATGTAGTCTGTAATAAGTAGAAGCAGTATAAACTCTCAAGACTTTCATTTTGATCACTTTGTTTTGAATTAGTTGTCATATGAAGGGCACATTTATAAATCAAAGCACTTATCACTGCCTAGTTTTAAATCACAATGGCGCAATTTCTAGTGTGAGAAAAGTTTATTGGTTCACACGCTGAGGGTTGGTGGTTTTGTCCCAGACATCTGGTTTCCTCCACTCCGGAACTGACCACTTTCATATGTGACACAATTTAGACTGGCGTGTTACATGCCATTACCCGAATATGTAACAACAATTATAAATCATGAGCAAACTAACAAACTACCGTACTTCCATATGTATTCAAACATTTCTTTTCACCAATCTTTCATCTGAATATGATTTTTTGAATTTTACAATTTCTTTTGAAGCCTCAAATACTGGTAGATTAAAATATTAATAAATAGGTGGTAGAAAACAAATATTTTTGTTTTCAAAATAAGTATCATGATGGGGTGGGCTGATACAGGCATCATATCTGTTTGTGACTTTGTCCAATACAAGGATGTTCAAAGATAACTTATGTAAAATGGTTCTTTAAATCATGAAATAAAAATTTCCACATCATTCTCAGTTATTTGTGCAGTGTAATGATTTAGTTACTTTTAGTGTTACGAATATTTACTAGTATATCTTGAGAAACCTGACCAGACTGCAATTATACTGAAAAGAAATTTTCAAAAACAATTTCTATTGGAAAGAATCCTACAAAAGTACACCTGTATTGTTAACTGGTGGTTAAAACAATTCTGTTTAGAAATACTGGTAGCAATGATATATGTGTTTCTTGATTTACACTGTTCTGTATCAACTGTATAAAAAAAAAAAAAAAAACAAAAAACAAAAAAAAAAACAATTTTCAACCAGTGTCGTCCTGAAGCATGCACAACTAGTTATATGAATTTAGATTTTGGCATTTATATAGGACAAAAGTATTCTTATGCAAACTATCTGTATACATGTAGAATGTAATGGCATCAAAGATGATCATCAAAAGTGTGTGCATAATGCATATGTATCTAAAATTCCAAATCTAAATTCACTTCATTCACTTGTTAAACATTTACATAAGAAAAGTAATTACCTGTTTCATGCAAGTTTTTTTTTTTTTGTGCAGGTGCCATGTACCTTCGAGGGTATAAAAAAATAGCACGAATTGTTGGTCAGAGTCCAAAATAGCCGCCCAATAATTATCGTTCCGCTGATAACTTTTCACCGGCTGTTACTTTATAATAACAACAGATAATTTTAAGGATTCTTTTTTTATAATTAGAGTGAATTACATTAACAACAAAGGTGTCTATTATTAGTACATATTGTTTCATGCATATGCATGAGATTGAAGCAAAAACCTAGTCTAAATATAAATATATAAGATATAATCGTAAAACTAGTTTACAAAGTGTTTCAGGACGCAACCGGTCAAGTTAAAATGTTGAAACCATTTGTTCTCGAGAAAAAAAGTTTTGATTCTTCCTTGCACCCAACTACCCCCCCCCCCCCCACCCACCCCCCCCCCTCCCCCCCCCCCCTTCTGCTTTCAAAATGTATACTATTCTGGATAAGTTCACCAAATTATCGTTTCATTCATAACCATGGGATTTTATATACATTTTTTATCAAGAATGATAGGGAGTGCTTTGATTATCAGTACACAAACAAACTAAATATAGGGACAACAAACCATCTTGCCAGCAAATTCTTCCAAGCAACTTTGCAACAGCAAGGAATTCTGAATTCTCTGACCTTTACATTTTACTAGATTGTCGCTCCCGAGGAACTACGAACATTATACCGCCATTCGGCAGCTAATTTTTTGAAGGAGACTTATCGTATCGTGAAAAAATTATTGTGAATTTTTTTTATTTTAAACAGCTAGAATTTTTGAAGGATCAAAGGAATTTGTTACATTACTTGTGCATTTATATCATATCCCACGTCCCCATTTTCCTCTGAGCACCTATTGATCTGTGTCAAGAGTATGTTTTATTTGTATAAAAACTTAATTAGCGATTCAAGCAGATAATTGACATTGAGTAACTATTATGTGAACTGAGTGCTTCCAATCTGTCTGTTGGGTTTTATCGATACAAATTTGTTTTATCGATGGATGACATATGGACGTTGCTTTTACTGTCTCTTGCCATGCTCGTCGGCTGTTATTTAGCAGGCATTATACCATTAGCCATTTCCTTATCTGAGGTAGATCGCCTGAACCTTTTTCTTAGTCTTGCTGCTAAGTCTAGTTTCATCACAGTCTGTAAAGCATAGTTTAGACTCCATTAGTCTGGACATAACTTGCCAGATACCATGGGTTTTTAAATTGTGAAATCTCATTGTTTTAATTTTATGGTTTTAAATTTTCTTTCTCAAAATTTTCTTCAGATAATATTCAGACTTTTAAAAGGCTATAACCATATGCTGGGTGGCCAGATTCTCTCTCTCTCTCTCTCTCTCTCTCTCTCTCTCTCTCTCTCTCTCTCTCTCTCTCTCTCAAAATTTTTTAAAATGGCAAAACCATGAAATTTCAAACCAATGAATATAAATGATTCTACAGTATCTAAAAAAAGTCAATGTTTTAGGTCTTGTGAATGTAAATACAATGAAAATAATATTTCATAACATGATTATCTTTCAGTCTTGTAAGAAAAAATGTTAGGAACTTGAGTTGAAAAAATTCATTATTTTCCCTTGAATAATAAACAAAAAGTCTTTGAGATAAAAGAGTCATAGGTTTCAGTACTGCCAGTCTGGTCAGGACTCCATGGTTGATTTTTTTATCACTTAAAACTTAAATTATATAATTTTTATCCTAAATTATACTCTGAAAATATGCATCGTGCAAGATATTTAATACAAATTCAATTATAAAAGCTTAACATAAATTAGATTTTACAGTCTTGCAAGCCTCAAAGGTTTTACATGTACTTTTCATACCCCCAGCAAATTGGCATATATAGTCATAAACTTTTTTTTTTTTTTGGTGACGTCCTATAATGAATTTTATTGAATTTACCACTCAAATAATTTACATACAACTATTTTTCAGGAAAAACTAAAGTTAGTGACAGTACTTGGAGCTGGTCTTTTAGTGGGTACAGCACTAGCAGTTATAATTCCTGAAGGAATAAATGCCATGTATACATCAGAGTCTGGTTAGTGACTTTAAAATTGTTTTTACATAAAGTTATCACCTTACCTTATTTCTTTATATCATAACAAAAATTGTCAGTTACATATTATTGAGATAAGATCATGTTTTGATTTGAAAGGACAATTTCATTTCTAGTGTACTTAAATTCAGTGATTTTGCTATGGTTTTTAAAAACTACCTTCTACCTTTCAGATTGGGAAAATTTGGACCCTTTTTATATCACATATTAAGCTCAGAATTTTGAAATTCATTGCAAAGATCTTATTTTGTGACAATATCTAACATTTTTTGTCTCTCAGAACAGTTTTGGACAACTGAATTTAACTTAAACTATTTGATTGTGTGTCACTGTTGCCTTTTGGGGGAATTTTAGTGGTCAAATTGGAAAATTTTAGTCTTATTTCTCAAGGGGAAACTACCTTTATTGGGTAGTAATTTTAGGCAAACAAAACCACTGAAATTAGAATTGAAACTCAAGGATTTTTTTAATAGAAAAAATGAAAGGGGTGGATTCTTAATTCATAATTTGATAAATTCAATAAAAGTAAGATACATTTTTGAGCTACTATTGAAACGTGGATGTTAGAAAACAAACAGTAATTTTCCCTTATATTTTCCTATTTTGGCAAATTATTGAATATTAATGCTTATTTATTTCAGAACATAGCCATGAATCTCATCATCACAAGATTACAGAGAAATCCTTAGACAAAACAGCTGAAAAAGCAGATCTTCCTTTAAAAGAAAATGCAGATCATGCTAAGCATGATCACCATGGACATTCACATGGACTCACTGATACACACACGCTTATTGGTATTACACTTGTTTCAGGTTTTGTTTTTATGTTGCTAGTTGACCAAATTGGAGGTTCACACATGCATCAAGGTCCAGGTAAGACATTTATATGTATTATCAAATTAATAGGAAACATGTAGATGGAGCCGATCTTCTATTGAATATCAGCCTCTCCAGAATCTCAAAACAAGCAAATAATATTTTTGTTATAAGGGAAGATCTGGTCAATACACCATAATTATAACTTAATGAATTAAAATTTTTATTACATCAAACTGAATACATATTACTGGCAAATAGAAAACTCAGTGGCTGAGTGATATAATGAACACGCCTACAGATCACAGTGCCTCTCATCATCTAGGTTTGAATCCCACTTAGACAGATACTGGTTTGAGTAATGTTTTTCAGTTTTCTTGCCTAAGGCTGGTGGATTCAACTGGTACTCTCGTTTTCTCAACCATCCCAGAACTGACCATCTCATTATACTTGAAAGACATGGGCATTAAACGCTGTTATGTTTTTTTTGTTAATATTGTGAGTGCAAAGTATAAAAGAGCAGAATAAAAAATAATGATTGAAAAAAAAACGAAAAATTGATAACTATCAGTTATGAGTCAAATTTGACCTTCATCAGTGGTTAATCAGAAGTACAAAATTTTTGAATGGAATTAAAATCAGATAGATTTTGCACCAGGAGCTCATATCAATATAGACTACTGTCAACAATAATATTTAAATGAGTTATTTTGATTTATTCTTGTTTGTGTTGAAAATACACGTCCTTTTCCTCTTTTGAAATCTGTGTTTTTATATTTACAGACGCAGAAGGTGGACAGCCAGTTACAACTCAACAAAATAGAAATAAAATCACAGCAACTGTTGGCCTTGTGGTACATGCTGCTGGTAATATAACCTTCCTATACATTATTACTCAATTACAATGTCACCCAATAACAATGCTACCTTCACATTACTCTACTCCTTTCCACTCCAAAGGATTATAAATTAATAAATTCAGTACTGTACCTGTATACATTGGTTATTTAAAATTTTTAAGTTGTAAGAAATGTCAAAATCTAGTTTTCGAAAAAGTTTTTCAAATCCATGTGATTGCATCTTTTTCGGGAATATATAAAACTGTATTCTAAATTGTATATGTAAACAGCTTTTGGTTTTTGCTGATTTTTTGTCTCTCATGAAAAGACTTGTAATTTTGCAGTCATATGGTTGTCAGTGTCATCTTCGTCATTACTGTCTTTAATAATACATGTAATAACCATAATTTCTCCATGAATATATATAGATAGATACAAAAACAAAATTTGGACTAAATTTTTATCTTGCCAGTAGCAACACATCTAAATATAAAAACAGAGATTTTTCAGCCTTAGCATCAAATCATTGTCATGTAAATAAGCAGTATTTTGGATCATTATATTACACTATAAAAATACTCTTTTTTTTTTGGTAGTTCATTGTTCATACATCACATTTTTATGCAAATTATTGATATCATCTTAATATTTTAGAAATTCTTAAAATATAATTGTTTTTATGCTTTCATAGCTTTCTCAGTGTATATTAAATAAACATGGTCATAATATGGCTAAAATGCCCAAACATTATGTATCCATGAACCTAAATAAAGATATGAAAACTTGATATAATACATTGATACAAACAAAGGGAGACAACTCATCTGGCATAGTTTAGAGATATGTTGGTTTAACAAATTACATTTTTGGGGTGAAATTATTATAAAGTAAATGTACTTGTTCCTTCTACTACTGTAATAATACCTTTATTTTACAGCTATCATGTATATCACACCTTTGTTAAGTGTCTATATATAATTTGTCATGTAGATCATGTAAGTTACATGTATATCAATTTAATAGTTGGTCATACAAATTTTGGTTCTGATATAAACATGGCCAATAAAAAGAATAATACATAATGTTATCAATTTTTGTGAAACACAAAAATGTAAATGTAGTTCAAATCTCACATATCAATTTTACAGCTGATGGTTTGTGACATGTAGATATAAAATTTTATAAAATTTCGGTAGTCATGTGTTTTTTATGTCATTTTTACACCTGTTTTTGACATTATGGTAACATGTATATATAAAACTTTATGTAATTACAGTAGTTATGTGTTATTTTTTATGTCATTTTTACAGCTGATGGTGTAGCATTGGGTGCTGCTATTAATATGGCACATACACATTTGACACTTATAGTATTTATAGCCATTATGTTACATAAGGTAAGTGATAGTAGAGAACACTTCTAAACCCATTGGTTATCTTAATGTAAATAGTTGAATGAAAAGATGTCTTTTATGTACCTGTTGGCTTTCATCATTACTCATCATTAATTATTATTGTGGTTTTTTCTGCTCTGCATAAATTTGGAGAATCTGTGATGGCTGCTCCTGTGTTTCTGTAGGAGAGTAGTCTTTATATGATAGCTGTATTAACCCTGTGTGCACAGTCCTCCTCCTTTAACTTGGCTTGAGACCAGAATATTGACTTGGGACCAGCATATTGGCTTGGGGTCAGCAGTCGCCCAAATAAAAACACTCTATTAACACAGTACTGGTTACAATTTAAATTTCATGTAGTTTTGTAGCAGAAGACTTTTTTACAACACTAAATCTTTATTTAGTTTGCAAATCCCCATCAGTGTTATTGTAATTTATTACATGTTTCTAACCAACTACCATACTTAATCCACTTAAAAATTTGACATCCATTTCGACTTCAATGGTCTTTTAAAGCATATACAATTTACAATTCTATTCTTATTCGGATGTTTTATGTAAATAAAGCAAATATTTCTTTATAAAATGGCAGCATATCAATCAGCATGTTTAATTTGAATATAAATAATGATATTTTTCTTTTTCAGGCTCCAGCAGCATTTGGTCTTGTTTCATTTTTACTTCACGAAGGATTTGACAGACCCAGAATAAGAAAACATCTATTTGTGTTTGCAGCAGCAGCACCTTTGTTAGCTGTTGTAACATATATCGGTCTTAGTCAGGTAAGAATAAATCGCATTATGCTTATTAGTATAGTCAAGGTTACGTTTTATAATGTAGTCTGGCTTCAGCTAAATAGTGAAAGGAATGTCTTACATATTCACCCCAATGTGACACATTTGGTACTTATCTGTTGATGTCATGGGTAAAAACATACACATTCATGTGATTAAGGAGCAGAGATTTGACACAGTTGTTACTTATCCTGTAATGTTCTTTATGTTTGTGTGTCATTTATGTCAAGTTTATTGGAGTAATTATGTGTCAGACCAGAGTCAAGAGTATTTTACTTACTTGAGATGATGAAACTGGAAAGTCCAGGAGAAACCATAAACTTCAGACAAACTGACAGACTTTCTCAACAAGCCTAATCTGTGATGGGCCTCAGTGGCTGGGTGGTCTAAAGCGTGCACTTACGGATCACAATGCCTCTCACCACCTGGGTTCGAATCCCACTCAGGACAGATCCTAGTGTGAGAAAGTTTGTCAGTTCGCTTGCTGAAGGACGGTGGCTTTCTCCGGCCACTCCGGTTTCCTCCACCATTCCAGAACTGACCGTCTGGAAATAAGTGACAGATTCTTGACTGGGGCATAAACCACCATTACTCCACTTCACGCCACTCATCTGTGAGAATTTCATCAACACTTGTATATAAAACTGAAATGACATTCATAAGCTACATGCATGTAAGATAAAAAAAAAAACTCCATTAAAATTTACCTTAGTTTTTCAGTTTCTTATAAAAATTAATCTTTTACAAGGGACTTTTTTTTGTTAACAGTAAAACTGTATTTTCTCATAGCAGATGAGATACAAGATGATGATATATTATTTAACACATTTCGTCTTACTGTCTGACTTTACTGTATAATGTATTGTAGGGAGTAAAATGAAATCTAGTACATGTATTAATTGTTTTATATGATTTCTTCATTTAAGTCTTATTTTGCATTCTTTCAGAAAAGTGCAGAAAATTTACATGATTTTAGAACAACAGGAATAGCCATGTTATTCAGTGCAGGAACATTTTTATATGTAGCCACTGTTCATGTATTACCAGAAGTATCATCCAGTCAGACAAGACGAACGAGTCCAGATGGAACAGTTGTTATTCATCAACATAAAGGGTTTCACAAATCAGAATTACTAGCTATCATTCTTGGTGCAGTGTTACCTGTGATATTATCCATTGGCCATAGTCATTAATATTTTTATATAGATATATTATTGTTATTTAATTAATTGTTTTGGGTTTTCCATTGTTATATTTATAGCAGTATGAAATGTGTCAGTAAAAAGTGTAGCTTGGAAATTTTGACCTGGACACATTATTCCAACTACCATTTGTGCATATCTATTGTTTCTAGTGTTTATGGAAAACCTTAATGCCCCAACTTCCCTGAAATACTGCTATCTCTATGGAAAAACTTTAAATTATGGGATTCTGTATCTGGGCAAAAGGTAAAAATCATCATCATTTAAAATCCACATATCATGATTTGTTGACTATCAGTATTTTCTTATTAGTTCCCGCTGTTATCATAACATCAGAGAGACATTTTATGCATAAAGTGCTTGATGAAAAAGTGGTCAAGGCAATTGTTTATGGAGCACTGTGCCTCTCAAGTAAGATTTAAATACCTACTGAATCAAATATCGTAGTGTGAAACAGTTTGTCAGTTTACTGAAGGTTGATAGTTTTATGTGGGAAAACAGATCATGTATGTGAAGAAAATCACTGACTTTTTGGCAAGTAAACAGGTTAACTTTCTTAGAATTTTATGAGAGGGATGGGAATATAGAAGGTGAGAGGTGCCGTGTTTTGCGTGAGCTTTAGATCACTTTGCAACCAAACACAGAAGAGGTTTTAATTATTTTTTTATTAAGATCTGATCAAGGTTCCTTATCAGAAATCCCTGTGTTTTTAACGTTTTTAACGTTTGTTGTTCATACATTGCTTTCTTAGCAGGCTAAGCAATAAATTTTATTATAAACTTGATTTTAAAGATGTTTTAAAACTGATATACTTTGATAAATTGCATATTATTTGACCACTTAACTTTTTTGTTGACTTGCAAGAGGTGCAAAATGACATTATGATATCCATCTTTGTCTGCATTTATTTTAAGTGTTCAAGCAATATCTACAAAACATGTGAAAAAGGTTATTTTTTACTTTTGGTTTATTAATCAAGAGTCTGGTATTTATCTATTTGGTTAATACATAAAACAGACTTCTTTCTTACTTCCGCCTTTGTTAACAGAGTTAAATTCAGGCATCGTACATGTGGGTCATAATTTCAGATAGTCATGACTGCATTGTTTTTAAAAAAAAATTATCTTATGAAAGGTTGTCTGAAGTTAGCCAAGTGATGTCTTATAGTGACCAGGGGCCTTGATGACAAAGTGTTCTAGAGTATATAATTATAACCTCTCAAACTAAGAATGTTGTCAGTTCACTTTCCAAAGAATGTTTTCTAAAGGTACTCAGGTTTCTCCACCATTCCTTATCACTTTGATATCATTAAAATAATCTTGGCCTAGGTGTAAAACTACTCTATACTCTACTTTTTAATGTGGCACAGACAGTCTTGGTAAAAGCTATGAATTAATTTCTGCCTTAAAAATGACCAAGTTAGTCATTCCTTAAAGTGAACCTGTCAGTCCTGCCTAAATTAACTCAATCAGTCTTTTCTAGAAGTAACCCAATCAGTCATGTCTAAGAGATACCCAGTCAGTCGTATTTAAGAGTAACCCAGTTAGCCATGTCTAAGAGATACCCAGTCAGTCGTATTTAAGAGTAACCCAGTTAGCCATGTCTAAGAGATACCCAGTCAGTCGTATTTAAGAGTAACCCAGTTAGCCATGTCTAAGAGATACCCAGTCAGTCGTATTTAAGAGTAACCCAGTTAGCCATGTCTAAGAGATACCCAGTCAGTCGTATTTAAGAGTAACCCAGTTAGCCATGTCTAAGAGATACCCAGTCAGTCGTATTTAAGAGTAACCCAGTTAGCCATGTCTAAGAGATACCCAGTCAGTCGTATTTAAGAGTAACCCAGTTAGCCATGTCTAAGAGATACCCAGTCAGTCGTATTTAAGAGTAACCCAGTTAGCCATGTCTAAGAGATACCCAGTCAGTCGTATTTAAGAGTAACCCAGTTAGCCATGTCTAAGAGATACCCAGTCAGTCGTATTTAAGAGTAACCCAGTTAGCCATGTCTTGGTGACCCAGTTCCTCTTTTTTGGAAAAGTAAAACACCTTTTAGTGACATTGTTTTAGCCCTAATAAAAAGTAAACTCTTGTGTAATAAGAAGAAAATAATAATTAAAAACTTTGCCAAGATATTTTAAGTATTGCAAGATTATAGTAATAATGTTATGATTTAAAATAAAAATTAATCATTATAAAATATAATGTCCAGGTCAATTTCTTGAGCTTTACAGAGCCATTACTTTAAACAATCGTTAGTGAAAATTCAAAATGGAATACAATTTGATTACTTTAAACAATCCTTAGTGAAAATTCAAAATGGAATACAATTTGATAATGAAATTATGATAGTTATAAAGGTTGGACTTGAAAAAAATATCTTTTTGATAATACGAAAAATGTACAAGCAATACATATTTTCCACAACCAACTGGTTAAACTTAAGGGAATCTGCAAAACTGAGTCTAGATGAGATAATGTGGAAGTGCTTCTAAAAAAATACAAATACAGAAACCATTAAATTTAATGTCTCAGATACATGTAGATATTTCTGAGATTGTATGTGAAGGTATGGATGTATATATTCGTATTTGAGATTTGTAGAAAAGTTGAGAGTATGATGTTCTGTAATTATTCAAATGAAGCATTAAGTGAAAAAACAAGTACTGACAAAATACCAAAATGTATATATATATATGTGTAGTAAAGCTTTGATAAAATATAAATACATGAGACATTAATTTTGATTTAGAATTATCTGAATGACCAAGTTTTTATAATTCAAACAGATGACACAAAATGCAGTCTAGAAAAGGTAATGAGTTTATATTGTCCGCAGTTGTTGAAAAAAGGCATTCTTTTGATTTGAATGTTTCTGCAAATTAAGATGAACAATCTTCAGTGATTGAAAAAAAAGTAGAAAAATGTTAGAAACTTAAAGTTATATTTGATTTCAAAACTACTTTTGCATAGTTAAAGAGAATATTGTTGTAGAATATTGATTTTTAGGTGTTAAAGAGGAAATTAATTTTGTGATTATGTCTGTTAATGAACATGGACCACAATTATGATTCACAATAAATATCCATTTTTGATTTATTAGTTAAAAGCACTTTTGTGGTGGGTAAGATGAACACTTGCTGTACATAATTTAAGCCAAGTAGTTTGGTGGATTTAGAGGCATTTGGAGTTTGGGATTTACACAAACATTTTATTGGAGCATGGAAAATAAATATTAATGACAATATTGTGTTTTGAATGTTGTTAACAACTTTCAGTTGTATTAAAATATGTTTGCTTTTAGTATGGTATATGCTATATATTATGTAACAATATTTGAAAGCTCAACTTAGCTAATGCTTAAGACAGGCTTGTAAAATGCTATATTGTTATAGAGTTGTTTTGATATACATTTTGTGTTTGTATATTAATATGTGTTGAAAAGACTTTAAAATGCTGCACGTATCATGAATAAAAATTTATTTTGTTATGTATCATGTGATTATACATCTCTGATTATCCGATAAACGATCTAAACTAAACATCAAAATGTAGACAAAAATTGGTTTACTACAGGTTTATTTTTCACTTGTTCCCTCTGTTTGTGTATTATTCCATTATATTCATAAACAGAAAATATTTTTCTTTAAAGCTGTTAATCTTTGATAACTTGAAGTAAAATGCCCTTTTGGACACTTTTTGGACACTTTAATTTTCTGGGCATTAACTATTTATACGTGTATTTCAATAGGTGCCAGAGAAAGCCCTTTAGGACTTCAATTTTACCTTTATTTTTCAAGTTAAATAAGTTTTGCAGCTATGTAATATTTTGCTGAATGTATGTATAATCAACTTTTATACATGTAGTTTATCAATTTGATTTAATGTTTTCTTATCTGATAAGAATGCAGATTATGACGTTGAAAGAAATTTACATTTAAATGTACTATTACTGGGTCTGCCATTTAAGTAGAATTATTTTGACTAGAAAATGATCTTTTCCTTTCGTGACAGGACAAAACTACTTTTAAATTATGTACTATTAATTTAATCGTTGTGAAGAAAAAAACATGTCTGGTTGTAGACCTTTTTGTTTTTCATAAGTGATAGCTTAAGGTTTGCATTTCTGATGATATTGACTCTCGGCACTAAACTGATAAATCGTCCTTAGTTTCAGAATCACTGTTGATTAGTTACACATTCTAACTTTAAACCAAAGGTTTCCAGATGAATCTGTCTCTTAATATTGGAGGTAGAACTCTTAGTAAGCATTATGGATTCATGTGTTCCATTTCAAAATGGTAAATAACTCCCCCATACCAAAATCCGACATCAAGTGCTGATAAACTTTAGTTGTATGCATTGTTTTGAGAAAAAGTTTTAGTACAGGGTAAATGTTCTTTACTGACATTGACATTATACATGACATTGTAATTGTATTACATTTTATAAAAGGTTTCACGTACAAACTACCCATCGGTGCATTTCACTTTCTTATGCTTAGTACTTTTTCTCTAAACTTGGGTTCCTTTTGCACCTAGCTATCTGAATTTGATGAAATGGATTTGGATTAACATTTGCAACGTATACATGTTATTAAAGCTCATCTGTACCTAAAATAGATAAGATTCTGTACTTGGTAACGTCATCTGCCTATGACATTTGATGTCTGGTTAATTTTTTTCCGATCCTGCTTTCTAAGTCAAATGTGTTAAGATGTTTATACATCTTTAATTAATAAATGAATTAAAGTGATATATAAGTGTAAATACTAACAAGATGGAAGTTTCAATTTTCGTTTACAATGTACTTAAGTTTGCCAGGAAAAATTGAGACACAGCTTAAAATTTATTTATATATTCTATTTTGACGCCTCTAGACTGTTTTAAAGACAAAATGTGCATAAGATGTTGGGCGAAAATTTAACCTTAGTTTTGATATACGAGGGCACCTCAAAAAGTTTTGAGACTAACAGAGGAAAAATAAGAAAAACCATTATTTTGCTTGTAATTTTTATTCTAATCCTTCAAAGTACTCTCTTTTAACATGTATACCCTTTTCCATCCGAGAAATCCACGATTTGAAAGCAGCAGAGTTGTCGGACTTGGGTATCCTCTTTAGACACTGATGCACAGCACTACCAAGCTGACTTCGAGAGTTATACCGACGGCCTGCGAGCATCTTTTTCAACGTAGGAAATAGGGAAAAGTCACATGGGCTTAGATCTGGGGAATATGGGGGATGTAGAAGTTGTATTATTCTTTCATCGTGAAGAAACTGCTGCACTACATTACTCTTGTGGGAGGATGCATTATCATGGATAATGTGTATGCCTCTTAAACCAGTTCTAGGGCGGAAATTATTATAGTGTTTTTTAACAGACTTTAACACCTTGTCCCTGTAAAATATCCCAGTAACAGATTTGCCTGGCGGAGAAGGAACCTGAACAACAGGACCATTCGAATTGAAGAAGGCTGTGTACAGAACCTTTTTTTGAACTTTGAAGTCTTTTTGCTATTACAGGTCTAGATTTTTTTTTCAACCACTGCTTATTGTTTATCCTTCTTTGGGGATCAAAATAATGTATCCAAGTTTCATCTCCTGTTAGTAACTCACTTAATCGCCTAACACCAGTATTTTTGTATTTTTTCAATATTTGTTTGCAACTTTTGACTCGTTGTGCCTTTTGTTCTTTTGTTAAAAGATGGGGTACCCAACGTGCGCATACTTTTTTCAATTTCAGGTGCTTTGTTAAAATTTGATATGTACTCCCCGTTGAAATACCGAGACACGAAGCTATATCAGAAACTGTATACCTAGCGTCTTCGTTCACCATGGCTTCAACAGCAGCAATGTTTCTTTCAGACGATGACGATTTTGGACGTCCTGAACGGGGGTTGTCTGTAACGGTTCCTTTCTCTTCTGTAAACACTTTGACCAATCCATAAAGAGTTGCATTACACACAGACGATTCTCCATAAATTATTTTAAGTTCACTCAATATCTGTTTACTTGGTATTGACAAAGCACAACGGTTTTTGATATAGCTTCTTATTTCAGACTTCTCGTCAGGCTTCATTTTACATCAAAATATCATTAGTGTATATGACTAACCTTTGTTTAAGTCCAAATATCTCCGTAATTACTAAATATTTTTAAAAGAAATTTCATACGTGGTATCTTGAACATACGTGTCACTACAATTTTATGGAAGCCAATAAGTCTCAAAACTTCTTGAAGTGCCCTCGTACACTTTTATAAAATGGTTTATTAGCATGAATATGTACTAAATAGAAGATTTCAATGAATAAGGGACCAGAGCGCAACTTGTATGGCATTTTTACCAGCAAAAGTTTGAGGCACAGTTTTTAATTTGTTTTCTATATTGGCATTTATTAAATTGGATTTTAGTATGTATGTATACAAAATGGGACGTACTTCGAGTTAACTTTTTTACTATTGTGAAAGGAATAATGTTTTTTTTTTAGGAATGCCACTTCCACTTCTCTTCACTTTGTCATATTAATTTTAGGTTCCTTAAATGTTTTAGATAATCAAATAAATCGATTCAAATTGCTTCTTTTTTTCTCCCAACACATGATTTGTTTTTAATTTATCATAACTTTTCTGTTAGAATTATAGATGATCAGTATTTTCTTTTTTTGTTTTTTAGTTTACAAGTTTATCATATTTTAAAATAAATATATATTTGAAATGGGCTTTTCTACAATATCACTAACAATTATTAAATCTGCCACCCTGAGTATAATGTCTTTGCACTTGGAGAATTAAGGAAATTGACTAGATGGAAGAAACAATAAGGGTTTTGATGGGTTTCTATTTCAAAACAAAATGTTGGTTTAGTCGAAAAAAATAGACATTATTTTGGTCTTAAAGCAGCAACTTTGGTGGTAATTCAATCAAAATTAGTGAAATGTTTAGAGTAATAGACAATGCAATCAACTGCGTAATACACATTTCCTGGTAGGCCGAAATTTTATTTGTTGTTGAAACTTGATTAAGGTTGGGTACTGTAAAAGTTGGTTTTTTTTTACGGAAATGTTAAGGACTCTATTTAGTCGTTTTGGGACTTTTTCGTTTAAAATTGAAATTTTAATTGAGTCAAGGAAGTACCACTACTTACCAAAGTCTAGATGCTTTAGTTTCAGTAGTGCATACAACGACATACTTAAATGAAAACTTTTTGGGTATTTTACTGAAAAAATGAATGGTATTTCGTCAGAAAAGTCTCAAAATTGTTTAATATTTGTTGATGACTTGGATTTGTTAATCACAGATTAAACAATAAAACATCCTTAAATTATGTCACCAATTCAGTATGTTTCAGTGTTTGAAATTTAAATGTGAACTTTTTAAGATAAAATTAAGATGTTATAAAGTATTTTAGCAATTAATATTATCAAATATTAACTATTCAAGCTTTATATGCAGCTAGTTATGATTGGGACATTACACGTATATCAGTACTTCTACACGTATATTAATACTGATGTTTATTCAGGGTAGTTTCTAACGCTTTTTTGTTAAATATGTGATATAAATTACATGTATTGATATATGTATTTCTAGTCCGTTTTTGTGCAATTTAGATGAAAGTCTCGAAAATTGAACTGCGTTTGGATGTGAATTGCATTATTTTTGGGTGTTTGAGAAATATTAATAGTGTGTATTTATGACCATAAACTGTCAAGGATAAATAGTGTTGAAAGGATACCTGTAACGAGTTTTGATTTTTACAAATTTTATTCATCATTATATTATATGACTAAAGCCAAAATTTCACAAACATCTGTTGCGTAATAAAGAAGTTAAAAGTAAATTTCTGATGCATGTCAAATCAATAAAAATCATAAAACCCTGATTTCTGGTACCCCATGCCGTGACGTCATAGATTTTCATGCATTGTCATATATATATATATATATATATATATATATATATATATATATATATATATATATATATATATATATATTGTAATATTAAAGTAGTTTTATAATATATATATTGTAATATTGAAGTAGTTTTAAAAACATATATAAGATAAAATAATTCGTCACAGGATCCCTTTATTTGGTAATTTTTCAGGAGTGTGTGTGTGTGTGTGTGTGTTGTCAATTTAATCTTTTTTAATGACCTACTAACTGACTTTACTTACTGACTTAATGGGGAAAAATAACCAGAGCTATTCGAAAAGTTTCTTTAATTCTGTGTATATTACAATTGATAATGTTTTCAACAAGATAACAAATTCACTATGTCCAAAAAATTCTTTATTCACCGTCCTAATTTACAACATAAAATGTAATTTGAATAATTATGATGATGTCTCCTAAAAATCTAAACCATTATAAATACTCGATTATTAACTTATGGTTCTTTCCTACATTTTTCTAATTGAAAAAAAAAATTTAAACTTTTTAAACTACATCTTTTGCATCTTTAGACAATGTAGTAAGAAAACGTGATTTGCATATTAATTAATATTACCTTTATTAACCTTAAAATACCTAAATGTAATTTTGGGTAAGGCCCAATTGGATTATTGAAGTCATTTAAGTTCCAGTTTTTCCCAAAAATTGTCCTATGTGTAGAAGATCTCTGAGAAGATTTTAAATTTAAATTTAGAATTTGGTTTGGTCAGAGTTTTTTAATTTGATCTTACTGTTATTTTATAAGGAAAGTTTTCAACAAATGAAATATTTAGAGAAAAAAAAACATGGGACAAACAATTATGGACCAATAGCAATAGTTGTCTTGGTGTATTTTAAGTACTTAAAACATTACAGAAGTCTGGGATAGTCTTTTTATTATTATTTATTTCCATACGAAAAATCATTTCCAAGTTTTTTCACTGCATGACAACTGTTTATACAATACAAGGCTGAATGTTAGAACATCTGATTTTAAAACATTCGGCGAATACGAGTTAAGTTTTGATGTTGATTAAGTATTACTATCCCTTTAAGTGATACATAAATGCGTAGGTTTTAAAAATTGAAATATGCATTTATTCTTAAAATAACGAAACAAAAGCATTTTATAAAGTAAGAAGAAAAGAATTGAATTGGTCATGGGTGGTTGAAATATTTTAGGCTGTCATTATTGGTCAATAAGTACTTTCGTTTTGTTTCATTTATGTAGCAAAAGATTATTTGGTGACGTTTCCATGTGAGTCTTGTATTATTTTCATTAAGGTTTGATGAATGGGAAAAGATAAATCTTTCAGTGGACAATTATAATAATAATCATTCTTTAATGAAGAAAATAACTAACCTACATTTTCCTCATCATTAGATAAATAAATAGTTAAGGTTTTCAGAAATGTTGAAACTTTCTTATTGTATACCGATTTTATCGGGCAACAAGCATAAATAATGAATTTGCGCAGGAAATCCAGAGACGACCTTTTCATTAAGGTTATGTGTGTAAAATCTGTATGAGTATAATAATGATTTTATACCTAGTAGCTTGCTTTATATTTTATTTAATTATTACCTTGTTGCTAAAATCGCATTTATATGAAAATTATACCTTATTCCTTATTAGTATTCGTAGTTATTTGGCGAATGTAAGAATTTGTAAACCAGTGTGTATGAATATTTGTAATATTGTACTGTTATAAAAACTGTCCGACTGATAAAATTGAATAATAAAACGAATAATTTCGGAAATAACTTTTATATGATATTGAACTGATTTAAGATCTTAAATAAAAAGTATTAATTATAATTATTTTTAGTGAACAGTAATCTTTACAGAAACATTATTATATGGTATATTTTAAGCTAAGTTCTATATTGTTTGATGAACGAGATGCTTAGAAATAATGTAAAAAAAAATTGTTGCCATATCTGTTCCATTTACAATGATCGTCTTGTTGGTCATTAGACTATTTGTAAGGCGAGTTATACCTCCGAAGAAAGTTAGATGGATATACTGGAATCACCTTGCCTGTTTGTCTGTCTGTCTATCTGTCCGTCTGCCTGTCCTCTTTCCGTCCGTAGACACAATTCGTCTGGAGTTTAATTCAATTACGTATGATGCATTTTTTGGAAAGATTGGAACAATCGTTCCTAAGGCACAGGGTACAGACCCGGATGTTGCAGCTTCTTCACTAGGTTCTATTCGTTTTGATTTCTTACTACGCTGAAAAATGTAGTTCCGACATTGCAAGGAACTTTTGCAAAGAAGTAGCGTTTGTCGTGCTATCGATGTTTACACGATTGTTTTCAAACAGTCTACTCTTATCACTTGTCAAATATTGTAATCTACGTACGTAGTTGAATTGCGGAATGGGATATAGTTTTTGTTAAACGACGCGGTAGAATATACAGTTGAAACACAGGGGCTTGGTGTCGGGTTTTTCGTGTTTTTGTTTTAAAGATTATTTATTTGTGTTCTTATTACATGCGAGGTTGATGCAAGTTCATTCATATCGATAACTTTGCCATAAATCCATTTTTAACAAACTTCTAAATTTTCCTAAAAATAACATTAAAAAACCCTCTCTGTATTTTAAGACATCATCAACAGCGATATCCACGCATATACCAATGATAAAGTAAAATTTAAAATAAAATACAAGTAAAAGCTACCTTTTGTGTTGTTTATTTCATTAATTATTATTTTATAAAGTGTTTGTTGATGAATAATCATGATTCACATCGAGGTCGCGATTTTGTTTACAAGTAAACGACGACTTTTTACATTAACTCCCAACGTTTGAGGTGCACCAACATGCCGCTTTCTACTTTTAATTGTCTGAAGTCGAATTATTATTTTACATCGTGTGTTGCATTAATTGTGGATCAAGTTCAGAGAATTTCGTTTTAATCAAATACTCAATATTTGACCATTCGTATGTGTGTACATTTTAAGAAATGGCAATGCAAATATGGAACAAGTCCCGACTCCCGACTTCCGCAAATAAAAGTTAAAAATTGAATTATTTTAAATCATATTTCAAACATATTTTATTGTAATTCTCATCTTGGAAACCAGTTTTTTATTGCGCCAATCACATGGTCGTTTCGGGAATTCCCATAACAAACACTAAATGAGAATAAGTGAAAAACGTCACTTCCGGTTTTCATCAGAAAAAATGTTTTTGCTGTTGAACCAGTGTACCGACAAAAGTCTGTCTTTTCTCGGCAGTGAACATTAATTTTAATCAACTTTCACTTTCATAGAAAACTAAAGCACTTACTAAAGGTATGATTTTGTTGAGTTTACATAAAAAAAGTTAATACATTGGACATACCTGTTTCACGTTACGATGCAATGGCGCCAATACACAATGAAATAAACGTGTAAAAACAACAATTTATAGTTAAAATAATTGAAAACAACAAAGTTTCTTCTTGATTTCATTTAATCTTTATTTCAAGTGCTCTGCATCACATGCTGCAACTGAGTTTCAGCAAAAACGTGTCCTGATTTAGAGTTAAAAATGCCGTCTAAAATTAGAAGAAATTTAAAAATTAATAAAATTTAATAATTAGGGTGTCCGAAAACATAGAGGGTCCGAAAAGATCAAAGGAATACGGTACTTGCACTTTGAAGATTTGCTCAAGAATTTCACGTTCTTAGAATGTCCCACTGCTAGGGAGGTCTTGTATCTGAGACCATGGTTTGCTACTCCAATTTCTCCATTTTCAGTTACATTTTGAGGGTATTATCAATAGGGAAATGATGCACAATCTCAACTTGGAATAAAAATTAAGTTGGAGGTTGTTTACACCTTGTATCAGTGCAAAGTTATTTGTGTCAGGATTTGCAATTTGTGTCATAGAAGCGAAGCCTTCAACATTTGTATGATACTAGATCACAGGCACACAGTGTTACAATTCACTATGGATCGCATCTTGGATGCATTAGAAGAAACACATCCCGTGTTGGTACAGCGGGTCAGAACTAATTAAAAACATCTGAATCCCATCATTTCATTGCATGTCATTAAAACATTTTATCATCTACCACTATCAACCAGGTGATGTAAGTAATTTCAACAAGCAGGCAAAGATTCTTTTTAGATTACATCATATGACAACTATCTTTTTGTACCGCCATTGTCCTTCCTGTTCCAATACCTTATGTGTTCTCTGTTTATACAATTTGCATAAGAGAAAATAACACATTATTGTTTATCAAATCTTCCCATCAGTGCTGTCAGCACTTTGATTTAAATTATGCACAGATGTTAGTCAAATTAAAAACCTTTGCTCCTGCAATTATCATTTTGATCGGATGAATTTTGTGGATATATTGCCATTTCCAGATTTAGAATTTTTCATACGTACAATTTGTTCGTACATACAATTTTTCCATAGGCTTAATTATTAAGTATGATCCAATTTTTCTGAAACTATACACATACCTGCAATTATCAGTTTTATCGGATGAACATTTTAAATGTATTACCTGTAGATTTTCTTAAAAATTTAAATGTAGTTATCCTGAAACTATGGCATACTCATAAGAACCGGTCACCAATGGTCTAATATCTCGAACAAAAAATGGATTCGGGGGTATTAGTCTTCTTCAGAGGCTGTTAAAGTTGTACTCGGCTATAAGTTTTGTGATACGGGCGAGCAAGCTAGCGGCACCATTATTTTTGCAGACATTTTTTAAGCATGTAGATCTTAAGCTCAAATTTGTTCTTTGAGTCTACCATTATGAGTTACAGATCAAGTTTCAATGTAGTTCCGGTTAACTGATTTTTGCGGAATTTTGGGCCTTGCACTAAGAAACTTTTTTAAAATAAAAGTTCAAGAAGTTTTATTGTTGGTATTGTTTTCGCAAGTTCAACGTTTCTTATAGGCAGACGAGAAATAGTTATTTTCCTCTTATTTTGCTAAACTAGTATTTAACACACACACACACACACACACACACACACACACACACACACAGTACCCATTGGAAATATTTTTTAAATGAAATGCGCATGCAGAGTTGCACCGGAATCCTTCCGATCTGAGCACCCTACCGTCAGCGAGACTAGATAATCTAAGGACATGATATAATCTCTCGTCAACTTGACATTATGACGGAAATGACATCCAGGTATATTGAGAATAAAATATTTTGACGGATTAAATGCGGTTACTGGAATTCTTGAATGAAAACTTTGAAACTGGCCAATTCAGTTACACACATGAACTTCCATCAAGAAAATGAGGCCTAGTGCTCGAGAAGGATAAGCACATTCCGTCTAGTAACCTACACCCGCCATGTGCAAAATCAAATTTAAGAAAACTTTGTAATGGTTTTGATAAGTCGAGGCTTGCAATATCCCTTAATTTATAAATCATTTGTAAGAAGCTTGATTCGTTGTAGAAAGTCCTCGTAGTGGGAATAAGCCCAACCGTATTGTATATAATGTTTAACAAAATACCTGAGTTAATCTTGATGTGTCATACGTGCAATTTGGATTTTGGAAATCATTTCTTATCAGTGACACTATGAGCCAAAAATATTGATAGATGAAAAGGTTAGCCAAAGATTTGAAAGTTAAAGAATCCAAAGTTTTAAAATCAAATGAATCCAAATCCAGCAAAGAAATGCTTTGCATGACGGAACAGACATTCATTTATATAAGAAAAAAATTAAGACGACTGAAATAAACCAGTGGAAGAATAATACTGAAAAGTGGAAAGTTGGCAATCGATAATTGAAGTTATCACGTTTGGCATATACCTGTATTGGTTTCATAATTGAGGTATAAGTCGAAGTATAAAGCATAACATGGTCGTATCTTTTTTTTAAATATACTAGGATAGATGACATTCCAAGTTTTTCCAAATAAAAGATTAAGAGATAGAACATCATTTATAGATCTGTATGTGGAGTTGAATGTTTTAACAACAGTCTTCTCTGTAGATTTGGCAAGGTGTTGCAAAAAGTCTGCTTTTTAAGAGTAAGGAAATACTATTATTCATGAATAATACAAAAGTGACACCTTTGACTCCGTGCTGCAACAGCCACCTGGTGGCTGAAAGTGAATGTATTTTTGTGAACGGACTATTATTATTGTTATTATTATTATTATTAAATGTTATTTGAATATACATGTATTTTCTTTTTATTTTATTTTTTGTTTCGTCAACTATTAACCTTTATGTATTTTTTAGCCTTTGGACAAAAAATATTTTACAAACGTTATATATATATATATATATAATGTATATCATGTCTGTTTATATTAATTAATTTTTCTTTGGTAAAAAAACACTAGCTTATCAATCGTATATATTTCAGAAATAAGTGAAAACATGTTCATCTTCTAAACAACGTTTTTTCTTTGAAGCACGTTCTCATCATTAGACTAATTTGGTCGATGGTATTAAGAAATTTATAATACAAATGTCAGTTAAATTTTGATGTGCCAGATGTGCACATTTCGGAAATTCATTGAAACTCATTATATATTACAATACAAAAAAAATCTATGAAAAAGCATCAATAATTTATTCGCGCTAAAAACCAATTGGTGACTTTCTCTTTAAGTTTATGTGTGAAATTAATTAAATCTGATTTAAGATTTTGAATAAATAATCAAAATTAAAGAATTTCTATGAATAAGCTATCTTTTCTTAAAACTATCATGTTACATAATTACGTCAGTAAATCATGCATGTTAATATCCCTTAACTGGTGTGATGTGAAATTTAGACGAGTTATGTTTGTGTTTGATGAAGTGTTTGTTGTTGATGTATTTGATACATTTATTGAAAAATCTTCTTGGAAAACATGGCTAAGATATCAAGAACCAAACATTTGATTTTATGAAATTCAAATATATTTATATATATTTTTTCATTTGCCGTGTGAAATTTTCATTTTTCATAACTTGAGAGCTAGCTATTGCGTTCATATAGACCATAAATCACAAAAAACCACGTGACTCCTTGTATGGATAGTTATAAAATGCAGTGCACAATCCGAAACTACAATATCATGCCACGTCACATTTGCTTACATTTGAGATAAGGCTAAAAGGCGCATTTACTAGATTTTACAGAAAGGTTCATTTGTTAAAATTGCACAAAATAAAATCAATGAAATTAATAACTTTCACTCGGTCAAATATCTCGTTTTCAGTCTAAAATCAGTTCTACTGGCTGTTGAATCTATGGAATCCTCCTGATGTACATGCGTTATAGAACTATTAAACTGTTTTAAAATGATGTTCATTTTTAATATGAATGCAAAAACTTTGCAAGATGTCAAACCAATCATAACGCGTTAATGCGTAAAAAATATATTTTATCAAATGCTTCATTTTTAATATTTTTTGTAAATACTGCCTGTTCTATTAGATACTAAGACAAAGATTGATTCACCAATAAATAAATTTTCAAAGCATTATCTAGTCAGGGTCAATATACAAAAAACGTAAAAAAGCATAAAATGTTACATTTCGATATTATTACTGTCAATGCCCTAAAATCTGAATATAAGGAATAATAAACATGTGATAAACGTGTGAATTGCGTTTGCTTTTTCGATTATAAGCGTAAGAAACATATTCAAAATATATTTTTTAATTTTTTTTTTGATTTTTTTATACAAAATTTGATTTTTGTTCTTTAGCTTTAAAGTTTTAATTAATTTTTTATGATTTCTCTTATGCGTCAGAATGATACAATAACAATATTGATTTGAGCTGTAATTTATATGCTGTTACTAAGCTACACAATATATATAATGGGAAGATAAAGTGTATAAGGTATCAGAACTATTCCGACATGAATCATTGTAGTATGTTTACGTTTAGTTTCCTTATATTTCTGATAACGTCAAAATTACTATTTTCTGAAATACATCCGGCTATGGAAATTAATTTAAAAAATCATACACAATGTTTAGAAGTGGAAAAAGAAGACAAGAGTGTAGAATTTAAGAATCAATTTGATTCTAACTTTGTAGCTGCAAAGTCAAATAAACTCGCTTCAGAATTATCTTTGTCGAAAAAACAAAAACGTGACACACGTGTAAAAAGAACTATCTTTAATGCTTGTTTAAGAGGAGCTGATTGTGGCAATGCGGATGATTATAAACAGTGTTTTTGTAACATAGTAAGAGGACCGAGCGACTCGAACTGTAACCTTAACGAACAAAATGTTGTTCCATATTGTTACTGCGACGATATATGTTTCGAATTCAACGATTGTTGTTATAAATTTGACAAAAGGAATACGTCAAATGGCAATGTTAATTTGTTGGTATATAAAGATTTTTTAGAATGCCGTACTGATATTATACCCGGAGCTTTATCATCTGTAAGAGGATATTGGGTAGTGTCAAAATGTCCAGAGACCTATATGCAACAAAATGTTTCTAACAAATGTGCGGTCAAAAACAAAGAAGATATCCCTGTTACAGATGATACGGGTATTGTTTTTTGGAATTCATTTTGCGCTCTGTGTCATGAAAGTTTAAGTTATAAGCCATGGGATTTAAAAGTGGAAGCCAACAACAGACACTGTTATAGAGTTTTCCCAAAAGATCCTCTTTTGATCGAAGAACTTTTAACATTCGATGTCCTTAAAGAATTTCGAGAAACATCGTGTAGATTTACATATTTACCTCCCAAAAATATGAAACCACGCACATGCTTCAAATCACTGAAGATATCAGAAGAAAAACATGCTTGCAAAATGTGTCAAAATCATTTGAAGCCAATCATTATCGACCAATCCGAATTTTACAGGAACGCGTTCTGTGTCAGATATGATAGATGGAAAAATCTTAAGAAGTTGGTTTGTTTGAAGAACGATTTTCCTTACGATACAAAGTCCTATCTAAAGCCTCTTACTATTTTGTTTGCAGTAAGACCGCCCCAATCAGGAGAACCAGGAAGTTGCAGTTCAAGTTTTCAATTTGATTCAAAAACGGTAATATTATGTGTATTCTCTTTAGATTCTACACTGTTTTCATAAATTTTGTATTTTCTAAATGATAAAAAGCCAGGAATATGATAAAAAGGCATTTGTAAATTACATGATATGCTTTTTTTCATTCAAATAATTATTCAATAACCTGATCAAACATTTATTTGTTTTGTTTTACGTCTTTTTAAAGTGTTTCTAAAAAAGTCTATAAAGCTACTAATTTTTTGTTAATTTAACCATTTCCCGTTTAAATAATCTTAAAATCAAATTTTAAAGCTTCTTCGATTTGCTTCTTTTGATGTGCCCTTTTACCGTTGCGTGCTAAAGTCAAGAAAAATTAATCGCCTACAATGTCTTGAATTAACTTTTATTTTCACATGTATAACTTTATTATTTTTTCATTTGAATTTTCAAACTTAGATATATGCCCGTTGTATCTAAAACTTTTGTAATTATAGAAATAAAATATATGTTTTCTTGAAAGGTATTTTTGTTAGACATTTACTAACCAAGAGCGGATACTGCTGTTGTTAGAGTAAAAATACCCGAGGGGGTCCTTAACTCAGTAGTCGTACTTTGTGCTCGAAAGAAATTTATACCATATTTCAAACTTTTTAGTTGTCTCAATTTTTGAAACATGTTTTAAATTAAGGTTGTTAGTTTATGCAAAACATTCCTTAGCTGGATTTTTTTTTAACTTTGGATTTATTAATTTTCAACTGTCTGGCTGATATTTTTCATCTATTAACCTTTTAGACCCCTAATATCTCTGATGAGGATTGATTTTCCGAAATGAGCGCATATGGCACATCAAAATTTAACAGATATTATTGTTTGATTTTAAAATCTCCTAAGTGGGTACTGCTGCTGGTGAAGTAAAACTACCCAAGGTTATCATTAACTCAGTAGTCAATATTTTTGCCGACAAAAGTGTATTCCGTGAAGCAAAATTTTCAGTTGTCTTAATTTTTGCAGCATGTTTATAACTAAGGTTGGTTTCCTCATGAAAAGCATTTTAGCTGGATTTGGATTCATATTATTTTGGAATTTTAGATTGATTCATTTTCAACTGTTTGGCTGATGTTTTTTTTATTTATCAACCTTTTCGACCCCTAGTGTAACTGATAAGGAATGATTTTCCGAAATGTACATATGACCAATCAAATTTGAACAGGTATTTTTGTTAGATATCTATTACAAAAACACGAATTTAAATCTTCTTTTTTTTAGCTGTTTTATTGGGGTTTTTTGGTGCGATGGGTTTTTTATTATCCTTCTTTGAAGAAAAAAAATATTGTATTTCAGGGAATGTGTTATCCGAGAAAATGTGAAATAGCACAGTGTGTGACAAGTAGAGAAGACGACATTTTATTACAAAATTATGTTTTTCATATCCATTTATATTTGGTAAGTGATAAAATCATTGACATACATGATTCCAGATTTGCCTTGGCCATGTTTACAACTTGCCTTCCAATGCAACGTCGCCTATTAACGGAACAAATGACCTCGATTACACAACCGTACGTTAAAGCATTATTTACGTCACCATCACACCTTCAGGACGTTATAAAATCAGTCATCAATGTAACATTCGCCATTGTTGTACGGGAACCAACGACAAAGAGCGAGTTTCTGAAACAACAGTCAAATATAAAAACGATGAAATGGAAGCTTGCCACAGAATTTCAAACAATATCAAATCAAGAGGGTTTTCAAGTTTGGAGAATTTGGAATTTGTCAGCTGTAAATGACGGAAATATGGACTTGAAAACATGGCACTTTACACAATTTCAATGGCAATTTGCTGATTCTGTGATGTACTTTAAGAAATTAGAAAACAGCAAAGATCTTCCTGAACTTGACGCCATTCCAGCAGAATGCAATATTAATCTTTTAAATGTCGGCGTAAGCAATCAGACAGGAGACAGTATATCGCGTTTTATAGCCTTGGTCAATTACACAATGGAAACAAGTTCAGAAAAAAGAATAAATCTTACACCTACAGTCACTTTGAAAGCAATTTTTGATAACGGAGAGTTTGTGAAGGGAATTTTGACATATGTAACTTTAAGCCTCTCATGCTGTGTTGTCTTTCCAACAGTTATCATACATCGGTATTTAAATTTAGTATCATCAATTCCAGGACGTATTTCAGAACAAATATTGATCGTCTTGTTTCTCTTCAATATCTTTTTTATGTTAGGAACATTTGTAGAAAAGTATCAGATTTTCTGTTTCATCGTTGCTCTTATTACTCATTATCTTCTTCTTAGTTTTTTCACATGGGTAAATATATTCATTTGCAATACGCTACATCAATTCCGAAAAATTAAAAAGATGAATAAAAACCCCTATAAGAAGGTATTGTTTCCAAAACTATTTTTTCTGATAGGATATTCAGTTCCTCTCGCTATTGTTTTGCCATTAGCAATTTTGGAGATTTGTGATTGCACAAGTGTTAAGCCTGGATATACTATATCAGCTTGTTTTCTTGCAGGCTTTCCAGAAAATTTGGTTGTAGTTGTTGCCCCGGTCTTGTTGTGTTTATCCATACATGTGATATGTCTGGTTTACTCTGCTTGGTTACTACTTAAAGTCATTAAGGTATTACCCGACGGTAATATGAACACATCAAAGTCATACTTGAGTGTTTATGTTAGATTGTGTCTCATTTCTTGTTTGTCGTGGGGTTTTGGCGTTTTATCCGAAGCATTGGATAACAATACTTTGCGTTACCTCTTTATAATTTTTTCCGGCTTACATGGATTAATATTTTCGTTGTGTATTGTTACCACTAATTCTTTTCGTCAATTATTTAAGGAAAAAATGGTAACAAATCACACACCGAGTCCGGACCAAATAGAAATTAGTATTGCAAACAATAACGAAGGTATTACGAGAAATTGTGATAACGAGTCCGTTCAGATTTAACTTTCCTACCTTAGGTAGATATATTTTGCGAAAGTAAGCTTATAATAACTATTTTAACTATCGATAATCGATAATATTTCTTCACTGTTTTAATTTGATTTTTATTTCTCATTTTAGACAATTACAGTTGAAAATAATAACAATTTGTACACAAATGATAAGTTACATAGTGCAAAATTAAAATGCCGCTGTTTGCACGTTTAAATAGCCAAACCCTTTAAACCTCTGCTTTTAACATGAGCTCCAGAGATCAGTTAACCTACTGAGCGCTTAAAGATCATAATCATATCACCATGTCTACTTTCTTGTGTTGTTGAGTTATTTTTCAATTTTTCATCGATGATTTTATTCAATTTTTCTTTAGAGCCACAAATCCAATCTTATTCAATGATCATCAGAAAAAACTTTATGTCGTATATGTAATTTATTATCAAGCCACCGATCATACGTCTTGCGTTTTCTATAAACTTTTAAGTATACAAAACAACACTGTAAGGAGTTGAACACGAAACATTACCACTGCAATAAAGACGCTGTATAAGTTCACGGACGAAAATCATGTATTGTTAATTTACTCTTCACACCGGTAATAATAGTGACAAATTACCAATGGCATTTTTTCACATTTAGTTTTCATTGCTTATCAACAATTTTGAGACGGCATTATTGTGTCAAGTTTCAACAGCTTTATTACTCGCAAACGTTTCTAATCTAAGTAGAAACCAAAAGTATTAACAGCATATCATTTCTTTTTAAAACTCATTTCATAGGTTTGGAACGCAAATATATAAAGGCACAATTGGAAAAGATTTATTTGCATTTGGCCTCAAGTCGATGGTGCGTATCGAGGTCTCAAAACGGTTTATCCTTGGTTTTTGTTTCTTTCTTTGTTTGTTTGTTTGTTCGTTTGTTTCTCGAATATTGTGTCATATTTATTGATGTGTTTGTTTTAATTTATGAATATCGGTATTTATTGCAATAAATGATATATATTTACATTTGCTTTGCAACTTTACTATATAAACATGTTTGAGACCTGTGGAAAATACGGTACAATAACTGACATTGATCACATGATCATTACACTATGCGTATGAATATTTCACTGTCTGGACTATTTTTAAGAAGTTTCATAACAAAACAACAACACAGCCTGAGAAAAAAAATATTTATTAATTTTAAAATATACATTGAATATATATACACTCAACGGAAAATTTCCAATCATCTAAAAAGAACCTAATTTCTCCCATAATACTGAAAAAGTGTGTATGGCACCATCTGTTCTATAAATTTTATTTCCCGGGCTATGAAATTTCACCACCAGTTAAAACCACAGACGAGTCTGGGGAATATGTAACTTAAATACATGGAATACAACCAAAAAATTTTCAGAGGGGAGATATCTCATACAAATAGCAGATGTTAAAAAAGAATATATATGCAAATGTTAAACCGCTGTTTCCAGTGCTTCGATAAAACTGACAAAAATCCCAAAGTTGGTTCAATCAATATAAGAAAAAGTCATGGCTGGTGCTGAAGAGTCGTATATGGTTAATGTTCAAACCACTTTTAAAACGCACATTTGCCCGTTTTTATCCGACACCTGCCATGCTGCAAAAGTTGAAACTAAATACACTCCTCGCTGTTTGCGGGTGACGGCCATTCAGCATCTCAATGACCTGGGGTACGAAGCTCGGCACAAATTTAATTAATACACTCCTGGTTTCTTCGTAGATTCCAATTTCTCGCACTGCACTTTTAAATTTCCAAAAATGACAGCGAGAGTGAGACATCATTTTCGTGTCAATCTTCGAGACTGTTCACTTGTTCGTCATCCGCCTTAGGAAATTCGTTTTTTTTTTAAAATAATTTCGTGAAATTGCTATGAAAGTGACTAAATTGATGTTTTATATAAAATGTGCAAAACAAAGTGATGGTTAATAAAATATTTCATAATTTTTGCGAGTTCCATGTTTTCTCATGTTGTACTATATTTTGTTTACATTGTTACGCTGTTCCAATGATTGACCCCGCTTCTCGTTAAAGGCGGGAAAATTGAAATTGATTTGACAAAAATTCAAAAAAATTAATTAATAATTAATATAATGTAAATATAACCATTGAACAGCAAAGCTATGGCAGTTATCGGATTATAAATGACATAGCTTTGCCAGGCAAACCAATCATCACGCGCTAACTCGCGTTATTCAGTTTGCCTGGCAAAGCTATGTTATTTATAATCCGATAACTGCCATAGCTATGCTGTTCAATGGTTAAGTAATCGCCTTTTATTAGATAGATATCATGTCTCATTTTCCATAATGGTTAAAATTTTGGATAGAAGACATTTATTTTTTAATGCAGAAGTCGTAGCAGATTTTTGGAAAGCCAATAAGCTTTTGTTAAAAAATGGATAAAGGGATATTTATTAGGTCATTTATAACAAAAAAGCAATGTTTTTTTTTTTTTTTTAATATCATGTGTCAACAAAGAAAAGAGAATGTATATTTATTAGGTATTCTTGTCATTTGTAATAATGGAAGCAATGTTGTTTTTATATCGTGTGTTAAAGAAGTAAAGAAAATATATATTTATTAGATAGTGCTTTCGACTGTAACAAAGGAGACAATGTTGTTTTTTTTAATATCGTGTGTCAACGAGATAAAGAATATATATATATATATATATATATATATATATATATATATATATATATATATATATATATATATATTGTAACGTTTGTACTTTTGTTATTGTACTTTTAAAATGTATTTTTGGAAAGTTTTCTATAGACAGTTTAGTTTCAAACCGTAAGCGCTGTCAACATCATTTTTCGTATTGTAATGTCACATTTTATCACAGCCTATAACGTCCGAGCACGTTTTACTTTTAATACACTAGGTACCATGGTACATCGTTTTATCATTAAAATCATTATCAAATTATTTATTGCCATATTATGAATGTTACTCACATGTTTATACCAAGATGTGAATGAATATTTGTATTCATGTTTGAATTTTTCCACCATGCAAACTTGTATGTGTTTAAGATCGCCATTACCGTGTAGGAATACACTGTTTTGTCACATAATGTTTAATTGTTAAAATTTTATTTACATTAAATCTAAAACACTTTATTTTAATATTTTCAACCATTTATAACAATACTTTCACAGCATGTTCATGGTTATAAATTACTGAAAGTAGGGATCATTTCTTTATATGGCGGGATACAAACTTTTGAGTGTGGCTGACTATACGGCCATTCTGATTGGACGTGACCTTTTTTTGCATCGCTTTCTCTTGCGTCATAGAGTAGTATATAAGCAGACCAAAACTGGCGTCCAGTTTCAGATGATCCATCTGGGCACGAGTCAACATCAACTGTTTGACACCACCTCTATTGACTGCGTCCATCTAGCGTCTGATTTGACTTGCGTCAATAAATTAAGTCAACTAACTTAGAAGGTGCGACGTAATGCAAGAAATAATTGCATTATTTTATTAACTTTTGCACCTAAATACTGCATATATTGCGTCACTCTGACATGGTACTGCGTCCATTTGCAGCTTAGATTTTTGTGTTGTGTCTATAAACAGCACACTATCACACCATCCGCCATCTTTCTTTAATGAACATTTATCTATTCTCACTTTGAGAATATTCTTAAATTTTTCAAATAATACATAAAGATTTTATTTTAATTTTAAAACACATATAAGAAATACATTTAATATAAATCATTAATCTTGAGTATTATTATTAGGCTATTATTATCATTATTAGATATATTATTATTAAGGCATAAATTTATATTTCTTGGTTTTGGCAATCTACAGAGCATAAATTGTTGTGCAAGAAGTAATATTGGACTTAGTATTGTAACAGAGTTTAGCAATATTTAATTAATGCTGCATTTATGTAAATTTATGATTATTTGATTATTACTTGAAATCCATTGACATGTTTGTTGCATGACCGCTCCATTGTGAGCTTTAATAAATTTAATATTTTAAGCATTTGATCGTCCTGGTCATCTTCAATTAGTTAAGAACACGCTACCAAGTTTAATAAGGACTACGAAAGCTAGTCTGATCTCATTATAAGTACTTTTGTGCAATACCTGCTTGATCCGGATACGCTCATGGTACAGAGTACTTGGGCGTAATCCAAAATAACTGTTTTGCAAATTGAATACATGTACTTGTGCATGGTTTAAAACACATGCTTGATACTTAAACCATTTAACTACAACCCTACCGAGTTATCTCCAACTGGTTGCATAGGCCGAGCGCTACATATATATATATATATATATATATATATATATATATATATATATATATATATATATATATATATATATATATATATATATATATATAGAAGTCTTGTCAATTGTGACAAAGGAGACATTTTTTAAGATCATGTTTCAACGATGTGAAGATGTTGTGACGTGAATATTTTTCAAATGACAAGAAAGAATAAGGTGTGTGTGTGTGTGTGTGTGTGTGTGTGTGTGTGTGTGTGTGTGTTGTATTTTGATGTCAGTTGTTAAATCTGTTTTAAAATAAATTTGATTTATGTCAAATTATTGCTATTTTGTTTTTACTTTATACCATTTGCCCCAATCTGTTTTTTCAGCGCTACAAGGGAGAATACTCTAGGTTAACACTGCTATTGTCGCATTCAAATTGAACCTTCATGCAAGTGTAACGAAATCGCTTTTATGTGAAACTTCCGTTTCTATTTACTACCCCTAAGCGGGTAGCGCTGCTGCTGGAATAAAACTTCCCGAGGGTATCCATAACTCAGTAGTCAGTACTTTGTGCTGTCAGGAAATGTACCATTTAGCAAAATTTTTATCCGTCTTAAATTTTGAAATTTATTTAAAACTAAGGTTTGTTCCCTCATGCAAAGCATTCCTTAGCTGGATTTGGAATTACTAGTATATATATTTTAGATTCATTATTTTCAACTGTTTGGCTTATGTTTTTTATCTATCAAACTTTTCGGTCTTAGTGTCACTGATGAGGAATGAATTCCCGAAATGTGCACATCTGGCACATCAAAATTTGTGTCATTTACAAAATATTTTATCTTAATTGCCCAATTGAAAAACCCCCGCTGATTTTTTTGTCGAAAAAGAGTGTGTAAAGTCAACAAAATTTTATGGCTATACTAAAATATTACATGTATATTAGATGATTCTGTTTCTTTCACACTGTTAATCTGTTGATATCATGCTTCCATTTCTAGTTGTTACCTCATTTATGGGATTTTTGTTCGATATTATGGGACAATTTGATGAATATATCTTTATCATAGAATATAACTTCCCATAGAGATCTTGACCAAATGCCCGTTTCAACAGGCGTACAGAACGACAAAACTTACTGCGACTACTGATTATAAAAAAGCATGGATAGAATAATCCTCACGATGGTAGGACTTGTGCGGTAAAATTTGGTTTATTGATCATTTTTCCAGTCAAAATACAAATGCAGTATTATCAGCTTTATATTTAATCTTGTTTTGAAAAACCTAAAGAAAATTATCAATGAAAAAATCTGATCAATGATTTAATGTAATCACCGTTAACCTGATATGTCAATATTACTTGCTATGGAAGGATGGCTCTCAATAGGCCGAGCCATATGTCTATAGAATTCAAAATTTGAAATTGGTTACAGTAATATCTATACTTGTAACATCCAACAGATAGCATTTTAATGAATTGGTATGGAATATCAAAACATTGATAAAACATTATGTATTAGAACATATATTTTAAAATACTACTTTCTGTATATTCCCATACAAACACTAAAATTGTGATAGAAATAACCGTAATTTTCAATTAAAACAAATAAAGCGTATTGCTCTCCAACAAAGATCTTTTTACTTTCGAAACTTTTTATCTTCTGTTTACAAATTTTGATTCATAGACAGGGATGCGCTGGCATTGAAATTTTGGGCTAAAGATAAAACGCACTACCCGTTAATCGCCTAAAACAATAAACATACTTGATATTAACTAGCATACGTTCTTGATATCGTCTACGCTGGCTGTGTGGTAAGACAAAGGGCCTAGGCATGAATAACCTGGAAGTCTTGGGTTAGAATTTATTTTTCATCTTTTTTATTTCTTTTAATTTGTTTAATAGCACTTTTCTTTGTTTATACAAAATGGTTTTCTTTTAAACGGACTGTTTTTATTTTATTATTATTATTTTTTGTTTGTTTGTTATTGAAATGGTTTAACCTTTTTTTTTTTTTTGCCAATAGGCAGATCGCTCGGCTTATTGAGACTCGTCCTTTTTTAAATAAAAAAATAGGCTATGATATGGCTGAAAAAAAAAATAACAAGACATTCTCTTCTATTAAATCTTAGACATAAAGTTAAACAACAATAAGTATAAAATACTTAGTATTTGACAAGGAAATTTGTCATTTCCTATGTTCATTTTTTTATTTTATCCAATCACGTAAGAACTAAGTGTGCAGTGTCAAAGTTTAATCTACAAAACATTTCACCATTTTGGTAAACTGTATGACAAATACGAATTTGCTTATATAATGAAATTGCTGTTTTATAAAGCCAGATTCCTTTTTCTTAACGGTTAAATGTAAAATCAATTATAGTACGAGTTAGGTCTCTTTCCAAACATCTCGTGGCTGATAATTGTAGACCGACTTTGTTTAAAATTTGATGACGATGGCGAACAGTTTAATTAAAATGCCATAAACAATGATATATTTCAATTTCAGATAACATATAACAGTAATTATTTCTAAAAATAGCTTGGCTTGAATGATTAGTCTTTTTAGGTGAGATTTTTAAATACAAATTCTTTTGTTGTCCAATGTATTGTTATTTCATTAATTTCCAATATTGTTTCTGAACAAATACTATTGATCGTTAAGAGCAGAATATTGTTTGGTAATACTAGAAACTTAAATGTGCTTATTTTTGGAACCTCGGTTTATTACAATAAAATAAGTAAGATGGAAGAGTATTGGGAATTAATTGAAAGAGAACTGTAACCATTTTAGCAACTTATACATATCAAATGTCTGGAGTATTTGATCATTGATGGGGTTATCAAGTCTTTTTTTTTATTTCATTCGTCTTTTGTGTATTGAAGATGGGGGGCTTCTCTCAAACACAATTTTTAACTTAAATTTTTGAAGATTAATTGGAACTTTATATTCAAGTCAAGAATATTTCAACGTTAAATAAAAATTATATAGATATGGCTCTCCAACAAAGATTTTTTAACTTTCAAAACTTTGTATCTTCTGTTTACAAATTTTGATTTGGGGCTTCTCTCAAACACAATTTTTAACTTAAATTTTTGAAGATTAATTGGAACTTTATATTCAAGTCAAGAATATTTCAACGTTAAATAAATATTATATAGATATGGCTCTCCAGCAAAGATTTTTTTACTTTCAAAACTTTGTATCTTCTGTTTACATATTTTGATTTGGGGCTTCTCTCAAACACAATTTTAACTTAAATTTTTGAAGATTGATTAGAACTTTATATTCGAGGCAAGAGTAATTCACTTATATCGGGAATTAGCCAGCTTTAGGTAAAGTGGCAGAAAATTAAACTGTAAACTTTCAATTTCTGCCCTTATACAATTTAAATACTATTCATGACTGTCAGACCAGTATTATATATATTGCATTAGCATAGATTATTATTCCATTAGAATTTAACTTTTATAAAGTATTATTTGTAGAATCAACAATATTTGTTATAATGAAATAGGATGTCTAGTATTTATTTGAATTTAACAATAAATAAATAAATTTTAAAAAAGATAAATGAAATAATAATTAAAATAATAGATAAAATAATAATTAAATAAATAATAATAGTGATAATTATAAAATAATAATAATAATAAATAAATAAATAAATAATAATGAAAAATAAAAAAACAACAACAAATAAACAAACAAAAAGAAAGATTACAAACCTCAACATTTTATAATGTGTTATGTGCTACTTTTGAATTGCAGTAATTCTTAAAAATTCAAAAGTAACACATTACATATGTATATGCCATCTATAAAACAATTTCTTTTTTTAAACTAATATTACGTTTAATCCGAATATCTTAACCTTTTAAACTTTAGATAAAATATTATGTTAACTTTTAAGGCAATTTGTCCAAAAATTGATTTTGCTAGTCTCTAGTGACCAGAATGTCAGAGTCTATTTACTCTAAATGCATCTAACTAGAAAATAAAAGTGGATTAAGATCAAATGAGCATTCGATATTCTCTCTATTATTGGTTATACAAAGCAAAACAAATCAAATTTCTCTTATGATCAATTCTCTTCTTTTCAATAACTATATAATATCACTTATGGCTCATTTAATATCTTTATATTCTCCTGATTAATTTTAGATGCCATAGCATTTCATAATAACGAAGCTAATGTATTTGTTTCTTCATATAGAAATTTAATGAATATTATTTACATATAAAAACATTGGATTATAATTGTTTACATATAAAAACTTGCTATTTATCTTACTGAATAAATAACTTCCTTCAAGATACTGTGATATACAAGTTTTGAAAATAGGATTATGTAATTTTGCGGCAGGAGAATTACGTGATTTTGCTATAAAAGAATTATGTAATTTTGCGCTAACACAAATGACAGTTATGTCTTTGGTCGAAAATTAAAAGAAGAGGAAGTAAATTAGTATGCCATATCATGGATGTTATTAAATAAGCTAAACCAGACAATTTTTTTTTTTTTTCTGTTTTATCATCATCTCTCTACATAGAACCAATGCGGTAGCTCAGTTGGTAGAGTGCTCGCTCCGTAAGTGGGAGGTCGTGGATTCGAACCCCGACCGGGTCTGACCCAAGACTTGAAAGTTGGTTGCGACTGTTCTTTCGCCAGCACTTAGCATTACGAAATGAAAGTCACGGTTCTTTAGGATAGGAACTTAAAACAAACGAGGTTTCATGTCACGGTAGGCTTGGCACGATAAAAAACCCTGCTGTATAATGCCATCAGCGCAACGCACAGGCAAAATTTCTGCACTTTCGCCTATAGCTGGCGACGTCTCGGTATAAGTGAAATATTCTTAACTGACACGTTAAACACCATTACTCAACTCAACTCTCTATATAGGGTCTCAGTGGTTGAATGGTGGTGTAAAGCGCACACTTACGGATTATTATACCAATTTGCGCCCTAGACATAAATGTTTAGACGTACACGTGCATATTATCCATTTACTAGTATTCCTATACCTAACCCATTTAATACTTTGTAACCAAACCTCTTATAACTTCTGTACACAATCACCTGTTACTTTGTAATACGATGAACTGTTACTTTGTAACAAAATCACCTGAGATAACGTTTCATAATAAATTATGACGTTGCAGAAATGTGAGTCTGTATCAAAATCACCACTAAGTTTCTGACAGAATCCCTAATAACTACTAACTATTATGAACCTATGCAACATTTTTTTTCATTTAGTTGCCACATTTGCATACCCTGTAAGTATACATCCTTAATTAATTTACACCGATAAAGCTTACAAATAAACAAGGTAACACATGATAGTGATTACACTATGGCGAATTGACGTATAGATTGAGTGTTTAATTTTATACAACCTCTGTCTTTTAAAACTTTTTTTGAACTTAAAATGTGGTTTATTAATTTCAAATGTGAATTCACTGTAATTTAAAACAAGTTGTATGTTTTTGTGAACTAACATTGTAAGAAACACTAAGCATGTCAAATAAACGCCAAAATTAGAAAGAAAATGTTACCAACTCTTTCATAATGAAAATCTAGACAATACTTACGTGTGTGTGTGTGTGTGTGTGTGTGTGTGTGTGTGTGTGTGTGTGACTATTTTTTGGCGTCAGTTGACAACTGAGGTGTTTAATTATGATTTACCTTGAAAAAATTATAGTATTCATTCAAAGTACCGTTAGTCCGATCTTGAACTGAACCACAAATCACAAAAAATAGATTTGGCACTTCTTTTGTCAAGATTTGCAATTTGATTGTTAAGTCTGCGTTACGTGCCAAGATAAAAAAGCCAAAATAAATATTTAAGTGTGTGTAATTCTGAAGTTATTCTCCAAATTTAGTTATGGCTTGTGAATCTGTATATAAGTTACAGAATAATTACGGTATGAGCGAAAAAAAGTTTATTTTTAAGTGAAGTTTGATCATGTTTAAAAAGCCTGCAATGTATCTCATAACTAGGCAATACGTTTTCATGTAAGATGGTTCAGAAAATTGTTAAATGTAACTAGAGAACTGTAATTATAATAGACATTAGGATTACCAACTCATGTGTTATCTTGAATTATTTAATTACATATACTCCAAATATATAACAAAGAATCTGTTAAATTTTGATGTGCCATATGTACACATTTCGGAAAATCATTCCTCATCAGTGACACTAGGAGCCGAAAAGTTTGACAGATACAAACATAAGCTAAACAGTTGAAAGTTAATGAATCTAAAGTTCCAAAATTATATAAATCCAAATCTAGCTAAGGCATGCTTTGCATGAGGGAACAAACCTTAGTTTCTTATAAATTTCAAAAATTAAGATGGCTGGAAATTTTATTAAATCTATATTTTCTGACAGCACAAAGTACTGCCTTTAGAGTTGAATATAATTTCACATCTATGGATTTGTTTTATAAAAATAATTAGAATCAATGTACGAAGTGACTAACTGTTAACTTTATATATAGAAATATATCTTGTTGTCATAGAAACCAATTTAGCAATATTTTACGTAAACAGAGACAAGAATACAAAATATTATATTATCACCTTTTCCAACAGCATATAGAAGCAACACTGACATAGAGGCGTATTTTAATTGTATCATTATAATGTCCGTTCCGTTTAAACCATCAAAAGAGTGAGAGAGACTGTTAGCAAGGTTTTGTTTGTTTGTTTGTTTTTTTTTTCTCTGACACTCCGATCTCTTAACCATCATTGAACTGACCGCCTTTATATATGTGAAAGAATACCAGTATCGTTTCAAAATTCACAAGCTACAAATTTTCACAAACAGAGACATTAAGTTTACTATTTTTAAATAATGTTAAAAAAGTTTTATACAATTAAGCCCAAAAGTATAGCGTAGTTTTAGCGTACAAGAAAGTTCCTTAACTTATGCGTGGCTAAGTTGATGTTCAGCGTAGTTAAAGGGTAGAAACGTACTGAAGTTACGTTTTCACGCATGTGCTATATATCATGATGTGTATGCTTTCAAAAAATATATTTTTGATTGGGCAAACATAAAAACAAAATTATACAAAATTTACATTATATAAATGCTAAAGTAAGTTACCATGTGTTTACAGAAAACGACGCGTTTAATAAGACGCTGCAAAATAACATCGACTTTCTAATTTCCCCTCTGAGTATTCTTACAAAGATACAGATACTCTGAGGAAAACGTCTCCAAGAAACCACAGATAAGCTAAAACAATGTGATCATTAACTTAGCTATCCCTTTACGTTCCGTGAAAGATTATATCTTCGGTCTTCAAGCCTTTTCCTCTTTCGTTGTGAACAACTTGTATCGTGTATTGATTTTAAAGATCTGAAGAAAACAGACGCAAAACAGGAAACGGTAATTTGTAGTTAATGTTGTGCTTTAAAATCAACAGTCGCAAGATATTCAATAAAAAATTGCCCAATTACCGAAGTATAATTGAAAAATGACATTTTGGCTTAAAATAACACATGTAGCGTTTCCGCTTGTAGCGTTTTATGTGAGATTTTTATATTTTATTTTTTTTAATGATATTTATAGAATAAAAAGAAAAAAATGTATATAGAAGAAAGGCTTGTCTGATATTTATGTAGAGAGGAAGAATAACGGTGTTTAACGTCCTGTCAATTTTTTTTTTGTTTGCGTCGAGGCTGTCAGGTCTGGAAACTGCAAGCGAACTGACAAACATTTAAACTGATTATGACAAACAATTCGTATCGTGTTCATAAAGCTACAATTATGTTTTTGATTTTAATTCTCTAATTGAATATTAGACTGATAATAATATTATGACCCTTAAATTGATTTTTTTTAAATTTCAAAAATTGGGCCATAAGATGGTTGCTGGATGTTATGATAATTTAAAATTGGTTTGTTTTTTAATAAATAAAAAATGAATAAATATTTTTTTTAAAACCCCTTAAGCTAAAAATATAGTTTTTTTTTTCAATCCAAGGCAACCAAGAGCAAATACACGAGATAAACACATTTTGATGTCACCGGTTTTAATCTCAAGACTATGGAGATTACTGGACATATTAACGAGATTAAATCTTGTCCAAATACAAATTGTAATGCAAAAAACCGATATGGTGCATTCGTTTGCTAAGATGCACTGGTTACATATATTAACATCTGTAATTACTGTTGAGGTCTTTGTGTTTGTGACATATATTTTTGTTAAATTTTCATAATAAATCTTATACATTTGAATTTATTTTTCACTAACTTGGGTTTAGTCTTAATTGAAAATCGTCATGCGCATTCGCGATCACAATAACATATTTCTTTAAACAAGAAACTATTGCTGCTGATGACGGGAATACTACATTTCGGAAATGGCGAAGTTTTAACCGGCAGTGATGTTCTTGGTGACGTTTACGTCTTATGCACAAAAGAAGCCGCCATTTCAAAATGTATCATTGCGGCAACTATATACTTTGTACAGAAATATTTTACAGTAATCAGTCAAATACACAATAATTCAGACAATAGGTTGATTAAACTGTAGAGTTATTATATATATAACACTAGTACCTGTTAAATTTCAATGTGCCGTATATGCACATTTCGGAACATCATTCCTCATCAGTGATACCAGGGGCCAAAAAGTTTGATAAATGAAAAACATAAGCCAAACTGTTTAAATTAAATGAATCTAAAGTTCCAAAATTATATGAATACGAATCCAGCTAAGAATGCTTTGCATGAGGGAACAAACCTTAGTTTTAAATAAATTTCAAAAATTAAGACGACTGAAATTTTTGCCAAATGGTACATTTTCTGACAGCACAAAGTACTGCCTACTGTGTTATGGATACCCTCGGGAAGTTTTCTCTACATATATGAAAGGAAACGTCTTTAGACCGTTAATTCGAACTTTAACTGGCTTCTGATAGAAATGTTATAATTGTCTGACTGTAAAAATCTATGTTTTAACGTCTATTTAAATTACGATATTCTAGTTTCATCCACCATACCAGAAAAATAAATGAAAGTGGTAGAATCTTGACTTGGGCAAAAATCACCAGTACTCCACTCCACTCTATAAATAAAATTCCAATGTTTGTGAGTCAGGAATTAGAGTAAGTATTGACAGATGAATCCTGACAGCTAAATTAGCCGATGTCACAATATGTAATCAATACAAGTCTTGTTTATGGTATATCATACGAGCTGAACAAAGTAAGACGAATGTCGTTAACCTTTTCTTCGATCTAAATGAATGTACTTATTTGATATATTATCTAGAGTTGCACATGTCAGTGGCATATCTGTGTTCTGAATATTTATTTAGTTGCAACAAGACAACTCTGTAACAAAAACAAGTGCGACCTTATGACATTTCATTGATTATGTCGCATCGGCAATACTTCAACTATTTGAGAAAGAATTAATAATCATCTCAGTAGTTTAATTGAACATGTTCCATTTGTTTGAGTGTATTGAAGTGTAGTCAAGTCCAAGTTTTATTAGGTTGTGAGCTTTACTAGTTTGTAAAAATACTGTTACTTATGATGACCTAAACAAATTGCTTCTTGCAGTCAGTCGATTTTATAGTTTGTTCTCCAAACCATTCTTATCTAACATTTTTGGTTTTAAAAAATGATTGCGTACATAGGTTAACGTAAAGTTTTCCAAAATCCTATTTCAGTTTATTGCTTTGATTTATCAAAAATATATCGGTCCAAAAGCTAGAATTGAATTAACAATGGGGGGGGGGGTTACAAAATGGCCCCCGTTTTCTGATCATATTAACTAACACAGATTAACTTAATTAGAACCAAAATTAGCTTAAAGTAGCTACTAAAAATTTGAATCATATAACAAGCAATAAAGTGCTGACTTTAAAAATTCTTTGGTCCACATGATCTGATAAATGTTCAATAAGTCCGTGCCACGGGTGGTCAAGTGGTTAACATGTTATTCTATGAACCAAAGTCTCTCTCTTATGTTGGTTGGCGGTTACTCTGCAGGTGAGAATTTTTTGTAGGCTCCACGGTTTAGCTTTATACCAGTGTAATGGACAAAATGATCGAAGGCGCGATTCTGCGCGTCATTGCCGGCAAGTGTATTAGCACTTAGCCATAATGCGCTCTAGTACAAACCATTTATAAAAACTGGCTCAAAATCAAACAACACAATGATATGTATTAAGATTAACTCTCAAAGCTGCGATGTATAACAACTCTCAACCTACCAAAAAAAAAAAAAAAAAAAAAAAAAAAAAACCCCGTTAAATGTGAGCGCGTGATCTGAATTGTCAGTAGATGGCAAAATGTGCGAGGAGATTGAAATTTCATAAATCTTAATTATTTGGAGTTAAACAAAAAGACAAAATAAAATTTTGATTTAGTTAAAATTTGTATACATTGTTTTAAAAGATTCGTCTTATGAGTATGTAAAGCGTCTTTACTCATGTAAGATCCCATTTTAAGAAAGTTAGTCCGATAGCCAAAATACCTAGAATTTTTTAGGTACTGCGGTTTTTCTTTACCATCTCAGAACTGACCACAGCGTTGTAAGTGAAAAAAAAACCATGAACCTCAAATGAGGTTGCCGTTACCTCATTCCATTTATCTTTAGAATTACCTTAATATGTCTAACAAAAACAAAAGCAACCCTTGAGAATCGATTACGTTGCTGACTACTAAACTAGTAATGGTTTATAATTAAATAGAAAATGTGTTGTACTTCTAAAAACACAACAACGTAAAAGATAATTAATAAGGTCTACTAAACACGTTGTTTTTGACTTGAGACGGCGGTAAATCTAGAAGCCCTCCCCCCCCCCCACCCCCACCCCTGGCTTGAATAATTGTTCTAAACCGAATTTTTTAAAATAAAATATTTAAAGCATGCAGAAAGATGGAAAAATAACACCTTGAAAGATTAAACAAAACAACACTCGATATATATAGATTGATTGCTAAAGAGGACTTCATAGTACTAATTAATTAATTTTAATTAACATGAACTGGTTAATAGCCGAGGCAGTCGTAAACTCGCGATGACGGAAGTGTTTGATTAAAAATAGCACAAAACGTCAACACAACAAAGAAAACAAAATAAGTTAATGAACGAGAAACACACACACACACACACACACACACACACACACACACACACAGAGGCAAACATATATTGAGGCATATCTTCGGAGAGTTTGGAAGGTAACTTCAGTGAAAAAACAACAATAGTTTGAATATACATGTAGTACTATTGCATGTTACACTTATTTAAAAAATGTGTTCCATAAATACACACAATTAAAATTCATCAATACATTTTTTTACCAAACAATGAATAAATAACTACATTTATATACGTTTATATAGTTAAATAAGGAAACAAATTTGTAGTATTTTTTAATATAAGAGATGTAGTACTTATCAAGAAGTTAGTTAAAAATATTTTTTGAATAAACCATACCAATGTACGGAGGATTGTAATCTAGATTAACCAACCTCCGTAGAGCTTTAAGGATTATAGTAATGTTTTCCTTAAAGAAGTATGAAATTTGTTCTTACTGTCATTTTGTACGGAAGTAAGTGAAATATTATTTTAATCCGCATCAGTAATCTTGCATCTATTCACGGCTAGGAATTTGAAAACCAGATCACCTCTGGATAAAAATTCCTTGTTCGTTATTTTGATCAAAAGGAGCAGAGTGGCTTTGGCTGTAGTCTGGTCTTCAATTTGTTGGGTATTGCCACTTACAATTTTTTTAATTTTCCATTTTATAATAACGTCCAGGTATCTTTAAGTTCTGTTAAAACATTTAAAAATATCAAGTAATTTTTTTCACTAGTTTGTGCATAAATTGCTTTTCTTTGAAAGAATAAAAAAGATCAGCGACAAGTGGGGGAGCATAGTAAGTTGCCATAGATATCCTTTTGATTTATTTCGGAAGTATGGCTTTAAACTTTAACCTTAACCCCCTTGTTGAAGGTAGTTAAAAAAAATCATTTCATCAATATTGCCTTTGAACTTGGATTTAAGTAGAAAAAAATGCTTAAAGACATCGAAAATTATTGCTTGCATTGATATATTTTTAAACGTAGCAGCAAAAGTTAAGGGTAAAATAATAAAATCACAACATTTGCCATTTCATCTTCTCCCAGTTTTGAAAGATACTTAATTTAAAAAAATGTAAATCTGAAAACCCATAAAAATGTAAACTATAGCATTTTTAGGCATTTTTCCATAAAAATTTGTCTGATATAGAAATAAAATGCTTCAAAATATCAAACAAATTTTACGACCACATTTTACGAAATAAACAATTACAAGTTTAAGACCATAGAAAAGCCAAATCACCTTTAGTTATGTTTAAATTTCTTGTATCTTTTTGTCAAAGGGGCATAACTCATAAGAAAATGACCGTACTTGACTAAATTTCAAACTTGCACAAAATCTTGCTTATAAGACTATTTTTACTTTAAAAGAACTTGAGATAAAGGAAGTGTTCCAAATACAACTGTCTCGTGAACTGACTGCGTCGAGTTGTATCATTATAGGTCCATTGTTTTTAAAACGGGTATATGAAATCTAAAAAAAATTAATTGGGCAAAAGCAAATACAACGAGAACAAAGTAGAAGAAATAACAACGAATACATTTCACATACTTACAGATTTAAATACTTACATTCCTCTAAATATGTTCTCTGATGAACTGCTCCTGGTTCTGACGACAAAAAGGAATCCGGTCGCGTGATCTTGGTTAAAGTGCTTTTTCGAGGGTCCAAACAATCCCATATTTTTTAAACCTGCGCCCCTAATCTAATCAAAGACACGCGTCAATAACTTTATATATATATATATATATATCTATATATATATATATATATATATATATATATATATATATATATATATATATATATATATATATATATAAATTGTCTGCGACTATGAAAAAAAGTTTATCATTTGATGTAGAGCATTATTACATTATCACAAGATTAATTCTGAAAAAAAACACTGCTGCCGGGTTGACTTTGATTGGTCCAATATCTTTTTATTAATTTTCATGAGAAAAATACATTAGTTTTTGTTTTTGTATTGTTTGATCAATAAAACCATTTCCAGTTACTGAGATTTTCCAGAAAGCATATGACAGCAACAATCAACATTGTAACATTCAATTCATATCAATCTATGGCATCTTGAGAATGACCTTTTAAATATGTCCGTGTTTGATTATAGCAACCTTGTTATCTAAGTGAGCAAAGATTGTCCAAATTCTACTTTACATTTTCTATTGCAGATATTCTTTATCATCAAGTGTTGGAAATTTCTCGTTAATCATGTATTGGTTATTAACTTTTGAATCAGTTTTCGTAAAATCCGTCGATTGTGTCTATGATTAATGCTGTGGATATCGATCCATGCCTCTGTGCCTAAGTACTCGAGAAATATCGGCAAGAATGATTCAGACAACAAAATCCTAGAATATTGTGTGGATGTATTATACATTTTACCTAACGGCAGCGACAGTTAGGGGTAAGTTCTTTTACTATAATATTTGAATTCTTCTAAAATTAAATTCAGATGGATTTCAGGAAAAACCGTGTCTTTCTTTACGAAACAGTATTTAATAGATTCCCTTAATGTATTGTAACTCTTACCAAAAATTAAACTCTAAATTCTGAATACACTACAACTACGTTGTATGATATAGATAGTAAAATTTAACGCAGGTGTTAAAAATTATCTGGACACTGCAATCCAAAGCTTGGTTTGTGGAATCAATTTATTATTTGGGATTTTTTTTGTTTGTTTTTTGTGGAGAGTATTAAATCTTTTGAAAAAGATCAACAGTAATTAGAATTTCTAATTAGAAATACTTTAATTAAAATTATTGATTTCATCACGATAAATTAATTTTTATTTATGCTTTGAATAGTGCTTTTCATTGATTAAACTTATCTGAACAACTGTGAGTTACTCACAATTACTGCTGTTTGTGTAAATAGTTTTTAAACTATTATGTCACCTATTCAGTGATGATTAATATATAGTTTTTTTAATTCTTTATATATACTTCTAAAACATTTGAAAAACTATTATTCAAAGTAACAGCAGGATAATAACAGTACATGTATAGTATCAAATAGCGCATATTGATTATTCATAAGTACCGTTTAGCTACAAATTTAGTATTTTAATTCCTCTAGTATTCTAATTTTATTGTTAAAATATTCTATGTATATATTGCACGTAATTTCACGAAAATGTAACCAACATTTTCACTGAGGTGGCATCTACAACAGATTATTGCTAACATCTTTTAGGAAAACACATGTAGAATTGCAGCATCGAACACAAACTATATTCTTTTATCATTATTATCGCAATTACTTTTCCTCGTTTCCTGTAGTTTGAATATCAAATGTCACAATATATATTGTTTAAACGTCGAGCTTTTTTTTTTTTTTTTTTCTTTTACAAATTATTAAATCCGGAATTATATTTATTGTTGAATCATTAATATGTGCCCGGTTAAATTTAGTGGTCTTGTCATTTAAAAATATTTCTCTGGAGAAAAATCTTTTAGAATTATGTCTCCTGAATTGGGCTTTTGTAGGCTGTGTTACGTTAAAAAGTTCTTCAGTTTTAACCTCGATGATTAAAAGGGCAAAATCGTGTCCTCCCTAACCTCCGAAAATTTTTTTGATTTTACTATACATATATTGAAATTTCTTTAGAACTTAATGGTTAAATATTATACAATTTTATCTCAAACTAAGCGACTATAGACTTTGTGTCGTTTAGGTAATGGTGGCAATCACATAAATTCTAAAAATAAATAAATCTGGAAAATAAATACCAATTCTATAGAATAAATAGTAATAACCCTAATCCATTAAAGTAGAGAAGAAACTTATTGAATTTAATTGACTACATCATTTATTCATTCATTTGCGGAGGAGTTCATGATCAATCCGATGGCGTTTCCATTTGTTACCATGGCGATCTTGATTGATATGTATTCAATAATATTTTATTCAACAAGATAATAAGATAATCAACTTTTTTGCTGACGCCGGGTTACGTTGTAATTAATGCTTTCAGAACAATCAGGTACGTTGACTAAGTCTATTTATAGGGGTTTGTGTCTGTAAATTGTTTTTTATTGATTTAAAGTAGTATGTAACAGATCTTAAATGACAGTAATGTACTGTTTGCAATTACTTTGCGTTCAATGTAAAGGTAGAGACAAATTTCCCAGCGGCCAACATTCGTACCTCTTTTATGAACCTAGGAAGAACTGTCTCATGTAAATGGAGACTTCATCCCAAAAAAAAAAAAAAAAAAAAAAAAAAAAACGTCATCGCCTGAAAATTCGGGAAAAAGAATATGCGTTTGTTGAAACATCATAAGTATTGACAAAACATCTCCATGTGCAATAATCTGAGTCCGAGTTCTGAGTTGAGTTTTTTGTCATATTGTAAATTTTTATATGGTTCATTCAGAAAATTAAAAATAATTACATGAAATTTACTTAAATAAACAAAGTACAATGTATGACCAATTGTAAAATTGTGATGTCAATTTAAAATATAAAATCCTAAACAAAATGTAAACAATATCAATTTACTATAAAATATTACAATCTGTTCTAGTGCAGCACCATAAAAACCAAGCCAAAATGCACGAGGGCATTGTAACTCGCCTTCTTTTAAGTTTATTATTGAAATACGATAAATACATATCGATCGCTGTACGTAAATTACAGTATTGTGTCGCAAGTTTTTATTTAAAAAAACGTAAGATTTTTAGAGATGCAAAATTACTATTTTACGCTATTCCACATCGTTAAAGCATTCATCTGTTATTTAAATTTTATGAAATTACGAACAACCCAAATTATCTAACAAGTCAAGAAATAATTGTAAGTATGGCAAGGTTAACCTTACTGAAATAGGCTAAGGATTTATTGCCGGAAGCTTAAAAACATTTGAGCTACACAGTGCGTCAATAAATTATAGAAGTATTAATTTTAGTGCATCGCAAATAAAAGTATTTGTTTGAAGGCTAGCTTTCAGTTTTACTAAGGTTTTTGTTGGAAGGTCAAGTTAACGTGAATAATAAAATGTGTTTAAAATTTGTATTTTTATTTATTTATTAGCACTTGTATAAATTGAACTAGAGATATCTGTACCAGTCGAATCTTGATTTAAGAATCTTGTGTTCAAGTCAAAACCGAACAATGTAGTTTGTCAAAATTCAATTTGTGTCGTATATGCATCTACTTAACAAATGAGCGAGTCCCACAAGTAAGTTTGGAGTTGAGTTTTCGTAAACATCCGAATCGTCAAAATTGTCTTCCTTTAGTAAAGTGTAAGATTCGTGCTCTGCTTTCACGATAAATATAGTACATAGCAATAATTCAAGTCCAAAACGGTTTCATATATGTTGTTAACTTCTGTATTCAGACCACCTGTCTCTAACAACCGTATTTAAACACTCCAATTTAAATTAACTGTATGTTTGACACATCTTAATATTAAGTCAATTTGTCTTACAAGGTTTAATTTAATGTCACGTCTAGGACAGACCTTATTGAAAGAAAGCACGAAAGATTTCAAAGCTGACCTTTTCGATATAAAAACAAACGAGTATAAATATATAGTGGACTCTTGAAGAACAATATATATATATATATATATATATATATATATATATATATATATATATATATATATATATATATATATATATATATATATATATTGATTAAAGATACATTGAAATATGTTTATGATACCCATTTGAACTTTTTTAATATCATTTTTATTTATAATATTTTTCTATAATTGTTACTCATTCTAATCTTGCAGAATTTATACCTCAGGCAGGATATTAGACTGATGGGGTTCCGTCTTAAGTTCCACTTGTAAGATCTTTGTTTCCGTTTAATCAAACACGAAAAGACAGTTCTATTGATTTTGTGTCAACTTTTGGACCCAATACCTGTCTATTTTTGTGTCTGGAGTTGGTACATACATGTAGTTGGTTAATAGGGTATTGTAATGACTATGTTACTTACATTTTACATAAATTGTAGTTTATTGATTGTACATAATCAATCTTCTATATCTCATAAATATTTAATGAATTTGAAAATATCTTCTCTACACCATATTTATCATTTACGTAATAATTTTTTTTATTTTTTGCCCCTAAAGAAATCCTGTAGAGACAAGAGAATGGCTTGAATTTCAATATAATTTTTTTTGCAAAAGTGAAGCTCTGTTTTATGCACTACAATGAAACCTGCTATAGTGTCAACCTCTATATAAGTTACCTGTTTAGTAAGACCAATGTTTTAAATAAGGTAAACAAACTTGAACTCACTATAACCTCATAGTTTTGTTCACATTTCTTGTACGAAAAAGGCAATGCAATAACAGCCATTTTTCGGAACATAGTGAAAATAATTCCTTTCTATCTTCTTTGCAATGTGATTTACAAAACAATATTGCATTTTTTAAATGGTTATGTTATATTTTTTAAAAATTTTATGAATGAAATACAAAATAATTTTGTAAGAAAAAAATTGAATATTTCATTCAGGATAAAAAATAATATAACAATAGAATTAAGGTTAATAAAATAATTATAGTAGGTTAGATTTGTTAACATCAATGGCTGATTTAATAAAAGTGGAGTGAAGTGAAGTGAAGTGGTGTCGGGTGGAGTTAAGTGCTCTAGAGTAAAGTAGAGTGAAGTGAAGTGAAGTGGTGTCGAGTGGGGTAAAGTGTTTTAGAGTAAAGTAGAATGAAGTGAAGTGAAGTAGTGTCGAGTGGGGTAGAGTGTTGTAGAGTAAAGTAGAGTGAAGTGATGTGAAGTGGTGTCGAGTGGGGTAAAGTGTTGTAAAGTAAAGTAGAATGAAGTGATGTGAAGTGGTGTCGAGTGGGGTAAAGTGTTTTAGAGTAAAGTAGAATGAAGTGAAGTGAAGTAGTGTCGAGTGGGGTAGAGTAATGTAGAGTAAAGTAGAGTGAAGTGAAGTAGTGTCGAGTGGGGTAGAGTGTTGTAGAGTAAAGTAGAGTGAAGTGAAGTAAAGTGAAGTAGTGTCGAGTGGGGTAGAGTGTTGTAGAGTAAAGTAGAGTGAAGTGATGTGATGTGGTGTCGAGTGGGGTAAAGTGTTGTAAAGTAAAGTAGAATGAAGTAAAGTGAAGTAGTGTCGAGTGGGGTAGAGTGTTGTAGAGTAAAGTAGAGTGAAGTGATGTGAAGTGGTGTCGAGTGGGGTAAAGTGTTGTAAAGTAAAGTAGAATGAAGTGATGCGGAGTGGTGTCGAGTGGGGTAAAGTGTTGTAAAGTAGAGTGAAGTGATGTGGATTGGAGTGGAGTGAAGTGGAGTTGATTGAAGTGGTGTGGAGTGGAGTGTAGTGAAGAGACATAGTGTGGATTCGAGTGGAGTGAAGTGGTTTGGAGCAAAGTGGAGTGGCGTGGAGTGGGGTGATGTGGAGTGGAGTAAAGTGAGGTGAAGTGAATTGAAGTGGAGTGAATCGGGGCAGGATGGTGTGGAGTGGATGGGAATGGAGTGGAGTGGTGTAGGATAAAATGGAACAAAAAAAATTGTATCCAAGTCAAGAGTCTTTCACTATTTCAATAAGGTTGTCAGTTCAGGAATCCACCAACGAATTTAAAAACTGTTCGTTATTAGGACTTGAATTTTAACCTGGGCATTTGAGAACTTTGTGATTCGTAGTCAACAGCGTTCGTAGTCAGTAGTTTAAACGACCCGTTTTTCAAGGCTCCGAGGGCTGTAATAAGGATTTGGAAAAAAAAACTTATAGTTGATGTGTAATTAATGTATTGTACGTTATTTGTCAGATGGCGGGAAATCGTTGTACCCGGTAGCGTATAAGCTCTTAGATAAGTTGTTTCAAATAAGGAAAAAATATACCACTACGTTATCTGAAATATTGTAATTTGGATGTTCCGTTTTCGGATATTCTTCTAATTATTATTATTATTATTATTATTATTATTATTATTATTATTATTATTAGTAGTAGTAGTAGTAGTAGTAGTAGTAGTAGTATCATCATCATCATTATTATTATTATTATTATAAATGCATTTCTAAAATCATTTTTCCATGTATAACGGATTTTAACTAATAGAGAGAGTTCACAGGGCGATGAATCAAATTTTTTAATTAATTTCGATTCATGATTGACAATCCTACAAAAAATAGATGGAAAAGAGTAATGGCAAAGTTTAAAGCTATCAAATACAATCATTAAGACAAGAAAAGTAGCTTTTTTTCGATTTTACTTCTATAAGTATCCGTATTTCAAGCTTGATATTACTCTTGATTTAGTCCTCAAAGCAAAAGGAAAAAAGTATCCCACTAATGATGCTATTTGATGTCCAATTTATCTTCATTTTATTATGTTAGAAAGATCAGCCAAGAGATGCACACGGAATGTTAGAATTCCCCATACGTGCAAGAAAATAATGAATCCCGTTTTACTTTCTATTTTACATAAAGAATTTATATGTCGTGCAAGTAGATTTACTTATAGTTAGAATTGAGGTTCAACCAAAGGTTTTTGGCTTCGACTTTGGTCTTCATTGTTTTTCGTCTCTGTGGATTAAAAGAATGTAGTGCATTTGTGATAGCTAGTATACACTTCAGATATTATTAAGCTTTATTAAAGTTTACAGATAATGGTAGGCGCGAACTTGTCTGTAATTTATAGCATTAAAAGGCGCATATAATTCTGATTGCAACATATTACAAAATAGTGATATAATTGTAATGGTCTTAATAGCAAAAATTACAATTGTTGTGTGACAATTTTGTACGGTGGCACAGAGGTGACATGAAATACATTTTTCATATTACGTGCGCACGTAGTACCTTTTACGTGCGCACGTATTACCTTTTACGTGCGCACGTATTATCTTTTACGTGTGCACGTAATACCTATTACGTGCGCACGTATTAACCAATACGTGCGCACGTATTACCTTTCACGTGCGCATGTATTACTTAAAGGTAATACGTGCGCACGTATTGATTAACCTATTACGTGCGCACGTATCACTAATAGGTAATACGTGCGCACGTATTAGTTACTACGTGCGCACGTAAAAGGTAATACGTGCGCACGTAATAGGTAATACGTGCGCACGTTATAGGTAATACGTGCGCACGTAAAGAGTTATACGTGCGCACGTAATAGGAAAAATATATTTCATGTCACCTCTGTGCCACCATAATTTTGTCATTTAAAACGCAATAAACGTTTGTCATATCCCTAGACAACATAGAAATATATAAAAGCAATCATGATCATTTCATGGAAATAAAACAAAATTGAGTTTTTGTTTATGTCGTATTAGATTGTGACCTCATGTCTGGTAAGATTTTCAGAAATGGTCAGAAATTAATCGGTATTCAGTACTATTAACTATCATTCAAGTACAGTTGTAGGACCCCAATTTCTTATGTTCTTGATCTCTCGCTTGTATACAATTGCCACTTACAGATTTTCAAATTCAGGTTATTTGTAGAGCAGCACAAGATCGAGAATCTCAAGACATCCTTAAGCTTTAACTTGCAGGTTGGCCTTAATGACTGAGTACTTCAAAACCCAAGATTTGAGATCACACTGGCGCTCATAACAAACAAATCTGGACAGAACGTTGCCTGTTATTTGGTCTTGATGACGGTGTAATCTTAAGCCCAAGTTTAAGGATAGTCCCCCCAAAAAAAATCTAACGAGGACGTCGCATGTTTAGTAAGTCTTTATGACGATGTAGTCTAAAGCCAAAGATTAAGGATAATGATGACGCCCATAACAAATCAGTCTATTAGAACGTTGCCTGTTTAGTCGGTCTTGATGACGTTGTATCCTAAGACCAAGATAAAGGATAATGTTGACGCCTGAAACAAATCAGTCTATCTAGATATGTTAAGTCGGTCTTGATGACAGTGTTGCTTAAAGCTCAAGATAGGGAACTTTGATGACGCAAATATCAAACCAAAACTCGAGCGTAGCCTTTCAAGAATATCATCGTATTCAATATCTGTGTATAACAAATGTTAGAGTTAAACTTGCATTTTGCCAGCATCATAAAATAGGATTTGTTACGAAAATCCGTAATGGAAATCATTCTACATGGATATACGGCAGTCTGGGGAATAAAGGTTCGATCGTTACAAGCCAGTCGAGATTATCATATTCGTCTACGTGTAAAAGGATTTCATGTTTAGTTATAATATAAAAATACGTTAAAAATCAGTGAACTTATCGACAGAATGAATCTTCTGTTGGAAATGATCCCTGATGGAACAATAAAGTTGCTTTTTATTGACGTAAAAAAACCCACATAACTTGTGATGATGTATCTATAATGAGACTCATTCATGATGAATAAATGAATTTCTTAATTAATTTTTTGCTGGAACAGACAAAAATATTAATAGTTGATTAACAATAGTTTCGAAAAACAAAAACAACAAGGTAAAAGAGATAACATTTTATATATTTACGTGTTAAATCTAAACCTCCAACAGGAAGTCAGAAGCAAGTGGTAAATGCAATGAATTTGACAGGTTATTTTTTAACCATTTTGTAATATATTATATTATTAAAATTATATGCGCCTTTGAGTGATAAGAATTACACAAAATTAGCTTCTATCATTATCCGTGAACTTTAAAAAAGCCTGTAAATGTCTTAGTTTTTTCTTTTTTTCTTCCGTTGTTGGTCTGTCCGTATTGCAAAACCTAGCGATCGTTGCCCTTACTGGTTTACATTGAAATTTGATTCACTAGATCAAACGTACGATAATTAATTGAAGTATATCACGGATTGTGGCAATAAAGGTCATTTGAAAGAAATCAAATAAAGGGAAAATATCAATATCACAATCCAATTTCATTAGGTCACTTAAAAGGAAAAGTTCAATATAAGAAACCCAGGAACATACAATATAACAATGATTGATCAAGAAGATTTTAATCTAACTGCACTTTTCAAAATGACGTCTGTTGATTTATTGCATTTTGTGTGTATTCTTTTAAATGACAATGGTATTGTGACAACTTAATCAAGCTTTCAGCTAAAAACTAAAAACGTTAATAGCATTTCGGTGTCATAAAAACGCTGTAGTTGGAAGACGGTTACGTAGGTAAATTGTTGTCAGTCGTTGATAAAAGATTAGATTCACTAACATCTTGATGATTCTAAATTGTAAGTCAATAAGCTAGTCCTTAACCAAATAATGTATTTTGTTTTGTCAGTCCTAAACACAGGCGCTGTTTCGATATTAAAATTTAAAAAATTATTAAGTCCTTTGACCCTACATAACACAAGATGTTCAATTTACACTATCATAATTTTTGATCCACCTTGGTTGGGTCGTTTTTTTAAAAATGTATTTGTCTCATCAGTCTCTAACAAAATAATGTACTGTCTTGTCAGTTTTAACCAAATAATATGTTATGCAAAGTCGGTCTTTAAGCAAATAAAATACTTTGTCTAGATTTAATCTTAGACTGACTAAATGAAGCATTTTCCTAGTCAGTCCTAAACCAAATAACGTACTTTGTCTTGTCAATCCTTTGAACTTTGTCTGACCAGTTTTCCATTTGTTATGATGTAAACAACATATTCTATCATCTGAAGTTTGATTTGACATATAGTCATTTAGTTGAGCACTCCGAAATTTACAGCAATCTTCTAGACTCCAATGGAAGTTAGAGAATGCAAAAGTTATGTTTTATGCTTTTCTGAAATCCTCTTGATTTGAGCAGTATTGTTAAAAATGCTTGCGATAAATTTTGATGCTTTTTTGAAATCCTCTTTATTATATAAACTTCCGATATGACATATACAAGGAATTCACACTAACAAAGGGATATGAAACCAAGTAAAATATAAAACCAAAATGTGCAAATGGTGTATAAATGCTAGCTTTTTTTATTAGAAAGTTATATAATTTTGCTATCAGATCAATAAATGAATCAATTGTTATCGTGTGCGTACAAATAATGGTAGATTTGTGACGCTATCAGTTTGTAACAAAAAGGCTGACATTTTGTTTCTTTGCGTATAAACAATATCATCCCGATTTCAATAATTTGTAATGGTAAATTTGTTGTTATTTTAACTAATCTCAGTTTCTATTGGCAAACATTCAGATGTTGCTAACAAGACCCTCTTTTAACGTTCATAAGATAAATGAGATTTTTTCAATGATTTAGTTCATTTACAAATTTAAAATTATAGTTTAAACGCGTTAGTAATCAGGTTTCGCATTAATGAATATCATATTTGACTGAGTTCACATTATTAATCTGATGGGGAAAAAACTTAATATTCTATAGATAGCCTTAGAAGAAAAATTCAATAAACATTTCATCGGTTTTAACAAGTTAGCAAACTGTTCAGGCAATGACCAACATGGGATTTATTCAAGATGACAGGGAATCGATATCGTAATCTACGGAATAGCTTGCTTACTTAATTTCAATAAGACAAAAATAAACTGCAAATCACATTTAGAAACAGTTATCTCCCAATAATGTATCATCATTTAAATTCCCTTACGATAAAAGTACTTGTGAATTCCAACTAACGTGGGCGGATGTTTGGAGGGGGCTAAGTTAACAAGTAATCTAAAGCGCTTTTTTCCGAACACAGCGCCTTTTAATGTCTAGATCCAGACCAGTTTATAGTGTAAGAAAATTTGTAAATTTGCTAACTTGCTTCACCATCTTGGAACCGACCACCTAGTTATAAGTAAAAGAACATTGAAAGTGACAAAAAAATTTACTCTACTCTGTTAAACCAATTAATAAATAAATAAATAAATAAATAAATAAATAAATAAATAAATAAATAAACATGTCAATATATAAATAAATAAATAAAATGAAAAATAATTTTTAAAATAATTTAAAAAACTAATAAATAAAAGGTGCAAGCGTCTCCAGGCTGTTCTTGTCTATTTTAAGTTTTTTGTTTTAGGGCACACCAGTTTACTCCACTATCCTTAAATTGTCATTATCGATGTAGGTAAAAAAATCTTGATTGTGGTGTAAACAAGATAACACCACTCTCCCATCCATTCTGGGTTGGAATTTCCGGCTTGTTTGAAGGAATTTAATGTTCAAGTTTACATCTTTAAATTTGGTTTTTGCCTTGAACATATTCAACAATGATCATCATCTTTACAATTCTGTGAATTGGTTTAGAAGTATTTATTTTTAGAAAATTCATTATTTATTTATTTATTTATTTATTTATTTATTTATTTATTTATTTATTTATTTTTATACAACTTATGTAATTTACCATACCGGAAAAAGTTTGGTGCACTTGGAGTGCAAGTGATACAAATTGTAAGCATTCTTTTATATTTTTAAATGATAAAAATACAAAAAAGTATAAGATTTAAAATAATTTTAGCTAGCAGCACTTCAGTAAAAATTGATTTATTTTGAACTAAAGAAAAATTGTGTTTCAAAAAAAAAAAAAAAGAAAAGAAAAAAGAAAAAAATTAACTTAAAAACAAACGTGTACTTGTAACAAGACAATGAAACTAAAAAACACGAACAAATAACAAAAAATTATTAAGAGACACATTTGCGAGAGAATATATATATATATATATATATATATATATATACAACATGTATAACATGATTCCTCCAATAGATATAATATAGTAATCATCAATACATAATGAATCTGTCTGTATCGTTATAGACCAACATTGACACTTTAAGCTTGATTTGTATCGCCTACGCATAAAAATTGTATGTGTATTTTTGGAAAGAACCAAAGACATGTCTGCATGGATCAGGTCAATGTTCTTATATCATCTTCATTTAATCAGTTTTTTTCCTCAAACTATGTAAAATAATTGGAAATTTTCCTGGAGAAATTGATATCATTTTTCGCCTACAAAACATTGATTCAGCGGACAAATATTTATATAGACATAATGTACAAAATTTATTTGAATAGCTAGTCTTAAACAAAGAAAAGCTTCATATAAATCAAGATTTGATTAATAATCATTCCATTTGATCTAAAATATTGATTGTTTCAAATAAAAAACAATTCCAAGTTTGATCAAAAGTGAGGCATAGTTTCAGGCGATAAGATGTTGCAAATTAAAGATAACGTATTAGTTCATATAATTTTAGATCTTTGGATTCATTAATCTAACTGTTTTGCTTATGTTTTTCATCTTTCAAACTCTTCGGCCCCTAGTGACACTGATGAGAAATGATTTTCCGAAATGTGCATATATGGCATTTAAAAAATTAACAGGTATTTTTGTTAAATATTTCTTATCTAACGTCCCGTATGTAACTTTATCTTTTGAACAAGAGACTCACAGTCGACATTGAAGTGTCGTCGCCGTTTTACCATAACCCTCCCTGTAGCGACCATAATTACAGAATAAATCAATTCGACACAGTTGACTAATCAGAGCACAGAATCATAATGAATTATCCAATTGACATGCATCAAACTTTATTGAAATTACTTAATTGGTGACAAAAACTATTTCTATTGGTGAAGTTGTCATCTGGAAACTATAGGCCAATCAGATTGCATGATGCTAATTAATGATTCTTATTTTGCACACTTAATACTTAACAAAGTTTCGCAAATCAAAACACAAGGATGATGTTATGTCAAAAGTTATATCAATATTTCACATAGATTAATTACAAAACTACCAAGTATTCAGTTTGAAGTATAAACAATGATAATGAATAAGTTTCATTCAGAAACCATCTTGAACACAAACACGTCACCACCGTCTCACAATGTAGTTTTGTGAATCACTTTTTGATATTGATTGTATTAAATACTACTGCTTGTTCACACACACACACACACACACACACACACACACACACACACACACACACACACACACGCGCGCGCGCGCGCTCACTTTTAATTCAGTTTAATACATTAGTCTAAGAGCGACATTTAAAACGCTGGTCTAAGACACATTCATTTATATCAAAAAACGGTTCTTCATCCAAACACAATCTAGAGAGAAGGAGGAAATAAAATCAACGCAACATGCATTACTAATATAATAACATATAATGACATTTCTTGTAAATACTCTTGGCAAGAGAAATTTTAATTAAACTTCCCTTTAGTGCTTAGCTTTCTTTTTCTTGTTGTATTGACTTTATATTGTTTCCTAGATATCCTGTTTGGAATAATAATGATGAAAGTTAATAAAATTCTTTAATAAATTTCTTGTTTACCAGTGTAGCACGCGGTAACATACTATATATGAGAAACTACGGAACTATTTTTTCTTTGAATATGTTCTTATTTAATAGTTGACATTCTCAACGTGACAAGGACACAGAAAAAACATCCACACACATGTTACGATGTTTTAAACACTATTAACTGGCTCTCTCATCAGAATATTGGATTCATTGGATTTGGATTAGTCTGGTTTCTTTAATGATTAAAATTTAGCAGGTAACTTCTGTATACTTTATAAATGATAAAATCTACATAAATTTACTTCTTGTGCGTTTTTATATTGGTTTCTATAAACACAATTAAGTCCAGGCCAGAAAAAATATTTAAAAAAATCAACGTATCAACAAATCGCCAAAAAATGTCAGAGTGAAACGGTTGTTATAAGGAATCTAATTTATAAACATATAGGGACAGAACATCAAAGAATCCTAAAATACATATATACATCCTCAATTACGGCTAATCTTGCAGAAAAGCGTAATATTTCACTGATTACATGTCATTTCAAGTACTGGTAAACAAGCGATATTCTATAGATATTCAACCCTCAAAAGAACAATTTTTTTATTATAGCAAAATCACTGATGCAATGACTCACATGAGATTTATTGAAGCCAATTCAGAACCTGTATCTGTTTATAGAAGTAGATTTTAGATTAAAGGTAATTTGTATCTAAAAACAACAGGTACTTTGCATACTATATGTAACATAGATCAAGAAACTACACACAAATAGAGGAAAACACAAACATACCAATGCTAAACTCCGGGGCAAGCACTGGATATAATGGTCAACTCATGTCCAGGGCTAAAAATCTGTTGGTTAGTCTAGCCGACACATTTTACAACAAAAATTCGTTATATATATTGTATATATATCGTTATATATATATATATCATATCCAAAGGAATTTGTTAATTGAAATTAGGTATCGTCGGTAGAGTAACACGTGCATCAACTAATCTAGCGTTTGGTTTGAAAAGATACAGAAAGGTATAGACAACTACAAATACTAAGTACTTTAGGAAATATCTATTTAGCGTTTTTTTTTCAATGAAACCATCTGAATAATTTTTTGTTCAACGATGTCTCGCATAAAGAATCGATACTTCAAAAACTAAATTCAGATACGACTTTTTTATCAATCTATACAAGCATTAAAAATTTGTTGCCGATAGCACTTAAATTTAATGATATTGCGTGGTTTAATCACAAGACGAAAAATAACCCCTTTTAGATCACATTACAAAGGATATTCTCTCTCTCTCTCTCTCTCTCTCTCTCTCTCTCTCTCTCTCTCTCTCTCTCTCTCTCCTCTCTCTCTCTCTCACACACACACACACACACACACACACACACACACACACACACACACGCGATAGGAAACAACTTGTATTGGATTTTCTTTGAATTTTTTTTCAGTTTTCTCATGAAATAATATGGCAACTAAATATTGTAAAGTTTATATTTCTCAGCTACCATAGCTGTATAGTTATATATGCTATATATTTGTCGCATGTTATGTGTTATAACATGTCTCTATATTATTGAATATCAAAGGAATGATTTGGTAAAGTCAATCACCATTAGCATGTCGTGGATAGCTTACTAGGAAATGAATTTGACAGGCAGTATTGATAGAACAACTGCAATACCTGCATAAAATCAATTAATCGGACAATCGAAACTCGGTGTTTTGTCACCGAAATACAAAACAAAAATGTGTATGGACAAAAAAATTAATATATACTTTAACGGGACTACACGTATATGAAACTAATAGAGATTTGTCATTTTTTTAAAGAAAAATTCATTCTTTGTTAAGAGATAAAAAAATACCATTAAACTAAAAAGTAAATCCGTTTTGTGCTATTTTTTTTTAAATTAAAACATTATAAAATTGATTTGCGTAATATATTACATTTGATTAGTTTAGCCCTGCAGTTTTTGAATAAGCCAAGTTCTATTCGAACTCTGATTTGCTGTTTTACGCTCTAGCCACGATTCGCTCCCTTTAGTTCTTGAATGGGAATAACTAATCGAAATAATTACAGAAAAACGACCTTTTACACTTTGATTGACGAACTATTGAACACTAGGATCTGTCCGAAAGGGAATAGAGACGCTAATCTCGAAGCAGACGCTTAAAACCACCGGTCACCAATGATTCGCCGTGTACTATTTGAAATTTCGAAAGTATTTTTGACGCTTTGGTTATTTTTATACCCCTTTAAACAAAGTTTGGGGCTATATAGGTTTCAGCCTGTCTGTCCGTCTGTCTGTCCGAATAAAGGGTACCAATTTTGTGTCATTAACTTCTCTAACAGCTTTTGAAAAACAAGTCTGAAACTTTGCAGGGTGGTCCTATTGTCATTTGCAAAACTTTAAATTTCTTTTTGTAAAAATTCGAAATTTTGGACACGACACTATATATTAAAAATATGCAGCTCTGTTTTTTTGGCTGTATTATATAATTATTTCAAGGTTTTACAGACAGTTAAAGTTTAGCCATTTTTCAACAATGTTACAAATGAGGGGTACCCATTTTTTGTCGTCCACTTTTCTTACAGCTTTTAACCATCAAATCTGAAACTTTACAGAGTGTTTCTATATACTTTAAAGATATGTTGCATCTCGTATTTTGTACTATGTAGTTATTTTCAGATTTTACGGATAGCTGAACTTAGTAATATTTTCAACAATATCCCTCTCGAAGGTTACTCGTTTTGTGTAATCAACTTCTCTACTCGTAAAGCTTTTTAAAGGATAAACAACTCATGCATGTGCGGGGTATCATTAGTCCGTTAAGGCAGTTCATGTAAGGAAGTTTGCAAATCAGTTAATGGTGAACAAATTAGATGAAAATCTCTCAACCAAAGATTGTTTTATTATTATTATAATAATTATTATTATTGTTATTATAATTATTATCATCATCATCATTTTTATTATTATTATTATTATTATTATTATTATTATTATTATTATTATTATTATTATCTGTGTTTTTAATCAATTAAACGTTTTCAGCACATGAATTAATTTTTTTGGAATTTTTACACCTCGTTACCATTACTAACACTTTTAGGAGTATAAATTCTAGTGCTTGGTGAAGCTTGAGTTTTTGGTTGCTTTTTTAAATTCAATTTAATTACATGAACAATTCATCATTGAAGTAATTTTACCCGAGTGTTATGCAATGTCATGATTATAGTTTTTATTATCCTGCCTGTATGGAATCGTGTTATTTATTTCCTTCTAATTGACTTTACAACAATGATTCCATTTTGTACCATATCCTGGCGTGACAACATAAATGATACAGTTTGTTTTGAAACATGTCCTTGGGTGTGGAAAAAACCACCTTGATGTTTGAATAACATGCGTGTATTAATTACATTCATCTTAAACACTTCATACCTAACGCATTGTTTTAATCTTTGAAGCATGTTTTTATATTCAGCAACAATGTAATATTATTTTACACTGAACTTATCAATATCGATCTTTTAGGTTATACAAAAATAAATAAATAAATAAATAAATAAAAATGAAAAAAAAAAAAATAAAAATGAAAAATAAATTAAATAAAGTCTTTGTTAAAAAATTAATTAATTTTCCATATTCCAAACAAATTTGCAAAGTATGATGGTCTGTCTTGATTTTTCATAAAAGACTAATTTATATTATACACGTATTTACAAAGAGTGTATATAATGTGGTGTCTGGTAGGTCGAAAAAGTGAATGATATCGAAAATAAAACTCAGGGAGAGAGAGAGAGAGAGAGAGAGAGAGAGAGAGAGAGAGAGAGAGAGAGAGAGAGAGAGAGAGAGAGAGAGAGAGAGAGAGAGAGAGAGAGAGAGAGAGAGAGAGAGAGAAAATTTTTTTTTAAAAAATCTTTCATTTAAAAAGTAAACGAAATAGTTTCATAGTGTTTGAGTACAGTAAAGATGACGGGATTTACTGAATCTCATATTTTTGGGGAAATTCAATACACTTTGTGACATAAATAAAACTGAACACAGTCTATATTCTACAATTTGTGTATCTGGTAATCGGTAATCAAAGTGTGATGTCTGTTTTCTTATACACTCATATTTACGAAAAGGGAAAACTCTATGTCAACTAGGAGATAATTATCAAATTTTATCTTAATTTTTTGACGTCATATTGACGCCATCAGAGCTTAAAGATAAAAACCAGATGCGTCACTCAGAAATATTTTGTCTTAAAATTTAAACTTTTAATTAATATTTGATTCATTTTCTTTTTAAATATTTCCGTTGTATTTTAATTTTAAATGTTGTAATAAACTCCATGTATCGAGTTATTCCGATTTTTAAAGTATTTATTACGTAATTTTGTGAGTACTTTAAAGCTTATGTAGATACATTTGTTTTTTCCATTTATTGACGTCATGCATTCGGTTGCGTTGACATTATTGTCCTTTTTTGAATTTTAACTTTTTAGCTTATCAACTAATGCACTGTGATTTTAGATATACAAAAATATTTTAAACACTTCTGTTTGCACGCATAGTAAAAATTTAGAGTAATTACTTTTTATATCATTATTCATGGAAATTACTCAGGAAGACTAGTCGGCAAAATTAATTATAAGCTTCGTTATATATTTCTGTATGTCATGCAATTTTGCGTCGAATATTCTAAATTTTCTATTTAATTGTCATCATCATTTTTAGTTATTGAATTCGTCATTTTAATAAACTGTAAAACGATTTTTAATAAACTGTAAAACAATGTTGATAACCATCTGTACTGCAATTACGAAACATTTTAAAAATTAATACATTTGTGCATATATGTTTTATTTTATACAATGTATAACGAAAAATATTTTCAATCGTGATCATTTTTATGAATATTGTTTATGTCAAAGATCATTACAATATATTTACAATTGCTGATTTTTCCAGACCAACCAGCTATAAGAATACTAGGGTTGTAAATCGTTTTTATTTATAGTCACAATACCTTCCGATTTTAATTCTATTGGATTTCTTGGCAAAAATGAAACTAAAAGGATAAAATATGGTTAAAAAACTGTAAAAAAAAATTGCTATAGGTACACAATTCATGTACTTATATGGCAACTAAATCTATAATCATAATAAATAAATACCGTCAGTGTTTTTCAAGTCGGTCAGAATGATTACCTTATTCAAATACATGTACATGTATAAATATAATACATTTCATATGTGGTTGCTGTAGCTAGCCAGACAGGTGCACTTGGTGTATACGCTTCAGAAAAACTCGGCCTTACTTCCATGATGGAAGCTCATGTGTTAAGCTTAATTTGCTAGCTTTTAGTTTGCTTTAAGATTTTTATTCAAAGATGAGTCTGTTTATTTGTGTTTGATAATTTTAATGACTAAACGTTCCCTATTCTTAATAAATAAATAAATGATAATAACTTGATAACTAAAACATGTTTCAAACATTCAAGATAAGTTTTCAGTTTTAATTGTGATTGCATACAATTTAATTGTAACTGTTTGACAATAACCGGCTCTCTTGTGAATATTCAGTCAGTTCACAGAATAAACGCTTCCAAAGTTTGAATGAATCGATAAGGCAATGAGCCACAATGGTGTTATTCAAGATGACAGAGAATCGATTTAACAAACTCAGAAATTCATTTGCTCATTTTCTTTAAAATAAGATTAAAATGTTGTTTCTGGCATAAAAATAACAAGCAAATTAGTGCTTCAGTAACAAATTGCTTTGGGACAAATTCATCCACATATTATAGAATGATTTGAAATTAGAAAACAAACATTACACCCAGAAAACCACAGTTACTATAAAAAATGAATACTAAATACAAAAACGTCTTTTAAAACGTTTTTAAGAAAGCGATTTAAAAAGAAATGTCTGATTTTGCATTCAAACGGGGTCTGAATTTGTTTGGATTGAGGTTGAAAAAAATGGAATTTTGATAACAATTTGTTACTATGTCTTGTTCTGGGGTGTTTTTATTCAAAAATGACAAATTTCACTTTTGTCTGTTGAACTTGGGAGACGTTTGTTAACAGATGACATGATTTTCTTTGTTATTGGGTATATGTTTAAAAGCAGATAACACAATTTCTCTATTGTTCGTATTATTAGGGATACTTTTGTACATGTCACTATTGTATTTTTATATTTGTGATATTGTTGATGACACTATATAACTTTTTTTTTTCGGGGACTCTTTTGTTAACAGATAATACTTTGTCACTATTGCTGTGTAAATTGGGAAAAAAATGGTTTACAGATAACACTATGTCAGTATTGCCAGGTATATTGTGAAAACCTTTGTTTAATGATGACACTATGTCACTATTGCCGTGTAAACTGGGAAAACGTTTGTTTACAGATGACATTATGTCACTGTTGTTTATGTGATTAGGGATCTATTTTTAACAGATGACACATTTTCACTACTATTTGTGTTATTGTGGATACTTTTTGTGAAAGTTCGTACATTGTCTGTGTTTTTGTAGATTTTTATGTTGACAGATGACACTATATAATTGGTCTTTGTTATCGGGGATTAATTTATTTTCAAATGACACTATGTCAATATTGTTTGTGTTATGAAGATCCTTTTGTTTTTGAACCATGTATTAATACATGTATATTTTCAAGCTTACTCTTACTGATAAGTCAAGTCAATGAACCGGTTCGGATTTCAAAAGAAAATGAAACGTTAAATAACATCACCGTAGTTGTGTTATGCTCAGAGATACGGTTTTGCCATTACCAATGTGATAAACAACGCAATATAAATGTTTTGTGAATAAACATAGTCGTTTAAATGGGATTGATTATTGCTTTCTATGAATTTCCAATTACATTTATTCATTTTGATAAAAGAATTGCAACATTGTAAGGTAGATGAGAAAGAAAGAAAAAAATCATACTAAATCATGACTTTTTCTTGTAATCAGTGTTAAATCAAATGAAAATTTCAGAAATTTGATTTAATGAAGGATATATTATGCCTGACAAAAACATAGCATTACTAATGTCAGAGTTGTTGTTTTGAGGCAGCAAATTATGTTCAATTTTGATAGAAAATTCCCATTAATGTAAATGATGTTGGATATAATTCACTTACTTGATCCTTGTATTAACTGATAATTATTATTTATTGTTTTAGGGTTTTTATTATCTATTTGAAGTATTTTGTTTAAAAAGATGTTAAGAAGAACAATTGCTTTATTAGTTTTAATTAGAGGTTTAATATGACAATAATTCATCAGAATTTGTGTAATAATTGTTATATGAGTTTACGCTTGTCTCTTGCAATTATTTACAATGCGATAATAACATATGCAGCTGAATAATAAGTACTTTGTCAAATCCATGGAAACTATTTATTTAATGTCATAATTATTGAACAAGTGTCTTTCGAAGATTTCGAGTTCTTATGCATTTAGAACAAAAAAGCATATCTTGTTTGCTAGTAATTACAAGAGCAGCCGTTCAATCACGTTTAATGTCTTCTTATCACGATCTGATATGTTATTAAACTTTATTAGGTCACCGAATTTGAAGCATTAAGATTACCAATATCATTATGGTTTCTTGTACTGATTGAAATTAAATCTCACTTTAGGTTTTTTTAAATTTTATATATATATTTTTTTTATTTTCATTTTTATTTGGCTTTTTTATGAATCCAAATTTTAGACAGTAAATACAATGACTTTAAGAGGTTGGTTGGATGAATGTTGCATATTGAATGTGGACATTTCCACATATATATATATATATATATATATATATATATATAGCCCATATGGTGAAATCTTCGAACTGCTTAATAGTAGCATGTACTTATAACCATCTTAAGAGTGTAAGTATACTTGCCCGTAATATCGCAGAAACAAACCATAGACAACTCGATCAACATTACCGATAAAGATCTAACAGGTGAAGACCTACGATCTTTGTAACTTAACCAATCGATAGCCGCGAAAACAACCACTGAAGGCGACTGTAAAATGCAGTAAAAAGTGTCTATATAAATAATAAGTTTACTATTCGGTAGTTTGAATTTTTTTGTAAACCTTACCTGGTTTGGAGGGAAATCGGTGACCAAACAGTCCATTTCGCTACCTAGGTTCGAAACCCCCTTGGACAGATTTTAGTGTGAAATTGTCATGTTGCTCGTAAAAGCTTGCTGGTTTTCTTAGGCACTTTGGTTTCCTGCACCATCCCACAAATGTCCGTTTGAATAGAAAATCTTGACTGGGGTGTAAACCAAATTAACGTTACTATGTTCCAATCTTTGAATTAGAACATGTATAGTGAAATGGTTGGATTGGTACATGCATAGAGGATTGGATTTGAACATGCATAGTGAAATGGTTGGATTGGTACATGCATAGTAAATTGGTTGGATTTGTACATGCATAGTGAAATAGTCAGATTGGTACATGTCTAGTGAAATGGTAAGATTAGTACATGTGTAGTAAAATGGTTGGGTTGGTACATGCATAGAGAAAGGGTTGTATTGTGACATGTATATTGAAATGGTATGATTGGTATATGCATAGTGAAATGGTATGATTGGTACATGCATAGTCAAATGGTATGATTGGTACATGCATAGTGAAATGGTTGAATTAGTACATGCATAGTGAAATGGTTGGGTTGGTACATGCATAATGGAATGGTTGGTCTGTGGTGTAAATCTTTAATATTGTGGGCAAGTGTGCTAACACTCTTGAAACCAACATAAGTGCCGGTTAGAATACATCAGATTGCTCATTCTCACGCACTACGCCTATTTTTGCCGATATTAATGGGAAATAGTATGCTGTCACAAATATTCGAAATTTATTGATACAAAGTGAAAAAAAAAATTATGGCTACCAGCCAATTATACAGTTTTACTCTTCTGAACTGCGGGTTTGAGAGTCATTTTTCTCTCTCTCTCTTTTTTCCATTTGAAGTCCACTTTGATTAGTAGTTTTAGAAGATAAAATCCTCTACGATTCATATATTCATCAGATATCTAAGTAAGAAGCATCTGATTGTTGAAAACCACAACCAATGATATAAACCAAGAATGCTTAATCAAAGACAACAACGGCAGACATTTGTACGACTAAGTTTCAACATATTAAAACCCTTACAAAAGGCACATTTCAATATAACGTTTATCCAATATCAGAAAAAAATCATTTGAAGAATAGGTTTATGCAAACGTTATCGTTCAAGTATATTTGGTACATGATAAACGGACATTGTAGATAGAATCATCAATAGCAGTCGGATAATATTTAATGAGATAGATTGGTGTTTTCATTTAAAAAGCATACAAATAAAAGACGTCTTATGTAAATACTTTCAAAAACAAAAAAAGTTTTTTTGTAAATATAATTATCTAATTATTTGATTTGATGTCTGCTTATTTATGGTATTGATTATTTAATAAGCTACTAAATATTTACATAAAAATCAGTAATAGTGATTTGAATAAACAATACCAAAGAATATTTTAATTAAAGTGTGTGTGTGTGTGTGTGTGTGTGTGTGTGTGTGTGTGTGTGAGAGAGAGAGAGAGAGAGAGAGAGAGAAGGTGGTCAGTTACTGGTTGATAAGGTGTCTAAAAGAGTTTTAGATACAATTTTTGCTATTATCTGTTATTTTTTTGTATTATTCCTCTGACGAATTGACTGTTATCTTTCCTGATGTGACTTGCCAATGCCAAGTAATGTTTATATTCTATTTATTATAACAACACTTGGGTCTTTAAGATTTACAATGTCTTATTTTACAAAATTCATTCGTTTGTTTGGATGTGTACCGCTTTAGCAGAGTAGAGTGGAGTTATACCCAAGTCAAGATTCTTTCAAATTCATCGAGGCGGTCAGTTGAGAGATGTTGAAGGAAATCAGAGTGCCCTGATAAAGCCACTGACATTTGACAAGAAAATTAGCTTTTCTCGAGCAGGAATAAGTTTCGAGTGGAATTAGAATTAAAGGCAATGAGAAGCAACGTGACCAATAAGCCTATATCTATCTGTGTTTCTCTAGGTATAAGAGAATTATATCATTCTAATAATTTCGCTAAAAAACAAATTATGTTTCTAATGTAGTGAATAAGTTCTCTGGAGGTTTATGATTGATGGTGAAAAAAAATCTTTCGATCAATCTATGTTGGCTCAGTGGAATACGATTAATAGTTTATTCCAGTTTGCCAGGCTAAATGCAAACGAATTTGTATATACAAGAACTTTGGGGACATTTGTAAATAAAACCAGTAATTTTGTAACACTCATGTATTATTCATAATAATCCCGTCTGATCAATCATAACCTTTTATTTGAGTGGTAATGTATAACATATAGGACTTAAATCGAAATCCTCGAGTGAAATCATGTGAAGTAATAGCGATACTAAAGTCTTACACTTAACCTGTTTCGAGATGGTCTGCTATAGACTGTTTGTAGAATACATAGAAGCGTGGGAAACCACTCAAACTCGACAAAATGATCTGAAAAAAAATCGAAGGAAGGATATTTTAAGTAGAATTAAAATCTTAACGGTAAAAGACGTTGTGCTTGTTGTGCAAGCTTGCGTTAATACCACATAAGTACGATACTAGATTACGTTCAAGAACACGCATCTCACAAGTGTTACCATGGAGCTTTTGTCATAACTGACAACTTAAACGTAGGCCATCAAATGAAACGATAAGATGAGAAGATTAATGTATTGCTTAGTACTTGTTCTGCTCATTTACTTTCTGAATCATAGATACCACATCGAAAGTAAAGAAAGGGTAAACAGAATGGTAATAACCTTTTTTGTTTACAACATTGCTTATTTCACAAAACTTAGACATTTAGTGTGGTAAGAAATTTTTCAATTGTCAATGACGACTGTATAAATATATCTAATTTATGAAAAAATATCGGATTAATTAAATTTTAGACCTATCGATGTACTGTTTTTAGAACAAAAGAAGAATTGGTGACATTTTTTTTTACTTTTTATGGCAAAATGTTTTTCGCAGACACACGTTGCTATGACAATTTCTTGTCTATAATTGATTCAGCAAAGACGACACATTTAATTTCGTCTATTTTGTTTTATTACAGAATAAAAAAAAGTAGTTTTTAACTTTTTGTGTAATTTGCTTCTCTTTCTCTTTAACCAAAAATTTATGTAACCTAAATGTACATGTAATTGTAACCAACAGTTTATCTGTTATTTATTTCACCTGGATGAAAACAAAGAAGCCATTTCTGTTCTCTTCTTTATGTTCATTATTTTTTGAATGCTCAAATAACAACATTAAACATAATAAGATTGATTAGTTTCCATGAGCTTTTGAAACACCAATACGTGTTACACAATAACAACATTGTAAATTATTAATTATCTATATGTATGCTGTATAACAACACTTGCAAACATGTATTGTTAAATATCAGGTTAAAGAAAATTCAAAATCACTCTATACCATTATCTTGTGATTTGTGTCTCATTTTGTCCATTTTTGAAGATGGTTCTTGGTTGCATGTACATAACATCGAGTAACAATGTCAGATAAGTTCGTTTAATCATTTTACATTGTTTTTTTAAGAGTTTTATAATTGCAGTTGATTTTCCCAGATTGCTATCGGCACTTGTCATGAAAGTTTTTTTTTTTTTTTTTTTTTTTTTTTTTTTTTTTTTTTTTTTTTTTTTTTTTTTTTTAAAAATGCTTGTTATTCCACAAAGTTCATCAATCATTTTGTGTAATAAAAATTAATTTATGAGTGCTACACGACTGTGCAAATTACAGGTCAATTCTAATACAAACGTTTCGTAAACTGAATTTTGATTGGACACCGGACGCAGTAATTTCTTATTTATAGTTGAAGTCAAGATCTAGGTTACGATTGCACAATGTATTCCTCCCCATGAGCACATGTGCTTTTGTATACGAAACACAATGGCGGACTTCGATTACTCGGATCTGCCGAATTTTTTAAAAATTTATTTTTTATTAATTTTCAACCGTTTGGTTTTTAGTGCCACTTATGAAGAATAACTTTTTCGCAATCTGTGCATATGGCACATCAAAATTATACAGGTAGTTTTGTTAGATATTTATATAGATATTCATTAAAATGATAGCTGTTTAACAAATAACTATGTATGAAAAAACATACAAACACTACTACTAATTATATTAATAATCCACTGGTATGCATAATACAAAGTATCAATTAAACATTTTAAAACTAGTTTACTAGCTTACTTTATTTTTTCAAAAAATAAAATGGTTGGCTGCAAGGAATATGTCTTCCAAGTATAAAGACTTTTTTCTACCTCTTCAAAACCAAACCTTAAAATTTTATTCTTACGTGTACAATACAGGCTTAAAGTGCCTATGTGAGAAATCGTGAAGTCATAAAAATGCATCTTTTATCACCACTTAACCTAATTTTAATTAAGATGATATTGAAAACTTGAAAAGACTGAGATTCTGTTTATCAATTCTGACAAAAGTATATACATGTGGTAAAAGACTTGGTGTTCCCTAGTGTGGCACTTAGGTAAAGGGAATAGGGAAAACCTGTGCAGCTTCTACCGAACATATATCTCAGGTAATTTCTAATGTTTTTTGGATTGAATATGTACAAATGATGTCTAGTGAAACAATAAAAACCATCACGGTGGTTTAGTGAAAAGTCTTTGAAATAAAACTTAAAATGTAACCAACAGGTGAGAGACGATTGTCCTGTCCTTGCATTTGAAAAAAAACAACAACAGAAAGAACAGAAAACAGAAACCTTTCTCCAAGATTTTATGTTTTGAAGAGAGTTTAAAAAACACTTAGCAACTTGATGACAGGAATCTTGAAAGCTCAAGCACTACGATAAGTTAAGTCTGTAAAGGCAAGTACAGTTAAAATTCTTGCTAATGCTGATGTCTAAAACCGCAAAATAATAATAATAAAAAAAATAGTAAGCTTTACGAGGCAAGCTTGTAGTTAATTCCCATAGAGTGAAAGTATCAAAGGATTGATTGCAGATTGCGTCAGTACTAAAATTAAATCCTAACAGCAACAGTGGAAATATATGTAATTTAGTTTGAATTTTTAAAGTATGTTGTATTTGATATGCATTAGAATGAAGATGATTGCTCTACATTGGAAGAGTTCCGACTGTAAAATGTGGAATTTACTGTCGAGAATACCAATTACCTGGCTCCGCCAGCGTCGCCAGGAAGACCTCATTTTGCGACAGTGTAAATTCCAAGTTTATCGGTCGGAATTGTTACAATGCAGAACAGTTATCTCTAAAGTGCTGTCTGTGGCAATGTTGCACTAACATTGACAATTTCTAAATAATTCCAGGACTGGTTAACTTTCGGGAATAAGTTTGACACAGTTAGATTTAGTCTTAACATTTCATAACACATTTCTGATATTAATAGAATTATATTGCGTGATACTAATAATTTTTAGTCTTTTTTTAGTACATTTCATACAAAAGTCTGTTCAATGAGTCCAAAAATATACACAGTGACATACATATTTAGATTAGTAATAAAATCTTAGTCTAGTCGGAAGATATCCAGACTAATCATTGTCTTCTTAACAATGATTGCTAACTTGTAAAGTGTTTTATAAAAGGATTTATAAACGTGACAGGTCATGACATGTCTGCAGTGAATTAAAACATTTTCTTATCAAAAGCAGTTATATCGTCCAAATGCATTGATTTATGAAATAATTATTGATAAGTGTGCCCAATAAAAAGTATTTTATAGTGTAAAATTGTACATATAAATACCTAGGGCTACAAATAACAAGCAACAAAAGCATTAGAAAGAGAAATTAGAAGACAAACGTAACAGGACTCTTACAGCATTTGAGTCGCAACAGAGAAACAACTTATTTTTATGACATTTAAGTTTGGTTTAGCAAATTTTGTTTCTTAGTTGCAATGACAACTTTTTAAACATTATTAATTCAGCCAAAAAAACACTCTGCAAACTCTTTGTACATTATAAAATCTAAAAAAAGGATTCTTTTAACTGTTGTGTGATTTGATTCTATCGTTGAATAGAAGAAGATAGATAGAAGTACTGTAAATGTCACGGGATCAAATTTCGCGGTTTTAAAATTTCCTACCTTTTCACGGAAAATATCGAAGCAATTTCTGTTCTGGATTTTTTGAAATACTCAAATAACAGCATTAAACATAATAAGACTGCATAGTTTTTTAAGCTTTAGAATCATCAATACATGTTACACAATAACGACAGTGTAATTTATAAAATTAAATTCTTCTACTGGAAAAAAAGTGTAACGTTAAATATCAGTTTAAAAAACAATACAAAATCACTATATATCTTGTGATTTGTGTTATATTTGGTTCAACTTTTTTAAATGCTTTTTTGTTACAAAAATACATGTACGTATATCTGTGTTGTACTTTAAGATAAGATCGTTTAATCATTTCAAATTGCTTTTTAGACTTATGTAATTTTCATTTGCTTTTTTCCCGGATTGCTATCGGCACTTTTAATGTGATGTACCGACCAAAATCATTATTGCTTACTACACGTTTGTAGGAAATTTGATGTCTTTTGCAATGTTCGAATTGAGATTGACAATTCCCAATACAACCTGGGTTTGTTAACTTTTAAGATTACGTTTACTTTATTTATCATTGGTCTTATATATTTCATAAAACATTTTTTTTAAATATATTGCGTGATATCAAGAATTTAAACTCTTTTTTTCCTGGTCGGAAATACAAATACAAAGTCAGTTTAATGAGTCAACAATATACCAAATGACATATACATTTCCATAAGTTATGTAATGTTAGCCTTGTCGGGAGATATTTAGACTAATCATTTTTATCTTATTATTGAATGCTTACTTGTTAAGGGTTTTATAGTTTTTATGTAAGGATTCATACACACTACAGGTCATGACTTGTCTGGACTGAAGTAAGACATTTTCTTATCAGATTGTCAAAATACATCGTTTTATGTTACAATTTTTTTATGATTTGGCTAATGAAAAAGAAATTGTAAAGTACATATGAATACAAAGGATCGCTAATAGTATACACAAAAAGAGGAATTAAAAAACAAACGATACCGAGACTCTGATAACATTAAGATCACTATAGAATAACAATATATATGACATGTTCAACTTAAGATTTTTTATAAAAGTAGTACGCATTTGCTATATTAAATGAATTCCTTTTTAAACCAGATGTCCAATGTTTGATGGACCTGAAACGCTCATCTGCTAAATAATGACTGGATTATTGTTTGTTTAAATGAATTACTTTGTTGAAAAACAACTGGCGTACGTATTTTTAAACATTCATATTCTACCATATATTGAACATTGAGTAATGTCAATATTGACACAAACATTCAACTTTGTTGCACCTTTAGATTCTATAAAATCAATTTTACTATGCTTTGTAACACTGGAACTAAAAGGCAGCAAGACCACAAAGAAAAATAATGTCCTTAACACTATTTTGAAAGACATTTAAAATCACAAAAAAAAAAAAAATAAGTTGACTTTTCAGGAAAACTTCAAACTATTTTAAACGAAAGTTTGAAAGGTTTGGTTTATAAAATACACTGTTTTCACATTTTACTTATTTTGAAGTTATTTTGAAATAAAAAAAATAACAAATTACAAATGTGCAGCCAAATGATTTCAATTTATGTCCTATTAGTACTTTTTTAATGAGCAAATATCACAAATGTCAGTATATAAGGCCAAATTAGTTGGATTTTGAGAAAAATAAATATGTCAATAGCGATCAAAAACTATTTAAAAATTATTGATGTGGAAAATTAGGTTGATAACAAAGATTTAATGTGAAAGGAGATTTAAATTACAAACGAGGTCTTTCAAAATATCATCTAAATCTTTCTTGCTTCCATTAATTTATTCATTAGGACAAGTTAATACATCGTAAAACTTTTAAATAACATGAATAAAGTATCTTAACCCATTTTTAAAAAACAAATGTGTTAAAATTTGTTTTTATAGCTTCTATACATGTTAAAATGAAGGTAAGTTGCAATCATGCATCATATTTGCTTATTTAGATGGCCATTGAATGTTGTGATATAATAATAGTGTTCAATATCATGCCAAATAAAAAAATTTAATTTCGTTTATTCAATTCCATGTCAAAAATGATATTATCATTTTGTTAGTTTCACTATAAACTTTCTTTATAATACTATCAAATCCATTTTGTTTGTTTCTGCATATTTTCCAAATCATATATCTGAAAATAAAAGCAAGTTTATGTTGACGTGTTTATTTTATGCAAGTGTTTCTGTTCTTTTTTATACTACTGCTTACTAAAATGAAGCTAAAAGTCCAGGTACACTTACCCGCAATGTCGCATATAAGCCAACCAATCCGACAAAGAAACCCTTTTCTTACCTGAGTTCAATAGCGGTGAAACGTTTAGGGTAAGTAGGATAATGCCTTAACCACCCCATCACCATGACAACGTTTTGAATTTGAAAATTTCGGTATTTCTAGCATGTCATACATAAAGTTATTGGATTTTTCCAATAACAAACACCTACTGTGTTGTATACGAAAAAAATGAAACCAATAACGTGACACCGACAAACACTCTGGTATGAAACTATTTTGAAAATTAAATTCTCTTATGATAATGGAAATTTGACAGATTTGCTGATCAAACGCAGTTATTTCAGGGTAATGTGACAGATAGAAAATTAAACTCTTAAAACATAACAGACAGAAAAGCAGGTGATTTTCCGAAACAGTTCATCATTGAATCAAAATTAAACTGCTTTCAGATAAAATACAAAGTTCTAAAAAAAAAAAGTTTGATATAAAACATCTTATCTTGTTTTTGGTGAATTTACATAATTTATATGTAGTCAAGAATTTAACTCATTTAGCGTTTTTAACCATTTATACAGAACTAAATTTTAGATGTCACAATTTATTCATACAGAAGAAATTGTTTTTCTAAATTATCAGGTTGCAAAATTGTCTGCTGTCTTATTTTTGAAATTTATTTAAAACTAATTTTCAACTGTTTGAATTATCTTTTTATCTATTAACATTTTTGGACCCTAGTTCACTGTTGGGGAATAAATTTCCGAAATGTGCACATATGGCATATCGAAATTTTTGTTAAATATTAATCCCAATTATCCAAGTGACCTGTTAATTTCTTGTCACTTCTTTTTTTTATAAAACCTGCAGATATAATCCTCTCAAGGGATCGAAAAATGGATGTTTTGGACAGCTGGCCTTTACGTTCTTGTTCTTTTTTCATTTGATTGATAAGTAGCAAAAACAAAGGAGTCTAGAACACTAGTCTTAATGAAATGTTTATTGAAAAGGTTTTATGTATTTGAAGACTTTGGTAGATAAGAATATTGTACTGATAAATAATATTAAGTTTTTAAAAAAAAAAAAAAAAAACCATGGTGTAATTTATCATTTTAAATCTGACGTCGTTTTAGGTGATAACTTTCTATATCAAATTTGTTGTCTCTATTTAATTTTACTTAATTTTAAGCAAAGTTTGTCAATTATATAATAGTGTATAAAAAAACGTTTTCTTTTGTTACATAATAATTTGTTTTGTTGTAGTATGATAATTGATTTTGAAAATTAAATTCATAGAAAGTTAATAAATTAACAATTACATGTCATTTATCAGTAGCATTTGATTTAAAATTCTCAGCAGATTTTGGTAGATCTATCTTGAGAGAGAGAGAGAGACTTTTTGTTTCATGCATATTAAGAAATGTAGTCAATGTAATCGAATTCTATGTGTGGTATAAAAGATGACAAAAAACACCTTAGCATAATCGTCTGAAAGGTATTTGATAAAGTATTTAATTCAATTTATCATGTTGCAAAAATGAACACATGCATGCAAGATTTATGGTTTAACTGTGCGGATGTAATTTTAACTCTAGTTTAATTATCCCGATAATGTCCAAAGAAATTAATTCAATCATGTTGTTTTCGTGATATCACATAATCTTGGTTATCGCATAATCTTGTTTTTAACTAAATTTGTTTTATGAATATCATTAAAAAATTTTACAAATGTTTAAAGATTCCAAGAGCGACAAAATACCACGTGTGTAAATAAAATTATTCTATAGTACTCTGCTAAATCCCCTTTTTTGATATATCCCCTTTTATTTATGTATTTTATTTTCAATCTTATAAAACCAGACAAAAAAGTCAATTTAGTGATGGCTATTTATCCATGAAATTTTTTTGCATATGAATAGAGTATTATGAGCACTCTGAATTTTTTCCTTTGTTCAACAGTAAAAGGAAGACTTGTCTATTCATTCCTGTATTTTTCCTCCAATAAATCTTTTAGATGTGCAGATCATGACTTCTATATGGAATAGTTTTATATTTGACTACCAGCATAACCAAGTCACCTAAATTCCTAAAATACGAAAAATATAATAACAACTGTTGCACATATTGGGAAACTAAACTGGGAATGAATATAAGAGTGTTAAAAAAATATATACGTAAATTCAGGAACAGTATTTGACAAAAATTGACGAAAAATAAATGTTAGTGAGGTCATTACAACTGTTTGAGTCACTATGTTTTTAACAATAAATTATGATTAGTTTTATAATAAAAATTAACTTGAATTAAGGTCGGTATTTTTCACTAACCTGAGCCTAGCAGTAACTGAAAATCGATATTCGCATCTGTGATGACCATGAAATCTTTTAGTGAACAATAATAAAACAGTTACGGGGATTTTACATGTTGAAAAACAACAATGCTGGGTTCTTTTGCGCATACGAAATAATGCGTCACCAAAAACATCACTTTTAATGTAAGCATTGTAATTTTCAACTTGTAATATATCAGTAGCAGCACCAGTTTTCTTTCTACAAAAATAGTCATAAATATTGTGTTAATTGCATTATAGTAAGATTTAAAGAAGTTTAAAAAGGTTTTGAGAAAATCTGAGTGTGAGGTATATCTGATTTGAAGAGTGTTTCAGTAAATCTACGTTTTAGGTATATCTATTTGTCGTGATTGATACTAATTTATACTGATTTATACTATACGAAAATGTATACCAATCCTAGACAATGTCGTCATTTGAAAAAGTCAAAGTTTAATTAAAAATAAAACAAACATACCAGTCCTTGTCCATATCACAATCCCAAAAACTGATTCTAAACTCTCTCTTGCACACGCACACAAACAAACACACACACACACACACACACACACACACACACACACACACACACACACGACACCGTTGTCGTCCTTAGTATTTCAAAAGAGAATAATGATATACATTATAACGTTTTGTTATTAACTACGACCAATTTTTGACGCAGTTATTAATAATGCCCATTGTGTTTGATACCGGATATTACAAATTCACGCTGATCGAATGATGAAACAGATAATATTGCAAATTATTTCATGATCATAAAGACAAATCAATACAACCGTTTAAATTGAAGATGAATCACATTACGACTTTACTGCAAGGCAAATGATATTATAATAACTAAGATCATCATGATTAAGGCTGGGAAATGATCGATGAATATTTTTAAACACACACACACGCGCGCGCGCGCGCGAATGGGCGACCTTTTTCAAAACAATGATGAAAACAATTTACATGTATTGTAAGTGGCTACTACATTATAACCGCTATTGAGTACAATGATATTTTGGGAATGAACATCGAATAAAATGTATACCAAAAAATTTTAGCCAAATAAGGACATAAAGAATTTCGAATATGAAATAAATTATGTTATGTCGTTTTTATAATTCCTTATTTGTATCAGTTGCAGCGAGATTTAATCTTACTTGTGTTGTCCATGTAATAAGAAGCTAACAGGACAAGAATGATCCAAAATCTGGTTTAAAAATGTGTTTTTGAATGTTCATATATTAGATACCACTCCTTTCTAAAGGCGATTACTGGATATAATTTCGTTATAATATCTCCGGCTAACCAAACCTTCATCCAAGAACTGACAGAACTGTATAAGTGGAAATAGTTTTAAGTTAGCTAAAATAGAACATTTTCACTCCACTCCCACCATGTTCAAAAATATTCTATAGTAAAAATTTTTGTCTGTAAAAATAAAACATTTGTTGTAAACAAAATCGTGTTACTACCCTGTGTGGGCTCATCTTGTGGGCTACAAAAACGAAAAACAAATATATCTTTTAAAAATTTAAAACCTATATAATTCCAAATCCGCTATTTGTGTTTTAATGGGTTAAATTGGGTACAAAAACCTTTAACTGAAGCCATTTACCTAACTGCCAATAGTAATTTTATCTGGTTTGTAGGATTTCCAAACTTTTCAAACGAATTCTATATATAGATGTAACGATTTTTTTTATATTCAAATGTGAAAGATATGAAAAAATAATGTGATATATATATATTTAAAAGATAAACTTAGTAGGCGTAAAATATTGATGATTTGCTCATGTTAAATTGATTTAAAAACATGTTGAATGTGAATACAAAAATGATTAACCACATTTTCTATACCTTAAATAGAAACAGCATGGTCTAATGTTCTAAGTGTAGCCTTTTTCTAGTAATAAGAAAGTGATGTTTCCTTCAATTGAGATTAAAAACAAAAGTATAAAGTGGAAAGGCTAGAAGAACATCTTGTTCACCCGATGCCTGTAGGCATTTTACAACAAAAATCATTGGAACATGGTCAATGATTTAATTGTATATAAATCTTGATACTTAGTGACATCAATATACCTTTGCCCTTTTACCTGATATGTTTGTAGTTTTGATTGCCCTGATTATATAAGGTCTGTTAATTTCGTCCTGTAAATAAAGATAACTTGCTGATTATGATTATATATTTACAATTGCTGATTTTTTTTTCTTGCATAAACTGTTTGACACGAATAATGCTTTCATCTCAGTGAACTAGCATCACCTGTCAAACTCTCGTCAAGTCGCGAAAGAATACATACATGTATAAAGTGAAAAGTCAATTCGGGAGTTCCCCTTTCATTTTCCATAACAAATTTATTTTTAGCAACGTTGATAAAAATGAACAAAATCCCGAATTTTCACGTTGAAAATGCGATATATAAACAAATTCAGATAAGAAAAAACTAAATAAAAATATTATGAAAATATAATTAATAAAAAACAATTATAAGTTTGAATAAAACTTTGTTTTTGAAGTTTCAGCACTGCTTTGTGGTTTGTCTATGTGTGACGTCAAAGTGGGCGGAGCTAAACGCTCTGAATGAATGAATGGTGCTGTTCCGTTCACTGACAAAAATTGCGAAGCAATTTATGAGACTTGCCACTTCAAAAATCTTGTTTATACCCAGTAAACCACAACAAATTGAAGGTTATTTCTTAAATATGAGGACAATCGGCGTCGTTGGAAACCGTCATATGACGTCATTAAACAATTTGATGTAACCAACGGCAACAGCTGTTTCTGACGTCAAATTTCCAAGAACTTCCATATTAGTCTAGAATAAGAATCAAAGTACTGAAAGTACTGGAAAGCGGTTAGCCTGGTAGCTCTGAAAGTTGAGATAAATTTGATTATCCCACTTTCAAAAAAGTACCTGGCGGTATTCAATTTCTCAAAAAAATGTCGGCCTTTTGATGAGGTTTTGGTTGACCCTTAGCTTTTTGTAAATATGTACGTTGCATTTGTAACAAAATGTATGATGTTGTAATCAGTTTTAGATCAGAACCCATTTGACTAGACTGTTAACTGTGATTGTGGTAGTATGTAAATCACCATTAACCCATTCTTCAGTTTTATTTCAAAATAAGGGATCAAATAGATGCATCTGAAAGAAAATGACCAGTGAAAGTGTTTTGATACAAAATAAAATCCACTTTAAGACATTTTGTAAGCTGCAATAAACAAAATGAATATTTATTGAAAGTAACAAAATATCTCTCAACAAAAAATCTTATTCAGTAATTATGAAGTAATGTCTTATATCTAAACTAAGCACCTAAATACAGGAAAACCAACATCTTATTTCTTATCACTCATGATCTTTGATCTGGTTTAATTACAGAGGGCACTGCAAAAACATCAAAAAGTTATCTTCCATGTCAAAATCTTTAAACTTAGTCATGATACAGCATTTTAAAGCTCAGGTAATCAAAATGCCATGACCTTGACATTTGGATTTTGCTTCCATCAGACAAAAATGTCTCAATACATCAAAAAGTAATGCCTGCATTGCAATTTTCCAAATAAAAAAACATCAAAAGGTTATCTTCCATGTCAAAATCTTTAAACTTAGTCATGATATAGCATTTTAAAGCTCAGGTAATCAAAATGACACAACCTTGACATTTGGTTTTTGCTTCCATCAGACAAAAATGTTTCAATACATCAAAAATAATGCCTGCATTGCAATTTTCCAAAAATAAAAAACAAAAGGTCAATCATAAGAATTAAACTTAAGGAGAGAGCACCGATGGTTGACACACTGACATCATGTGAATAAGAGTTGGGTGCTTGTATAAAGCAGACTGACTCTTTGAGCTAGCACGTGAAAATCACTGAGTATGGCAAACAATAAAACATGCTTGCACATTTCACATACACAAACTTGTTCTTTAATTTATCCCAAGAAATTAATTAACTTCCTCTTGTCATGACTGGCTGGAAAATTGCTAATGTAATATTAAACAACAATAAAACCAACAAACCTCTCATTTAATGCATTAGATTATTTGTATGAACTCAATTTCTTAAGTGAAGACATAAAACTTGCTGAATAGAGCCAAATTACATAACATGCCACTCAAGAAAGGAACAATTTGGAAAAATGTTTATATGAAATAAATCTGTAGATGAGTTCATACAATGTAACACCATAGTGAAATTGTTACAATTAGTTGTTCCTGCATTTGTAATAAAAATTATGACTTTCATTGGTTGTTATCAAACTAAAATAAAACTAACAAGTTGATATCAGTAATTTGAAAAACTTATGCTGCATGTTTGTCTCTATAATTATTCATCCTAGTTTGTGAAAAGGTGATAATGATGCAGTCTGTTGTATAAGTAGCCAATATTTATTAGTTTTCTGATATTATATGCCTACTCTGGTTCTATTCAGGGTATACTGGAGTAGAGTGGAGAGACAAATGGTGTTTTAAACCCCGTCAAGATACTGATTCTTTCACATAATTAGCAAGGTAGTCTGTCCTAAGCTGATGGAGTAAACTGGAGTGCCTGGAGATAGGGAAAGGCTTTCAAAAAGCAATTGTAAAACTTTCTCATCCTAGGTTCTGTCACTGTGGGATTCAAACCTACTCAGAAAGATGTACTTTGATCTGTGAGCATGTGATTCAATTTCATCTAATGAGGTTTAACGTCCCAATCAAGAATATTTCACTTATATCGAGACTTCACCAACTGTAGATAAAGTAACAGAAATGTTTACCTTTGCAGTGTGGTTAGGGCAATGTGCAGGGAGGGTTCTGTAGGGTTCCATGCCTGTCATGACACTGGACTTCAGTTTTTAAGATCTACTCTGAAGAACCTCATGACTATTATTACTAAATGCAGAGTGCTTGGCAAAAAAAGGTCACTACCAGTTTTCAAGTATTGGTCAGACCCAGTCTGACTTTGAACCCCGAACCTCCCTAATACACAGCGAGCACTCTACCAACTGAGCAAACATAATAATGTAGGCATGTGACTTAGACCACTTGTCCACCAAGGCCCCAATGTTAGGGTACTTTAATAATATGAAAAGAAATTTCTGGAGAAAATTTTATTTACAGCAACATAAAAAACAAAAGGACCATGAAGGCCTTGGACACTCACCTGAAATGATGTACACACAGCTTGACTTTAGTAAATTGGACCTTTTCTATAATTTGACCTAGTGACCTACTTATTGACCAAACACGGCCCTTAAACATCCTTAAGCTAGCTTTTGTCAAGAGGATCATTCTGAGAAAGCTGATAAGATTGGGATAAAATTATGGGCCCAGGAGTGTTAAAAAGGTTTTTCTATTATTTCTCTAAGTGACCTACTTATTGACCCAACATGATCCTTAAACAAACTTAAGCTAGCTTTTGTCAAGAGTATCATCCTGAGCAAGGTTGATGAAGATTAGGCTGCAATTTGGGCCTCAGAAGTGTTAACAAGGTTTTTCTATCAATTGACCTAGTAACCTTTTTATTGAACCAGTATGGCCAATATATGAAACTGAGCTAGCGCTAATCCAGAAGATCATTCTGAGCAAGTTTGATAAAGATTGGACTAAATTTGTGGCCTCTGGAGTGTTAACAAGCAAAAGTTGACGCACGACACACAAAGGATAACACGACGGACATTGACCCATCACAATAGCTCACTTGAGCACTACCGGTATGTGCTCAGGTGATCTAAAAATGTTGCTAATAGAAACAAGTTCCAATTCATGTTAATGTTTTTGGTTTATCATCTTAATCTTTATATTGTTACAAAAGGAAATACATGTATATTTATTAAGGGCATGTGGTCATTGGATATAAAAGAATATTTAAAAGTAAAGTTTAACAGACCACAATATGTCTGAAAAGATATCACTTGTGTATTAAGAAAAAGCACCATTTGTCTTTTAGCAGAATTTACTTTCAAAAAACCTTGCTTTGATAATCATGGGCATTCTCAGTTATCAATCCATTTCATTGTCAATTTGACTCTTGTCAATAGATTGTTATTGTGTTTTCAAGTGTTGTATCTTGTCTGGTTCAAAGGTGTCCATTTTTACAAATAGGGATTCATTCTGGTTTATGGTATCATGTTCAGATCTACTGTGATTTTTCAAATAAATCCTGAACGGCCTTAGACGCATGATGTCTGTCTTTATTTGCTTGTTGCTCCTTCAGTCTGTTATTTCTGAAAATAGAAAAAAAACAAACAAAATCTTTTTTAAATAACAACTTTTTTTAAAAAATGTGTTAAAAAATAAATCATACTTAACATTCCTGAGAATAAACTGAATATCACATTTGAAAAAGGATCTCGAGACCTTTGAGTATAACTCAATGAAAAAAATAAACAAATTTAAAATATTGAAATACACATTTACTTGAAAAGGATCTCGAGACCTTTGAGTATAACTCAATGAAAAAAGAAACAAATTTAAAATATTGAAATACACATTTACTTGAAAAAGGATCTCGAGACCTTTGAGTATAACTCGATGAAGCAAAAACAAATTTTAAAAATTTAAATACACATTTACTTGAAAAAGGATCTTGAGACCTTTGGGTATAACTGGATGAAGCAAAAACAAATTGCCAGGTGGTCAATCTTAGTGATACTGCTATAAAAATGTGCAAGTGGCAATATATTTTACTTAAATTGAGATTTCTCAAGCTAAAGTATAATCAGACATGTTTTACACACAGTTCATCTGTCTGTAAAAATAAAACTTCTGAAAAAGTTTTTAATTTTCTTGATAAAATGTATTTACAACCTCACAGTCCAATGTAAATTGTATACTTAAGCTTTCTATAATATAATTTGTAATTATCCAGCTTTACTGAGAAATTTTGCAATTTGCAATGATGTGAAATTGACTAAGTCTATTAACTCCACATTTTTTCCATGTAAAGCATTAGTGTATGTCATGACCTTTTTATTTCGTAAAACCTGTTTACTATGCATAGAAAGGCAATTCAAAATATGACCTGTGACTATCCTAGATTAAGGCCAGAACTAATAATGTTCTGTTTCATTGCTGTTCTACCATAAGCCATGGTATGTATACAAACTTTATTCCACATAAGAATGATGGGATGAGCACTCTACATCCCAGTAGTTGTTACAAATTATTAATACCTGTCAAAGTCTTTATTAGACTTTTTCATTTCTTCTGTGACTTTCTCGCTGTTAAGTTGTTTACTTTACTAGTATGAGCCCAGTCTGGATTTGATCAGTCATACAGTTAAGATGGTTTACCAATAATTATAACAATAATAAAAATAATAATTATAATAAATTCTTTTCCTGGTAAACTGACATTAGAGTTTACACAAAGAACAAATATCAATTACAGGTAAGGGGCCCCAGTGGCCAAGTGTTCTAAAGCACACACTTACGGATCACAGTGCCTCAGACAGATCCTAGTGTGGAAAGTTTGTCAGTACACTTGACAAAGGTCGGTGGTTTTCTTTGTGCACTCCGGTTTCCTCCACCATCCCAGAACTGACTGACCATTTCGAAATAAGTTAAAGAATTTGACTGAGCGTAAAACACCATTACTATACTCTCTCTCTCTCAGTGAGTCTCCCTTTCTCTCAATTATAGGAAACACGTAGAACAGTGAAACTGCCAACAGTTTTCAGATAAATGGTAGAGTTGCTAACTCCAGTCGTATGGGGCGAATAAAAACGTGCATTTTACAACTAGAGATACTTAGTAATTTCCACAGAAGTTTTCAAAATCGGTACTGTCATTATAGGCGTTTTCACTTAATTTTGGCAGTGCTGAATGTAGGAAAACAGAAAACAATAAACAAATATATTCTAGTACAGTATATCAGTTAATTAATAACATACTACCGGTGATGAAATGATCTGCCATCGAACCAGTGATGTGTCATTTCTGCGATTGATGTCGACAAGCCAACAACAAAATTCTTCTTTCTTCGTTTAACTATTTTGTATCTTCCCTGTCTGATTATATAACTTTTGAAATTTTAAACCTCAAGTTAGATTACAACAACTTACTTATTTGGGTCGGAGTTCTCAATGAAAACAGTGGATGCTGCTGTGTTATAATCCATATTACACGGGAAGCATGCACACTGTCACTGGGGTCTGTTAGGTCATCGTTGAGACACTAAGTAAATATAAAGTTACGTTAACACTTCATTCATAGGCGTTTTGTGAATGAAACTACACGCCATATTGCCAGTTGAAGGCATAAGGCATGACGGGAGTAGGCGTGGCATAGTAGATATTTCCCCAAACAGCATGTAGGAATCTTCGGTCAAAGGTCTAAGGTTACCGCTAGGAGTCGCTTTGACCTATCACTTCCTGCAAGACACGATGCCAATAAGCGGTTAGCGTATTCGCTAACCGCTTAAAAATGGGCTTATAGAACTTAGACTTTATATTGTTGTTGTGGGGTATACAATCTTATAATATTTTTATGAAAGGAATGTGAATTCTTACATGTGGCTTTTGAATATTTGGTATTCTACTAAAATATTTTTATGTTACTTCTTTTTTTAATAATCATAGGTGTCAATATAAGTTTGATGTGATGTGCGTGTTTTTTTCTTCTTTTGTGTTTGGTTTTGTTTTTAATATTCGTGTCTTAATGACATTTTAATCATTCTAGTGTCAATTTTGAGCAATAAACTAATAACGAAAACGTGAAATAACGTTATATATATAACGTTAAAAAATCAACGTGGTAGGCGTACGATATTGATGATTTCCTTTCATAAGATATCGCTTTAAAAACATGAATGTGAATACAAGGTTGATAAACCACATTTTCTATCACCTTAAATGGAAATACCGTGGTCAAATGTTATAAGTGAAGGCATTTTGTAGTATTAAAACAGATGTTTCCTTCAATAGCGATTAAAAACAGAGTAAAAAGAGAAAATGCGGTAAGAACATGTTCACCCTACTTCTGATAACTGTAGGTATTTCACAACAATACCCTTTTGCCCTTTTACCTTTCATGTTTTGGTTTTGTTTTTAATTTTCGTGTTTTAATGACATTTTAATCTTTTTTGGTGTCAAATTTTGAGCAACAAACTAATAATGGAAGCGTGAAGACGTTTTAAAATATTTTATTTAGATATTGAATTCATATAATTTATTTTTGTCAGCTTCACACAAAGAAAACGATAATACTTTTTTTCGTTTTTGTTTCAGAATACTTTAAATAAATGAACTAGGACCTGACAATCGTATCATGTTTATAACGACAGGAAATGGAAATAAATCTATTGATGAGAAATCTACAAAGAGTTATGTGTCAACTTCCTCCTCGACCTCCGTAGTTATAACCTCAGCTATAGACACCTTTACCACGTCTATGGTGGATATTATGACGTCAAATTATACAAATTCCAGTATTATAGAACATAACATTACTATTATAGAACCAGATCACATTTGTACGTCACCAGGTAAGTAATTCTATCCTATTACATACATACTGATTAGATGAACACTTTCAATCAAATTGCTGACTTATAGTAATGTTATTACTTTATTTTCTTTTCGCGAAAAAAAAAAATAAATAAGTAAATAAATAATAAAAATATTAGACATTCACCCTGGCTCTTAATACTTTTTCTTATTATAGCTACTGTAATGTTAGCCACAAGATATTTCAATAACAATCGTATCCAAACTTCTTTTTTCGATTTATTTTATTATTTCATTATTATTTTATTATTCTGAAATTTGTCATTGTAAACGTTCTTTAAACGCAATAGCTTACTACTTATTTGATAGAACCTAGGGAAATTATGTTACCAATAATGCCCTATAAATACGGGTTTCAATTTCAACTTAATCCTATTATACGTATATGTTTTGACATAAACTATTCCAAAAAGCCTTATTAAGAACACCTAATAGGATAAACTGATGACTTTTGTCTAGTTTTACTGACGTTATTTAGTAAACAATACACTCAAAGAAACATAACACCGAAGATTTTGAGGCTATTTCATATCTATTTAAACCAAATCAATACAAGCCCCTAACAAGCACAAAACGAGGCAACACATTTGGATTATGATTCAGATTTTGAACTTTTAGAGATAGAGATAAGAAAAAATGCTGAGGAGTAGAGAAATTGAGTTTAACGCCTCCGTGAATATTCTATTACTTGTATCAAGACTGTCGGTTTTAGAATGTTGGAAAAAACCGAAGTACCCATAGAAAACCAGTCGTACTTAGTCAATGTAATTATATAGTATTTATGGTACCAGTAAAAAAGAGTTAATACATTTGAACTGCACGTATTTGAACTTTATTAATATCAAAGGTTTTGCCAATACTATTTTGTTTTTATTTAATAAACAGAAAAAGTCAAACTATGCTAGTATTCTCTTGTAAATTTAAACAAACACAGGATAAGCGAGATTGTTTTTAGCATACCATATACAATTCCTGTCACGATCACACATGACAACACCAATCACAAAACACGAGCAAACATGACAACACCAATCATCAAAACACGAGGACACATGACAACACTAATTATCAAAACACAAGGACACATAACAATACCAATCACCAAAAACACGAGCACACATGACAACACCAATCACCAAAACACGATCACACATGACAACACCGATCATCAAAACACGAGCACACAAGACAACACCAATCATTAAAACACGAACACACATGACAGCCCCAATCACCAAAACTCGAGCACACATAACAACCCAAAACATCATAACACGAGCACACATGACAACATCAAAGAAGCTACAAGAACGGAATTATAACTGAAATTCGTATCACAATTGTTTTATAACATCGTGGTATGTAAAGTGTTATAGATGAAGAAATGTCAAGAATCAAGTTATTGTAATAGAGAATAAGAAAAAATCAAAAATATTGTACTCCAAAAATACCACGGATTGTAAACAAAGTTGTATCACTGTGACTTAGACCTGAACTGGTATATATGTTTGTGTTTGACTATATATTATAAAGAAAGGAATTATTTCAGCCTTGTCCTTTTACGGGTAACGCTTATTAGCGTTTATTACACTAAGCTGTCTTTAAATGTGCGATCATTCACAATTATTCTCCGATTAGCCTGTTAAACGTTTGTTTCTGCTAGGTTGGTTAACATGTCAATTAAAGCATCATAGTTTAAAACATAGTACTACATTTTACGCAACGCAAGTTTTTAATTGTTTTTTTATGGTTATGAAAAAGGCGGTAATCTTAATCATTTAGCACTAACCCGATGAAATATGATATGTGTCGTAGCTTTTCATTGTAAATATAAGAACTTGAATAACGTTAATCTGATGGTTATTTACTATAAAATGCTTTTTCATTCGATTTTATATTTTTGATGTCAATTTAATACCTGCTATACTTTTAAGCATAGTTTCCACACGGAACATGAATTGTGCGAATATTATGCCTATGTTGTTTACTGTGACTTTGTGTAACAATACCATGCGATAACTTATGTTGGATTTCAATGCGAAGAAAACGTCAAAATATTATATTGACGAGTTCACCAAATGATTGTCACATCTGCGTTTAATTTTAATCTGTAGTAACAAATAGCCATTATAGCCATCAGGCAAATTCTAACTTTGGAAGAAAATGTGGAAATTTTCAACAATAAAAAAAGAAAATAAAAATAAAACGTTGCTATCTATGTACCTTGTTCATCAGTTGTCTTTTTGCAATACAATGGTCACCACCGGTGGGGAAGGTCCAGATGTATTTATTATGTCTGTCCTTTATTACTTTCTCCGTATCATTTTTTTTTTTTTTGGCATAACACATGGTAAAACAGATCTATATTTCTCCAAATAACAATATGAAGAAATACTTTAGAATGCATAAATTTGAAAACAATTTGGCCATTTTGTTATCTTCCTAACTATTTCTTCTTTTTAAAAATTCATTTCGGATGTAAAAATATTCTTTTACTTTAATTCTTTCAGATCTACTGTAAAAAGAGTAACAGTAAGCTAAGTGAAACATTCAAAACGCAACTTGATTACAATCACAAAATCTGTACTAATTTCAAAAGATTTATATAAAAAAACCACAAGTTTAAAAAAGTCTGACTTTAAATGTACATTGAGTTACAATAATATTGTAACCACTATAGGTTAGGTTTTAAGTAATTTTGTATAAGGTTTACCAACCGCCTGTCTGCAATCAGTTGGATACAGATAGAGTTATCAAAGAAGAGTTATAATAAGAGAAAAAAAAATAAAGTTGTCTCAAAATAGTCCATCGAAAATAAAAAGCCACGACTTCTTTAACTGTAACCTGATATTTCTTAATAAGTATTTTTCCTCGCGAAATTGATTCGCTATTAGTAACAAAAGCCTTCTATCAGAAATACTATTTGGACATTAAATGATCTTTATAAAGAAACATAACGGATTTAACTGTGTGAATACATTCAAGATTGGATTATTTTGAATAATGATTTAGAATTACAATCATTTAGTGATTTTGATAAAGACACATTGTGTATGAATAAAAGATTAATTCCTGAAAGCCCACGTCCATTGCGTGTGAATTATTGTTGATTCAGTTGGCATAGAATGCATTTTTATGTTTTTGCTTTAGTTGTTCTTATTCCTTTGAGATCATCTAAGTCCACTTTTATAGGAGAAGTAAATAATTTTTTCCAATATTATGGTCTGTTTTTATTCCAGAAAGTTTTTTTGTATCAATAAATGAGACTTCGTTATATTGTAACTTCGTCAAGGTTTATAAATAAAAAACTGTTTACTGGCAATTATTTGATAGACAAAAACAGAATCACTTAATTAGGATGCCTAAGGAAATAGTAGAATTCTTGAAATCTTCATTTCAAACAGAAAATATATATCTTTTATATTCTATCCTTATTAATCCCCTGTACCTTATAGTTAAAACACCAAAACCTATGTTTGTAGTTACATAAAACGTGTTTATAAGAATATATATATATATATATATATATATATATATATATAATTTATTTACGAATTTTCAAGAAATATGAAATATTACAAACTTTCGTTAATTCATATACGAATTATTGAAAATGAAAAAAAGATTTAGATCCAATGAATAAACTGCCAAGCACAAGCACAAGAAAAGACATATTTTGGCCACTGATTATTAATTTTTTTCTTGAATTAAACTGAGTTAGTGTCCAGTAGATAAAGATTAACGTACTATTGTAAGACCTCCAGCTATCCCATTTATATTACGACCAATGGTTTATAAAAACGCCATCAGTTTTACGGTCTCTTCCGAAGACGCCCGTTACGTTCATTTCTAAATGTCGATTGCTTGGCGAAAGAACAGTCTCTTTCAATTTTCAAGTCTTGGCCAGACCCGACCGGGGTTCGAGCTCGACATCCCACATGTGAAGCGAGTATTGTACCAAAAGATTTACCATACCTGTATTAAATAGTGGATCAAAATCGCTTGTGTATAAAAACATCAAATATTTTTATTTCAATTTTAGATTTAAATCTAAAAGAAAAATACATGTCTGATATATTGAGTGTTAAATATGACATCAACATTGTCTTGCAGCATATCACGAATTTCCACCAGATGCCTTCACGAATGAACAAAGAGCCCATGGAGCTATTGTGTTGCACTTTATTTTGGTTATTTATATGTTCATAGCCTTGGCCATTGTCTGTGATGATTATTTTGTAGCATCGCTAGATAAAATATGTCAAGTAAGTATACTGTATTTTTTAAAGATTTTAGCGTCGGTAAAGCCACTTAATTTTTTAAATGTGTTTGAAAAAAAAAAGATCGTCCATGTTTATGCTAATGCATTAATAATTCAATAAAGCTGATAGTTGGAACAGTTGGTGAGAGGTAAGTGACAATCAGGAGAAAAAGCAGACTTTCCAGCCATAAGTAAAACGGATCTATAAATGCAAATGAAGAAAGCAATGTAAAAGGGTGAATATTCCCCGTTGCTTAAGGGCGGGCCAAAATGTTTAATTTATCATTGTCAACGCCTCAGATTGACAAACCATTTAGCAAAATTTTAAGCCTTCTTAAATTTTGAAATTTATTTAAAACTAAGGTTTGTTCCCTCGTGCAAAGCATTCCTTAGCTGGATTTGGATTTAAATAATTTTGGAACTTTAGATTCATTATTTTAACTGTTTGGTTTATGCTTTTATCTATCAAACTTTTCAGTCTTAGTGTCACTGATGAGGAATGAATTTCCGAAATGTGCACATCTGGCACATCAAAATTTAACTTGTATTTGTGTTTAAGATGTCAGTACGTCTATGAAAAGCTTCTTACATTTTTATTATAGAGGATCTATTTAACTTATGACTTAGTTATCGAATTCTCAGGGGCAATACAGATACGAGAGTCCTTCAGTTTCGTCTTAAATCTTTGATCTTGTATCTAAATATGAATTTTTCCGACAATTTGACGTCCGAGATTCAACGTTTAACAGGTAATGTCTAAAAGACCTTTTGTTACATGGTGTCATTTAATGCGTTTTCCAATCACACATATTGTTTTTGTACCTGAGATTGCTAAATCACACTGATTTTATGACAAGGTTTACAGAATTTATCATGTAAGTTAAATAAGAATTTTGCAAATGTTGTTAACTTTGCGTTACGAGTTGAAATAAGATTTGAAAACAAAAGTATTAACATAAATGTAATAATAAACGATATTATATGTAATTAGGTGTAAAAAGTGTACAAAAAATGGATTTATAGGATTTTTAAATACTGTTGTGATAAGCAAGAAGGGAAATTTAACAAAGTTCTTATTATATAAATACATCTGCCTTATATAAATCGACAAAGACCTCAGTACTTTGATTTGTTGGCAAACACGATTAATAACACCACAGTGAAAATAATAACTGCCCTTGAAATTAAATCATATATATTTAAGAAACAAGTACCAAATAAAATACGTTCGGACAACCAAACTATTTTTAAAAAGGAGAGCAGTAAGAAAAAATATCAAAAATAATTACTTTATTAAGAAGTTTCCTGGAAAAAATCTCTTTTATAAAAATTTTAAACGGTTCTCAAATAGTATATGACCGTGATTTGTAGATTAGTTTAATTGAAGTTTCAATTTTTTAAGATTTTTTCACTCGTATATTAACTCCTTTTATTAATTTATTTTTTTCCTGGTCATAAGTGACATTCGCCAAAGAGACCTTATTGTGGGTAACCATTTTTCTTTTATGTGCTGGAATATTAGAAAGTTTGGTGCTGGAAATAAAAGATAGAAATCGATTACAAATAAAACAAATATTGTCTGAATTTGACGACGATGGTGATACTATAGCTTTTTAGACGATAATTAAATGTCTACCTAAATGCAATTATCAAAAAAAAAAAAAAAAAAAAAAAAAAAAAAAAAAAAAAAAAAAAAAAAAAAAAAGAAAAGAAAGAAAGAAAGAAAAGAATAACAAAAAACTATATGAAAAGGTATGACTGGTTTTTAAAGAAACATTATAATATTTACAATTAAAAATTGAGTTTTGTCAAAACTAAATAGATTTTCTCTGAAAATTTTAAATTAAATAATAATATACAAAAGGGTCATTTTAATGATTTTATAGGGAATAATAAAAATGAGAAAATAAAAGTAATACTTTTATTCCAATAATTATTTTATGTTGTTCTTAAATTAATTAAGATGAATATATTTTTAAGTTAGAAATCGATCATTAAAATAAAAAAAGTGAAATTATTCCAGGTCTCAATAATTTGAAACAATCCATTTTTATATTGAAATTAGGGATAATTTGTCTTTTTATAAACAGGTTAATGAAAACCTAATAACACCGTTGATACAAATGTAGTTACTCATTTTTCAAAAGTCTTTTTCATGCCTTAAGGGAACAAATGCTCATACATTTAGATTATACAGCAATGCTGTATGTTTTAATTTACAGAACAAGACATTATTAGTTATTATAAACACTGTTATCATTATTTCTACCGTTTTTCAGAAACTAGGTTTTAGCGAAGATGTTGCCGGCGCCACCTTCATGGCTGCTGGGAGTTCAGCACCAGAATTGTTTACAGCAATTATTGGTAAGTGAAATTAAATTGAATACTTACCATTGCAATATACCAGTATATGTAAAGTTAAACACGATAGAACAATAAATTTCTTATCTTGCTGTATTGCTTTTAATTTGTAGATGTAATATAGGTAAAATCTGAACAGATTATTATCCGAAGTTATTGTTCTTTTCTGAAACAATATTAACAGAAGATGGTTTTATTATTTCTTTATTAGATATTGTACTATTCAAGCACTTTAATATCGTCTAATTTGATATAGATAATTTCTATTAAATGTCAAAGATTCAGTTAAAGGTTTCAACGAAATAAAATACTTTTTATCATAATTTTTTTTTTAAATCTTGCGTAATTACATTATATGTAATTTTTAGTAAAGGCATAAGATTGAATTTAAAAGGTAAATGACTTATTGTAGGTGTCTTCATCACGAAAGGTGACGTGGGAGTAGGAACTATAGTCGGATCAGCAGTATTTAACATACTGTTTGTAATTGGTCTATGCGCATTATTGGCTGGGGAGGTATGTCATTTTATTTAATCACCTACTATATGTGGAGTTGTCATCTGCTACATTTGATAAAAAAGCTTTAAATGGAAATACAGATTTTAACAAAATAGCATATTGGAGCATGCGCAATACCAAGAATAATTTAAAACGTTAAAGTACATATACAATAACCACATGAAACACAAGATAATCAAATATAGGAGCGCTGATTATGAAATTTCCTACTTGGTCCGGGAACTGATCATTATCTCGCCTTTATCTTAGGTGAAAACAGGTATCTACAGATCCCTGTATATAATACGTGTCGGTAACGCAACCTTGTGTTCATTTTAAAACATAATGAAAAAAAAAAATATTGCAAACTATATCAGGGGCAAAACTTTTGGTTTATTAGTAAGCATTAAATCCAATCCTTGTCTTATAGTTTATACCCCACATTGAAAAAAAGAGGCACATTTTAAACGAAACACACTAGGTAATAACTAGTGTTACTGAAAACTCGGCAAACTATATAAAAGGTTTTGATAAACACAAACACATAATGTGGTTCCTTTAATAAAGCTCCTTATTAAATAGATTCATAGAAACGGACATTCTTTAAAATTATATAAAAAAAAGTGTCAACTTCAAAATAGGCGAAAGTTAGGTCTAAGCTGATTATCTACTTCGACTTTAAACACCAAACAACAAACACAATAAGCAAGTAAGAAAAACATATAGGTTGTACTGATTGTGTAGCGGATGGTAAAATTCTGTCCAGAATGGTGAAGTTGTTGAACACAACTCTTAAAGTATTCTGCAGATCATAGGAAACGTAAAAACGTAAATGCGCTCTTTACAATAATTCATTAAAACATTTGCATTGCAAACGGTAAAAACACTGTTAAAAGACATAGGAGGGGATAAAATAATTCAATTATTTTCAAAATCATCACAAATTTTAATTGAGTAGAAAATGCCCCCTGTCCCTTTTATTTTATCTACAAACGATGTAATGACCAGGTGATGCTAACTTAAACATATGTAATTCAGATCAGCTCCGACAATATATCATTTCTGAATAAAGGAACGAAAATAACCATCGATATCTAAAACAAACCTACAGACAATATCAATATTTAATTTATTATTCCTTTTTATTATCCCACGTAAAAAAAGAAAATACCGCACTGTCTAACACGCAAGATTGGAGTCATGGTTGTCGACTCGGAAAAATATAAGTCTAGAAGAACTAGAACCTTCCAACGGCTATAGGTCTATACAATTCTGTTCATACAAAATGAAATACAAAAGACAAAAGAATACAACTTTAATACAATTAGAGCTACACAATTTCAAAAATAAAGCGAGAACAACATTATATTTGGATCAATCCATTCTGTAGTAGGCAGTAACACAATTAAAGAGATATCTTTTGGTTTTCGTTTTTTCAGTAGAGTGTGTTATACCAACCCCAGATTTCAACAGTGTGTTATACCTACCCACATTTCAAAAGTTTGTTATATCTATCCCACATTTCAACAATCTATTGCTCAGTTCTAAATAGCCCTGTAAGTTAATTTTATGTTTGTTGTAACATGTAATTCAATAATGATTAGATGTAAAAAACAATTTTTTTTGGTTTTAATCAATAAAACACGTGAAGTGAATGGAGGATATACATAGCATTTAAATAATAAAAGCGTAATTTATTATAACAGAGTGTGCAAAAAGTGTCTTTATTTCCATTGACAGTTTACCACAAAAATCAAATTTTCATAAAATCTGTGAAATAAGTTTCTTTTAACGACTACACAAAGAAAGTTTGTTGTGTGTTCTACAAAATAAAATTTTAAAAAACATATGGTTGGGTTCTTGTTTTCAAGGTATAGAAAGGATTTTCTCTCCTACCCCTTACTTTTTGAATTGCTATTGAAAAACATTCTAACCATGTCAATTATATGTTAAAAATATTTTTTTAGTACTTAAGTTTGTAAACTTTTAAAATACTCACTTTTGGGTATTCAAAAAAAAAAAAAAAAAAAAAAAAAAAAAAAAAAGTGTTTGAGAAAATACAATTTAGTGAATACTAACCACTAAAGAACAAATTACGATTTCCCGAACCTGTCCCAACCGTTTTCCGGTTTTGAAATTCTATTATTTGACACACATCACACACATCAGCAGTTATTTCAATTAATTGCACGATTTGTTATATAAGAAATCGATATACCTTGGACATTTTATTGGTATTCTTATACACATTTTATCATAATTTGTCACTATTTTGGGTCAATTACAACGGAGAACCGTGTGCATCCAGTACTGGTCGGTTGATACAGAGGTAATTTGCTTTTATTATCTTTATTTTTCCACAAAAGCAATATAATTTATTGAATGTTATATCCGGAATACTTTATAAAAGACCTTAAAACTCTTAAAATTATAAAAATCTACCTATGAGGCCCCTAAAATTAGTAAAAGATGTACCATTACCAATTTTTCAAAGCTAAACGATAAATTAAAAATATTTTCACCTTACCAAATGACTAATAGGAATGAAATAATAATTAATAATTACTAGTATTTAAAACAGAAAATATTTCAATAATGGTATGTTAATATAGACGACGGGAAATGTTTTGGTACATTTATTATTACTGATCGGGTTATTCCGTCGAAGAGTTGCTTTTCTTGGTTTCGACACAAATAAATTGTGAGATTAAAGGACAAGACAAATCTGTTCTACAGGTGGAAAAATTAAAAGAAAAAAAGCAACAGTCGCCTGTGATGAAATAAAAGACGTTGTTTACGTCACTAAGGCTGATCAACGTGTATTTTTTCATTGAAGGTGTTTTTTTATTAAAAAGTTGAATTTTTGTTTTTGCCGATATTTGCAATTTTTTGACGATTTTAAGTTGAGAAAGTGTTGTGATATTTTGACTGGAAAAATTATGGTTTAAATTTGCCGTCCTAATCAATACAATAAATAATATTTAATCTTGGCGTTCAGAAAATATTCAAGACTGCTTACAAATTTTATCTCTTTATTATTAATGGGAACTTCTGATGAAGACCACTTCAATATCAAATATTTCATCATGAATCAATAGATGTATATCTCCAATCAAACAAGATTGATTGTTTTGAACGATATTTTTCTTATTTTTGTAGAATGTTATATTCAGAAACCCGATCAAAGAAATTGAATGCGAGTTCTATTTTTCTCTTAGCTATATCATTGTCCGAATATCTGGTTATTTACACCAGTTAGCAGATTTAATGACTTTAGTAAATTATCTGAAGTTTAAAATTTCTAGTCATCTAAGTTTTTGTATATCGAATTAACTCTAATTATTTTTCCTGACGCCTCAAGCTGGCCAATACATTATCTGCCACAAAAAATGAAGAGGTAAATGATTTAAAATTGTCTTTATTTTTAAAAAAGTATTGCCAATAATTTTAACCTACGCGTCTTTTTAAATCTTAACAATCAATAACTAGACTATAAATTTTAAAATGTTTCAAAGTTAAAATGTTCATTATGGGAATAGTTTAAAAGTTAGTTTCTAGTAAAACACAAATATTATGTGTTGTATCATAAAAAGTTATTGCTATGTAGACGAATGATATAGAAATTGAACCAACTAACATTTTATTCAACAAAGTTTCAACCCACTCATCCTACCAATGCAGCCAATTTCTGAAATAATATTTGTCGAAACTAAATAGGAAATAATGATTTAATTGCCTCAAAGATATCCAAGTTTATTTTAGATTTATAAAAGGTCAATCTTTTAAAAATAGTATGACAAATTTAATTCTGTCGACATTTCATGAACATGATCTTTTTATGGATTTTGATCAGCTGTAAAGGTCGTATTACTCATCATTAATGCAAAAAGTACAATGAGGTTGAATCTAATAAATAATCTGTATTGATGGCCGTACAAGTAAATAATGTTGTTTTTTGTCAGAGATAATATTTTGTTTTAGATATTTAGATTACTGGTTTTTTACAAATGAACATGTATTCGCTGATGAAGTAAAAGGATATCATAAAACTCACCAAAAAATTAAAAAAAAAAAATATCTACTTTTTATTGATGACAACAATATTGCTACAAAATTCAATGCAATGAGAAAAAATCTTTTATGACTTATAATATATATACAATTATACATGATTTGAAGGACTCGTTTTAAGAACTGTCTAAGTTTAATGTTGAATCAGTGTAGAAGTACCAAACATGATTTCCGTCAGAATCAATATGAGATAAAGACATATGCAGTGATGAATGTAGATTAAAGCAACTATTACATGTAGTATCTTTTACGAAATGAAACCATTTAGTGGTGTTTCATACATTGCCTACTCGCAGTTGTTTTAACTGCATGGAACAGAAAACATTAAAAGGTTTTACCAGGTCATCTAAACATTCAATGTCTAACGCTTTATGTCAAACAGAAGCGAAAATCCAGTATTAACTTATTATAGTCATTACAATCTTAATGATATAATTAATAATGTTTTGATAACTTAGAAGCCACATTTTCAAGTTTAGGATAGGTTCTTAAAAAGAAAATAAAATCAGTTAAATTTTCAATTTATTTTAAAATGAAAGAGTTTAAACGATTATAAATTGAATTACAGGTAGAAAAAATTTAGTTTTACGCTTCCAAAGGTCAACAATGTCACTGTAGTCTGTCATCAGCCCATGCATTCATTCCTTAAAATCTTCATTTCATTCACAGATGTAATAGAAGTTACATTTAAAATCCTTAATTAATGATCAATTAGTTTAAAACGTTTTGATTTTTTTTTTCAATTAGAAAAATGTATGAAAGAGTCAAAAGTAAATAATTTTGTGTTCATTGTTGTCAAGGGGTGATCATCATGAATAGTCAAATCATGACAACATATCTTATATGGTAAATTGAAGGTGCATAAGGGGTATTTCGGACATAGTGAATTATTGTTATATGCACTAATTTAAAGAAACTTGTTAAGTCTGGTTATTTTTCCAAATTTTGTCAGTAAATTGTACATGAAGTTTTCATATTTTTTAAAGTGATTTTGTTTAAATACGAAATTTTGTTCCAAATATGTATATGACAAACAATTATAGACTGATAGTAATTGTCTATTACACACACATGTACATTGATATTATGTTTTGCAGACAAAGATTGTCTTTTATTTGGCATTTTCTGTATGAAACCACTGATTAGACTTTTTTATCAAGCAAAAAACTAATATTATACTAGAATGTATATGCCAGCCATACAAAATGCAAAAATATTATATTTATTTCCAATAATTGAATGTCAATTATTTATCAGACATTTTAAGAAGTTTTCTCAGAAAGAGACTTTATTTATATCAAATTATTTCTATTATGATTTAGACGTTTTCATCAGGATATTTGGTACACATGACCAATTTAAACCTTTTCATTTACGAAATAAATGATTTTGAATGATAACAATATGATGATCAAGAGGATTGTTTTAAACATCGTCCATTAAACGTTTTATTAAGCAACATATTGAAAATGATGTCAAGTAATTGTTGACTATAACTACAAATGATATAAAGTGTTTAAACATACAATTTAATACCGTAGTGGATATTAACTATGGTTTCCATTTTAAATTTTCTAAGCTCAAGCCGTATCAAACCTTACAAAATCAAATTGTCTGTTTTTATCTACTTTTTTACTTCTTATGTATTTCTTCGTTTATTTGCGAAAATCAAGAAAATATTTCTGGAACTTTCCTTGGATTTTGTAATGAGGGTGACTCCTTATAATTATCAAAATAGTTTGATAAAAAAATATATAAATACAAACCAACGATTACTTTTTTTTTTATCTCTTTTTAAGATTAATTTTTGTAAGTTAAATTTACTGATACCTAAGTAAGTATTACGTATTACTAATAGATATTATTATGACATGCTGAAAGTAACATAGCATATTTATAAAAAAAAAACAAACAAACAAAATGCGAGTATTCAGGAGTTAAGCTTATTTTATGAACAAAAAGATATCTTAATTCATATTAGATTTTCGTGTCATGAATGCCGATCGGAAAAACATACTAATATTTGATACAGACGCCACAAAACTCTCCATGTTATGACCAAATTGCTTGAATATAAACGCACCCTTAGCGCGTCCTATTAATAAATACTGAGGTCATAAAACAGTTATTGCTCCTAAAAGGCAGATACTTTTTATCCAAAATACGAAATCTAGCAAGTAAATGCAAAACAACACTTCAGATCGTTCTTAAAAACCATCGTCATCGTATATGTTGTCTTTGTTCTTCTTGTCTAAGAACTAAATAGACATTATCGCAACGTTTCCACAAGCGGGTATAAATTTGACGTTTCTGCTTTTTCTAAAATGGGAAATATGGAAAATCGAACGCGTAAGGACTTGCCTGTATAACGCGACTGAGGTAAACAAAAATAAGATATTTCTATAAAGATGATGTAATTTTGCTCTTGGAATTAATGTTAAATATTTCGGGATATATTAATGCACTTTCAGTTGGTCCATATAATTCTATTGTTATGTGTGTGCTTATCTTGCTCGGATATACTTACATACGTTTTAGTATTTTTCCCGAATATAATTTCTAATATTTCACTTTAATCAAAAACCCTAAGTATGTTTTCAAATAAGTATTGTTTTAAATTTATAGTTAATCTTAAATTTTTATTTACAAGCAGTTATGAAAACAAAAAAAAAAAGAAAGAAAAAAGGAAATGTGAAAATTTGAAATACTAGTAAATATACATTCCATGTCAAATGTATTGATGAGTGTAAAACAATCGGTTTATTTATTTATTTTTTTATTATTTGTTTTGTCTGCAGCGATGCTCTTATCGTCTTTTGTTTTATAAAAAAAAGAAATATCATCAAAAAAGCTCGATTTTGTGAAATGCATAAATTGCAAATCAAATACATACAATGTAAACTATTTCGTCAATAAAAAACCATCCTTTTGTTATTGCAAAATTTGATTTCCCAAAACTAGACAAAGATTTTAGTCATAAAATGTTTTCTATGTGGCTTTTAAATGCAAATTGATATATTGATGGATTGTTTGGCATTATACATCATAGAAAACAGGACTCAGTATTATATAATGCATTTCTTATGCAAAAATAAAAGAGCAGTGTTAACTTTGTAAAATGTAACAAGTGTGTTTGTCTAAGACTCGATCAATAATAATAAAGTTAACAAACATTTTAAAATATTTGTTGTCATAAAATGGGAAATTTGTAATAATTTCTTTCATATTTACATGCCCTGTGGAAAATCAAGTTGATGGGGAAAATTAAATATTTATTATATCTTTTTAATATTTTTTACCAATGACTTATGTTTTTTATTACACCGAAATGAAAAAATTCCATGTGTATAAATAAAAAGAAAAATGGCAATATATTATTACCAGTTACATAAAAAATAAATATGAATAATTAAAATCATTTTAAATCATAGATTTATAGATTTTCAACATATTGCCACAACACACAAACACTTTGCTTGTATAACTGTGTTGTCTTCTTTTCTTCTCTTAAAGCTCTTAAATGGTTCATTTATATAAGAAACATCATTGAGATGATTCTCTGTTCCTGTTTTTGTTTTCCTTGCTGGTGGAACTCAACAGGCCTTATCGCAATAAATTTATAAAAATTAATAAATACATTTATATGATTCTCTACTAAAGATAAATGAATGTTGGATTATAAATTGTAGCAGTGATTTGATATACTATTTTATAATTCACACCTAAAGTATTTTTTCAGAGAGGATATATAGTTTGCATTTTCCTAATCAAAAGTCAAAAAGGCAACTACATATCTGCTTTAAGTTAATCTTATTAAACACTATTTATCAAAGATTTAGTGGCATTTTTATACTCTTGCAACATAAAGGTAATCAATAACATTACTTGACCTTCTACCACTGTCTAAAGTGATTTTACAACGACAAAAATAAAACTAATGAAGCTAATTTAGCCTTCAGGGGGCTGTTAGTTGGTTTAATAAGCTTACAATTTTGGCAAGATAAACACTGTCGTAGAATTTGCATTTGTTTTAATCTTAAAAGGAAATTCAATTAATCATTGAATTGACATTTTCTTATATCACCTAATTCAATTAGCCTTTCTTCTATGTTTACAACTACAACATCAGTCGGTTAATTTGTTACATGGTATTTTTGAACAATTCAATCAAAATAGAATGTTTCCCGAGTTTTTATTTTTACCGAGTTTGCTTGTGTGGAATTTATGAGTCTATCATGTAATAAAAATATGTACGTGACTATCACACGTATGAATCTTCCTGTCTAATTTACTTCCAAGTGTTGTCTTTGTCTACTAGTTACTAGACAAGACGATTGATTTTATTTTTTTTATATTCGTTACCAAAATATATTACAGTAAGAGCAAAATTAGTTTTTTTTAAAATCAACGTTTACCTATATTGCCTATATTGTCGTGAAAACGGTTCAGATGTATTTTTGAATAGCTAAGGAAAGAAAAGATAGGAACAGATTAAGATTAATATATAAAAAACACGTTTGTAGACGGACATTGCATTTCATTACATATTACAACTAAGAAAAGAAAACAACAAACATAATAAGAATAAAGCAATAAAACGCGTATTGATTTTACCGGTGATTAAAACACTGACATTTATTTAACACTAGATATTATGGCACTATCCAGTAGTTTGACTTAAATTTTAGGGTCTTAATGATCCAAATCAATTACAGCATTCATTGTTAAACTATCACACTTGAAAAGATGTTTTGCAAGTAAATGGTTTTTTACATCCATGATCTTAATGATATATTTTTGTTTTGAATTAGGTTGTGACTTTATCCTGGTGGCCATTATGTAGAGATTCAGTGTATTATTCACTATCAGTAATAGTTCTTATACTCGTAAGTTTGTATAATCTAGTATAACATAATCATCTTTCATAATACTGTATACTTTTCATCATTAAATAGTTTTTCTCAGAGAAAAACACAGGTTGATTGACTTGTTTTAGATTCATGAATGTTGTTAAAGGACAAATAATAATAATAATAATAATAATAATAAACAAAAAAAAAACGCATCATGCGACAAAACCTAAGAAATAAAAACTTTAAATGTAAATAACAGTTTTAAATCAATTATCGTCTTTTATTGAAGTCAATAAGTACTTAGATTTAATACTTTATTAATGATAGCATTATCAAATAATGGATTTCTATGTTATTTCTGTTTATTTTGTTACATCTTATAATTGCTTTTTTTGGGTGGCACAAGGGTATTTCACTGTCAATAAGTTAAACTAAAATCCAATATAAGATGCACTTCTATTTCAGGTTGTTGTTGATGGAACAGTCACGTGGTACGAGTCTTTGATTATGTTAATTCTTTATGCTGGATATATAGTTGTGATGAGGTATTTATCTTCTTATTGTAGTCAGGAAAGGAGAATTAAATTAAACTTTGTTGACTTTTTTTAAAATCTCTTAAAATCGGTTATGTATTGTTTATTAAACACTCATTAAGTCTTTTTGGTTAAAAGACAATTATGAAATACAATAACACCAGTTTAAATTACCGCTTATTTTTACTTTTAGACGTTGATTTATATAGCAAATAAAATCAAGGGGGTCGTTTAGAAAGACATTTCTGTACACTTAATCCTATTCACCAGGTTGTTCTGTAAACATTCTTTACATCACAAGAAAATGTTACTAAACAAAAAACATAACCAAAAGATTTTTTATATAATACACATTACAGCTTCTAGACCTTCCAAGAGTTAATAATACGTGGCGTTGTATAAACCTTTAGGACAGCAATAAAAGTTTTTCCTTTTAGAGATACATTTTAACAAATAAATTTTAGTTAATTCACTATTCTGTCCTTGTATAAAAATGGGTGTATGTTACTCCAATTCATTCACAATATTTTCAGAGAGCATTTCTACAGTTAATGACAATAAAATGATCAGACCTTTGATCTGTTGGGGATTATTATTCATTTCAATGTAAATAGCATTAAGTTACTATATTTGAACAATTTCTCGAAGCTGTACTAATTAAACCTAATGGAATAAACTTCTTAATATTATTACAAAACTCGGAAATAAATTATATAAAAGATATTGTAATTCCATTACCGAGCGAAATGTATTCGTTAAGTAACAGTAACGAATTGACTTAAAACGGACTACAAAGAAAGAAATCCAAAAAGTGGTTTTAAAGCATGTTTAAGACGAACAAAACATATATTACCATTCAGCTAATTACCTTGTAATGACTGAAGACCATTTGTTAAAGTCCATTGTTATAGAAGAATGATATGTGCAATAAAATAAATAAAATAACTCGTTTATTAAAAAGGCTCACAGAATCCCCCACAGCAAACCTATTTCTGTAAAACAATATCAACAATCATTTATATAGCATTATAACGACTGTTAGATCTCTTTTAAACAAATCTTGGACTCTGTTCAAATTGATTATCTTACTAGCATTAATTTGCAAACAATTCTGTTATTTCACAAGAATTTGTAGACTAGCCATGAAAGAAATATAAATGGTGTAATAAAGTAAATCTTATAGCAAATTAATTTAGCTATAAATAAGTGGATACATACTGTTCTGAAATGCAAAAGTGAAATCTTGTATCCAAACCAACAAAACACTGTAGTTAGCACAAACATACAAAAAGTATTCTTGAAGTAGAATTAATGATCACACCATGATTCACTGTAGTATTATTTATTCTGTACAATCATTTTTTTTTCGTTTGTGAAATTCAAAAAGTTTTAATAGATTTGGTTAAAGGAAATGTTTTATACTGGCAAATATATCGAAGAAAGCAAAATGTCATTAAAAATTAAAGTTCATAATTCTTTACGAATATTTTTTTACAATACAAATTAGGAAGGATTTGTTTTTTAGTTAGATCTATGTTAATGAAAGTTTCGGTCCAGACACTGCAAAATATTCTTCTTACTTTTTTACACGAAATGACACAATATGCTCACTTACATTTAGATATTTTTTGCAGATTTAATACAACTCTTCAAGTATTTGTCACAAACCAGTTTGAAAAATTATCGTCTTCCGCCATGCTACAAATGAACGGTGCTAAGAAAATGTTCCAAGGAGATTATGGTATGTATATTATGCCACATGCATTACTCTTGGATATGAAATATAAAAAAGGAAAACGATAACATAACAAGCACTTTGCATTGACGTGACGAGAGAAATCAAGAGCATACATATGATATGAGACTAAAAAGTACTAGATCAATCTTTGGTTTGTCCGCTGCAATTTAATTTCTCAATAATAGAAATATTTTATCCACAAGTTCAATTATTGATAATTATTGTTAAAATACTTATACTCGAAAATTAAAACCATATTTACATATTGTTAAATTCATCCTATATGTGTAAAAAATTATCAATATTTTTAAATTATCAATTGATTTATTCTATTTTATTATTCAAGGGGAATGCTTGATTTTGTATAGATGTACTGTTTTTCTTTTTTCTTTTTCTTAAGCGTATTCATATTCATTTCTCTGAAACACAGTGTTTCCCCTGGGTAACAAACAAATCGCCAAAGCTTTCGCCACTTTGACTTTTTTTCGCCACTATGAATATTTTTTCAGCCACCGTGACACAGCCGCTTGTTTCGATATTTAAAAAAATAAACCCCTTGACCCTAACATAACACAGGGTGTTCAACTTTTGCTTTCCTAATTTTTGACCTACCTTGGTTTGGTCGTTTTTTTCTATTTATTGGTGGACAATAAAAATAATAAATGAATATTTCTCAAACCTTCATGCATTGCTTTACAAAATGGAGCATATCGGAACAGCCGTCGATGTCTCTAAACTATATAACACGATATAAATGGAGACCGTCCCTTGAATCAAACGTCATTTCACACTTAGAATAGCAATTGTCATCCCGTGCTGAATCACGACAACCTTCTGTTCGGTCCATATTTCAAAAGCGAAAGTAAAGTTTCCCGGATTTTTTTAGGTAAAACAGACTGACCAATCAGGACGTTTGTCGTGATTCAGTACGGGATGGCGATTGCCATTCTAAGTGTGAAATGGCGTTTGATACAAGGGACGGTCTCCGTTTATATAGTATATACCTGACTGGCAGTTACAATAAGCGTGATTTAATGATGATTACCAGCTTTAAACGGTCGACAGGTACAAGCTGTTTTCTTAGGACATGGATTGATTCACGATAGACAATCAAAGTATCTTCTTTTTTCGCCAAAAATTTTCGCCAATCATTATTTTTTCCCCACTATAATAAAAATATCGCATTTTGCGAAAATGGCGACCTTCACCGGAAACACAAATTTTGTATAATGTAATATAATTTGTTATTCTATTTATTGTGTGATGATTCAAACATAATTTAGATCTCTGATCTTTGATTTGTTTAAAAACCTTAAGTTGCCATAATCAAAATTTTACCTTTTTTCTCGCCTCGTAATACCGCGAATCATTATATTCAATCAATCACAATTTATCAGAATTTTTTCAATTCTTCCACAGAGGTTTTCAATGACGATGATGATGATGTATTTGTTCAATCTGATTACTCAGCAAGTAAACCGTGTCAGCCTGATGAATACGCAAAAAGTACACAAATCAAGTACGTTTTTCTCATTTTTCTAGATGTTTTATAGAAAACGTTCTTTTAAATCTGTATAGTTCTATTCTTTGATAATCCATCAAAAAATCTTGTCTAATTAGTTCATTAGTCAAAGATATTCTGCTTTTGGAAGACGTATTTACATGTAAAACGAACAAAATTTAACCGTTAACATGGAATAATCACAACCAAATCAATTATCTCCAACACAACCGGAGAACAGTTTAATTTTTTACATGAAAAGTAAAATGATTAGTACGTTCAATTACTTTTGGGTTTTATTGGTTTTAGTAGCTATCAGTTTTATGTTAAGCACACTCAAATATAATTCCATTTCAGACCGCATTTTACTGATTTTATTTTCCGTCTAATGATGATGAAAAATTTTAAGCCAAAAACAAGATTCAGGTCCGCAGCTTTCCTCATTGTATCATATGTAAGTATAATTGATTTTGCTTTTTATGTCTGAAAAAAAGATATCAAGTAAATTGGTTTATTCAATCTAAAAAATAAGGAAAATGAGAAAAAATGAATCTCAAGGACGGCAGAATCTTTTTTGTAAAACAGCGTAGTATAAGGTGAAACCTATCGGTTTTCAACTGTTTTAATGACGTTATGTTATCTTTAAAGTTTCATTATAAGAACTTTATATCCTTTGTTTAAAATTTTCACCTAGTACTTTTAACTGTTTTCTATTCTTTCTGATAAACAACTGCGGTAGCTCAGTTGGTAGAGTGCTCGCTCCGTAAGTGGAAGGTCGTGGGTTCGAACCCCGGTCGGGTCTGACCCAAGACTTGAAAGTGGGTAGTGACTGTTCTTTCGCCAAGCACTCGGCATCACGAAATGAAAGTCAGGGTTCTTTCGGATTGGAACTTAAAAAAACGAGGTCACGTGTCATGGTAGGCTTGGCACGATAAAGAACCCTGCTGTATAATGCAATCAGCGCAACACACAGGCAAAATTTCTGCACTTTCGCCTATAGCTGGCGACGTCTCGATTTAAGTGAAATATTCTTGACTGGGGCGTTAAACACCATTACTTAATTCAACTCTTTCTGATAAATGCAGATATATATTAATTGCGAGCTTCTTCAAAAAAATATGCGATATGAAAACTATTTTTGTATTCAGCCAATTATCTTTTCTCGACACTGGAATCAGAACATTGTTTAACTTTGATAAAAAAAGTCATATTATTTGAGACTAAAATAAAACATTATTTGCTTCTGTTTATTTTTGTAAGGTGTGAAATTAAAGCCACATTAAATGCAAAATAGCTTAACATGGCAACGACGAGAATTGGTGCATCATCAGAATAGTCCGAATACACAACTTTGACTTTTTGTTTTATACATTATATTTACAGTGTAATTCAATATTTTGCAGAAAAAGAAAATGCTACTGGATACAGCTTACCAAAAACGCCAGCAATTTAGAAAAATGGCACAAAAATCAAGTGTTATATCATACACTCGATGTATCAGAGGTTGGTGAGTACAGTGCAAAATGAGAATTGATTTGATCTCAATTATGGTTCATGTCTTTTATTAGTACTACAATATAAAAAAATTACAGGACAGAATAATCAGTTCCAGTGAAAAAGCAAATAATAAATAAAACTGAATATTTTAACACACACACACACACACACACACACACACACACATTTTTTCAGCTATATCAATCTCGGTGGAAAACGATAAATGATAAGCCGATTGTATCTATTATCACTAAAGCAGATGATCAATTTCGATGTATTAGTAAATAATGGGTCAGATTAAACTAGAAACTAAGCTCATTTTTCAGATACGTGCTTCATGAATATTTAGTACGTGTTTTTAATCACCTGGTTATATTGATAAATACAGAAAACACGTTTCACAAAACAGGGCCCTTCCAAACTTAATTTGAATCAGTTGTTTGTTATGTTTGTATTTTTGTCCTTTGTTGCAATTGGTAATGACAAGAACATGTTTTCAGTTTAATGTACGTTATTATGTCACTACATGATAAATAAGAGACATGTAACGGCCATTACCAAACATTAATTTAGCTAAATCAATGAACCTCAATTTTTCAAAAGGTCATATCTACGTCAAAACTAACGAACTTAACGTTTGTTAATTGCATGAGCTTTCCTTTTGTTTGTATTGTCAGGATCATTTTATTTTAACGACTTTATTTTTATGCAAAATATGAAACGTACATTACAAATCAAAAAGTTAAAAAAAACTACAAAATTTAAAATTCTTAAAATTGTAAGTAAATCCTTACCTAGTGATTTTCTTATTCTTTATTGTTAAAGTACCGGATTAAGTACTACTGTCCTTTCTTTTTTAGGTTTACTTTAACAATGGAAGGTGAAGATTGGGACTTCTGGAGAAAAGTTCCTAGTGTTGGTATGTACTATCATACACCGTTAGTGTTGTCTTTTACATAGTATCTTTCGTAAGTATGAGCGATTTTGCATGCAGTTATTGTTGCCGTCTAATGACAGGCGTTTAATTACAATCCGTATTCCTACATCCAATAAGTGTTTGTTCTGTCTACTTGTCTTTATTACATTCCTGAGTTTATAAATTATATGTTTTATTGGTAATTACAACTCGCATTTTAACTACAAATATCTCTATTCGATAGTCAACAAATCCCCAGCTGTAATAATGCGTTAACACACATTTTGATCAGACTGATGGATTCACAATCAAACTTGGTTTTAATGACACAAACATCTATAGTAAATATCCCACAACAACAGCATGTGATTAACATATGCAAGTGGAAGTGACAGAGGATATTTCAGCAATGTCGTGAACACACCCTTGTTTCACGAATCCTTTGGATGCATGTAATTAATAACATGGTTTGGTTTATTTTAAATTTGGGGCAAAATATAACAAAGGCTATTTTTGTTCCAGCTTTAATTTATATATATAATTAGTTTCATTTTTTATTAAATTGATTTTTTTGTTTTAGAGGATGGTTATCTAAACTTTTTAAAATGGGGATTGATGTACCCTCTACACGCTGTCTTATACTATACAGTTCCTGATTGCAGAAAGCCAAGGTAGATCAAAACCTATATTGGTTACTTGATAAATTATCGACATTATCGTTATTCAATATTCAAGACTGATTAGTTCTATTTATTATAAAATCATTCTTATATTACAGGGATAGTTTCACAACTATCATAAAGTATATTAAAATGAATTTACTGTGTTTGTAAATTATACAAAACTTTCATAGAAAATCTAATTAACTAGAATTAAGTTTGGTATTTTTTTTACTTACTTAAGTAATGAATGATGTGTGGAAAACAACAATTTTACAGAAAATAAAAAAGTTTCTGGCATGACTCATTGATAACTTGTGTATAAGTATTTTTGGTCTTTAATAGCATGATCGTTACATGTTCAATTTCAGACAATTAACAATATGTTTTATCGCTTATCTTTTATATTTAAGAAGGTTTTTTTTATAAAGTTACCTTTTGTGTCTGGGTCGATTACCACATTTGTTAGCATTTTATCTTTTGGTCTTGTAGGTAAACGAAATCGTTAGTATTATAACCAGCGTTTGTCTATCCTTGCTTTATTTAAATATTGCCAAAAATATTGGTTTCAACGATAATTGTTGCATTTGTTTACCGTTTCAGATGGGAAAGATGGTTCATGGCCACATTTATTTTGTCTATTGTCTGGATAGCTATATTTTCTTATATAATGGTATGGATGGTAAGTAAAATATCCTTATAAAAAATAAACTTCGTTATAATTATATATACAAAAGCTTAGCTAAATTCTCCCTCGTTGCCAACATGCAATATTTGTTTTCGGGTTATTTCGTTATTATCTCGCCTTAACAAGAAAAGTAATAAAGTAAAATAACGTAAACCTTAATCATCTTAAGCATTTAATTGGTAATTATTAAACGTTTGACTTTTAATTAAAATAATAATATAAAGATTTGTTTAGTTACGTTTTAATCAGTTTAACAATAAGTTTGTCTTTGTAGGTAACATATATTGGATTTACATTTAATATACCAGACAGTGTTATGGGTATCACCTTTTTAGCCGCCGGAACAAGCATCCCTGACGCAATGGCTAGTGTATTAGTTGCAAGGGAAGGTGCGTATTACGGATTTGCATCATATTACATTTGCATCACAACATGTCTCTTACTTACAGTTCACGAAATTAACTACAACTATTTTAGCGCGCTGCTACAGACGACTTTATCAAAATCTGTCTTCTTTGGACTTTTCTAATCTCCATGCCATTTGAACTGTAAAAGCACAATGATACAGAATACCTTTAGGATTATATATATTTGTATTGGTTTTATTTACAGTTATTGTAAACTAGGCCTAGTTGGTCGAATTTTTTTTTTTTTTTTTTTTTTTTTTTTGGTTTGTGCATTTTAGTTATTTAATTAGCTAAATTATATATTGCCTACCATTTAATATTTTGTTGTTTTTTTCAAAAAGACTAACTTTGAACAGAACTTTATCAATCTAAAACATATTAGTTTGATACCATCAATTTAATAATCATTAGTAAGTTTGGTTTATATTTAAAATTGAAACTAATTATTGATTACATCTATTCAGCTTTGAGCAAATGTGCCATATGCAGTTTTTCAATTTCAAAAAAAAACTGGTAAAAGTAGAACATAATAGCAACTTACACAATGATACTTTGACAAAGCTTAAATCGTTTTTTTAATAAAAACGTGTATGAAAATTAATTTGTTTAATAAATCAATACAAATATACATTGCGATTTTCATTTTATTTTGTTAAGGAATGGGTGATATGGCTGTTTCAAATTCTTTAGGCAGCAATGTGTTTGATATACTACTTGGTCTTTCTCTGCCATGGTTTTTAAAGACCGGAGTCGCTTATGCTGGCACAACAGTAAGTACAAGTTTTGTTTTTACACATAAACAGTCAAAAGTCTAGGAGTTTTTTATCAGACGTTCTGGTAATTAGATGTTGCTAAATACAAAGATGTGGAAAAGGACCCGAGAATACTTCTACATATAACGAACCAAAAACAGCTTAGTTATATGAAGTCTTTATTGTAGGACTTTTAAAGTTTATGAAAAAAAATCATATGAGATAGGAATTATTTAAAAATGAAGCATTTTGATTATAAACTGCTGGTTTGATAATAATACATTAATTTGTATTGATGATATGAGTATAAACTACTTAAGGTTTGAAAAAAAATTACCATAAATGCTTTGTTTTGATTCTACTTCTAAAAAAGTAGAAACAGGCTTAAATCATTAGGTTTCTGCAATCCTTACTGACATACATAACAGGTATGTTGTTGTCCCGGCAGATAAAGCTTCTTACAACATTATTTTAGTTTGTAAAAAATTCTATGTTGATTGTCTAATTAAGGAGCTTGGTTTAGAAAGTATATCGGAGAATCCTACTTATACCAAAACTAATTTTACCAAAGATGAAGTTCTTTCCAATCATGAGGAGTCATTGAGTCTTTTGGTTTCAATTTAAAACAGGAAGAACTTGACCTGCCTTACTTGTATTGGATTCCAAAACTTCACAAAAATCCATACAAGGAAAGATATATAGCAGGTTCCTCTAAATGTACTAATAAATCATTATCAGTGATTCTGGCACAAATTTTGACAGTCGTCAAAGATGGCCTTCAGACTTATTCAGATAAAGTCTATTCTACATCTGACATCAACCAAATGTGGATTCTCAAAAATTCTAAAGAACTACTTGACCATTTTGTTTCTAATACTCTATCTTCGGTTAAAAGTATAAAAACTCTTGATTTTTCTACCCTTTACACCACTATCCCTCATGCTAAAATGAAAGAACGTCTAAAACAAATCATTCACTTTTCATTCTTTTACAAAAACGGTAAATCAAGATATAAATATCTAGTTTTCAACAGGGATTCTGGTTATTTTGTAAAACACAATACAGACTGCAAACAAAAATATACTGAAGATACCATTAACAAAATGTTAGAGTTTTTGATAGACAACATATTTGTTGTGTTTGGCAATATTATCTTTCAACAAACAATCGGTATACCAATGGGCACAAACTGTGCACCATTGCTTGCTGATTTGTTTCTTTATTCATATGAATCAGAATTTTTACAGAATCTTGTCAAATCTGGAGAAAAGACTGTCGCTAAATCATTCAACTACACATACAGATATATAGATGACGTTCTACCTCTAAATAATCACAAATTTAGAGAATATGTGAATGTCATATGTCCAAGTGAGCTTGAAATAAAAGACACGACAGATTCTCAATGTTCTGCTAAATATCGGACTTATACCTCAATTATGACAACAACGAAAGGTTACATCTGAAGCTATACGACAAACGTGATGACTTCAATTTTTCTATTGTCAACTTTCCGTTTCTTTGCAGTAATATCCCTGCTTCTCCTGCGTATGGTGTATATGTTTCACAGTTAATACGGTAACGTAGAGCTTGTTCCCACTATGGGGACTTTCTGCAACGAAGCAAATTACTTACAATTAAATTGTTGACACAAGGATATTGGAAGTCTAGGCTAATCAGGGCCCTTAAAAAGTTTTATGGCCGTCATCACAATATTGTTGATAAGTATGTAGTCACTATATCCCAACTTATACTGGTTGTATTTGACTTACCATAGTTCTTTGTTCCTTTCATTCTCAAAATTGACTTGCACGTGACGGGTGTAGCTAGCTAGACAGGAGGTGCTTACCCGTCCGGAGCACCCGGACTCACTTCCTTGATGAGAGTTCACGTGTATAACATATTTTGCCAGTTTGCAAAGTTTTTACTTTGTTTTTGGATTGTGATATGGACAAGGAGTGGTATGTTTGTTTTATTTATTATTATTATTATTATTATTCTAAGTCTTTAAAATTGTAGCTATTGCAAAAGACATATGTTGTGATTTCTCCAAAATTCAGACGATTAGGACCTACAGATTTTGATCGTGTGAAAAAGTGAGAAAATAGTGCACATGGGATGATTCATTACCGATTATTTGAAAACAACCAAGCAGTTTAATGACAAACGTCTTTGCTCTAATATTTTCCAAAGTGGCTTTCGAACCTAGGCAGTGATAGGTGCTGATACTACAAGCGTGTTATAAACCACTTGCTTGTTAAAAATGTTTTAGCTTTTAATAGTTATCTTCTGCTCTATTTCTTATATAGGTTCACATCAATAGTCATGGTATGATATTTTCAATAATATTGCTATTTTTAACAGTTTTAGTTTTGGTGAGTATATTCTTTCATATTTAAAATGAATTTTATGTGCTTTATATAATCTTCGTTTCGCGATTTTTATTTTCGATTTACATGATAATCTACTTACTATTTGATACTTAAGAGAACGTCACATTTGATTTGTAGTGAATACTTAAATATGGACTTTTTTATAATTACACACCGTGTTACAGTGTTATTGCAACTAACAGTTTTATCGTTTAAAGATGTTGAAACTGTTTTCTAAAAAAAATAAATATTGTTGTCAAATCTTTATAATTTTTATCTGTGCTTTAGATGTTATTTGAATCTTCTTTCATAAGCTAAAAACTCAACATTTACAATAAAATTCCTTAACAGTGTTGTTATAACTGCATAACTCTTCAATATTTTTGTTTTCGTCATTATCAATTCGTGTGTAGGTGAAATAGTCAATCGATGATTTATCAACTAAATTCCTTTCTATATATTTTATAATAGTCTTAGAATCAAGAAATCTATTATTTACAAAGGCTATGTCTATGTTTTATCAATCGCTTATGTCATTCTGTAGCATATTAATAAGCATACATATTTACAACCTGTAAATTCTGAATTTACATGTCTGTTAACCCAATATGTTTTTAGAATATGTTATCTGAGGTAAAATAAACTTATAAAGATTTAACTATCTCTAGTTGTATTATTCACTGAATATTGACAAGTTAGAATGAAATAGTATATATAAAATGAAATGAACAACTCAAATATGATTATTTAATTATTATTATTATTATTATATTCAATACAGGTAGTTCAAATAATTATAATTTAAATTTTTCACATATTGTAAAATATTGTATGTAAATTTTTTACCAATAACAATTTGATTTTTGATTCTGTATTTCAGTTAGGAACTATACGCTATACTGGATGGCTGTTAACTAGAAAATTAGGCTATTTCTTTTTATCTGTCTATGCAGTATATCTGACTATATCAGTAATGATAGAATGTAATGTATTCGGGTTTGTTAACCCACCAATGTGTGAAACTTAATCAGTTTATCCTCAAGAGCAGTTGCTTCATTGGCTACAGATGACGTCTCGGTCATTGCGTGTATCTTGAACGCGAGTATTTTGGATGATAGTTGTGGTTTCCAGACCGTGACAGAGAACATTCAAAACTTGAATATCGATAGAAAAAATTTGAACATAAAAACATGGATCTGTGTGTTTGTGTTTGATTGAATATATTTTGACGGATAAAATGAAGAGAAAAGTACAGGTGAAATTATTTCGCCTCAAATGATGAAATTTATTATCGGGATGACAATATGGACAGTTTAACGGAAAAATATTTAAGAAATATAATATTTAATTTATTATACCGATTGTTGCAGATGTACTTGCCAACATTGTCGGCTGTGTTTATTGTTGTCGTGTAAACAAGTCGTCTATCACAGGCTTGTAAAGGTTTAAGGTTATTTGAACAAATATTGTAATGATTCTGATTTTGTTCAAACTGTATTCCCAAGTTTTATGCGCATGAAAAAATGCATAATGTCGACTCGATTGTTGTTATAGTTTCATCTGTTTTATAACAAAAATAGTTTTTGATTGGATTTGGTGATTCCAACTTAAAAATCTTGCTTAATTTGTCTTTGATAGATCTAAAAGTTGATGTTTCATAGCAATAAGATCGAGTTTTGAGTATTTTGTTTTTAGCTTTTTAAAATTTTTGCTTTTGATTTGTGTAAACAAAATTTTAATTTTTGTTTACGATAAAACTTGAGAAATAAATGCTTTGGGTTGAGTACATTTTACTTTAGAGTAAATATTTTTAGATACTATTTTCTGTCCATATTGCATAAATTTAAATAATTGTTGTAGCTATTACAAATTTTGTGGGTTAAATTTTGGTTATAAATGGAAAGGTATCTCGTGCCCGTCGGATACTGAAAGCCTAGGTTAATCAAGGCCCTTTAAAAGTTTTATAGCGGTCATCACAATATTGTTGATAAGTATGTAGTCACTGTATCCAAACTTATACTGGATATATTTGACTTACTATAGTTCCTTGTTTCTTTCATTGCACGTGACGGGTGTAGACAGGAGGTGCTTACCCTTCCGGAGCACCCGGCCTCACTTCCTTGATGGAAGTTCACGTGTATTACTAAATTTGCCAGCTTTCAAAGTTTTTACTTTGAATTTGGGATTGTGTTTTGGACAAGGACTGTTATGTTCGTGTTTTATTAATGGCATTATCAACAACATGATTCAGATGTCATTCAGAACTAGGTATTAATTGGCTAAGTTACACCATATGTTTAAATACCCGACAAGTTTACATCTCAAAATACCAAATATCACCTTTTATATGAATGAAGATCCTGAAACTGCACAAACTTTAGAATTTAGAAAAAATTAAACTTAATATGATTAGAGCATCTGAATATGTACATGCAAAAAAGTTGAATCTCTCTGAAGACGAAAATAAGCATTATCTAAAAACAACCAATCCGCGTTTGATAAAAACTTTTTAGTCGATTTTTTCCACTTAGTATGTGAAATATCATCAAAATATTTCAATACTTCTCTGTAAAATAATAGACATGTGTATAACGATCTGTACGGTAATTGCAATAAGTAATTTACGATAGTTTAATCCATATCTATATTCCTCACTGATTTAGTGATCGAACTATAAAGTTAGTACTTGAGCAAGATTTGTTTTTGAAATCTCGAGTCTTGCAACAAGCTCTTCTCTTTAAGTATCTAGTAATACAGTAAATTTTCTAAAGTGCAAAACATTCTGCATTAAAATTACAAACCATTGCTATAAAATGCGGTTTATCAACATTCCATTTAACACATCACAATTCTTGTCAAAATGTGTCTTCATGTTTATTTGATCTTGTCACTTTGTCGTCATCTTTGTTCTTCTCGCTCCTTTCAGATAGGTAGTGTAAGATTTTGTTTAATGAACTCTTGATGCACGTTTCGTTCGCCAAAACGAGAGATAAATAACAATGACCCTAGAATACGTTGCACCTTTGTATCGCTAGGTAATGCCACATTGTGATATGCTTCTTTTCCCACCAATGTTAAAATCACGGGGAGACAATACAACCAAACTTTAATTAACTGGATTGTAAAAAAATGTATAACAATACAAAATTTACAATTGAGTAAGTAAAGGTTTTTGATAGTACATCTTAAATTGAATGAGTGGTTATATGTAATTGTTATAGATCTTATGGATTTATATTTATAAACCAGGCAAGTTTTAAAACGCTAAACTTTTGATATTTTGTGTTTTAGATAGAGTTAAAGTGTCAGATTAATGCATTTAAAAACATGACAGACGAGCCTTGAGCACAAAAATTCAAAATAAAATATTTGTTTTCAAAATTTGACAGAAGCGCCTGTGAAAGAATGATTATTTTGACATATAATAATTATGCCAAAAAGCAATAGCCTTTGAACATTTCTGATATATGACAATTAAGATTTCATGAAGTTTGTTAAGAGTTGTTTGGCTTTTGTAGTGTTCGTTTTTTAAGGCAGAATTTATTCCATATAGAAGATTTAGAATGGGATAATGTTTTGATTATTAATAAAAGTTTATTGTCTTGTTTTCAAGGGGTTTTTATTATTATTTGTTCATAAATATTATAAATATAGGCCATATAGTACTTCGCTGATTAAATATTGTTTCACGTCCATCAGTACTTTCTCAGTCATTCTAGACTAGATGATTAGTCTTATCAATTTAAAGGTATAAACCAAAACACACTTCCTCTTATGCATTAGTTCTAGCTAAGAATTTATGACCTTCTTTATACTTAAGGAAGCTAATGGCGACTTATTGAGTGTTAGTCTATTCACCTCGCAGTATAATAATTGCAATAAAGAAAATTCCATTTTATCTGCGGTGGGCTGGAAGAAACGGTTAGACGCCGCCTTTGATGTGATTGTTCACGGCTAAATCACTCAAGTGCATTATACTTCCACTCATGTGGTAGTTGTAAGTTGTCACGTGTTGGGGTTTTTGGTTTTTGGTAATGACAAAAAGATAGAAATGTTTGACACAAATTTGATTGTTCGGAAATTTTAATTAACTTGCTACGCGCTGGACGTTAATTTGCTTGTAATGAATACAATGTGTTCATTGAAAGTTCCTTAGTGATTGAGAAAATGTATGTAATATAACTCACAGCTTTAGAAAGTCTTATTGTTTCATCAGATGTATTGGAGGTTGTTTTATATATACCACGCAGATTCAAGTACTCAAGCAAGTATCGGAAGTTGTTAAATATATGAGCACCCGGCCTCACTTCCTTGATGGAAGTTCACGTGTATAACATATTTTGCCAGTTTGCAAAGTTTTTACTTTGTTTTGTGGATTGTGATATGACAAGGACTTGAATGTTTGTTATATATATATATATATATATATATATATATATATATATATATATATATATATATATATATATATATATATATATATATGTATGTATATGTATATCCCGCAGCTTCATATACTCATGTTCTATTCATCTTATTAAATTAGAACTTTGTTTAAATGTAAACTGTAGCTGTGTGTATAATTCAAAACTCTGTGTCACACTAAAGGAACCTGATTTAAGTAACGTTTGATGAACGTGTATTTTGTGTGTAAAAACTTAAGAACTTAAGTTTTGACAGATACAAATGCATCTATCAATTTTGATCTTCAGTTTCTAATGTTCGCCCACATTTAATACAACGAGGTGTTCAGAAAAGCTTTAAAGCCTGTTTATCACAATCGATACTCACATAAATCGACTTATTGTCTAACACATATTAAAACCACTGAAGTGCGCTAAATTCACTCAAAACAAATTTAATGTAACGATAATTTTTAATTTATTTCAATGCAGTTAAATCTAAAGAGTGCATATATATTGATCACGTGATTTCCCTCAAATAATTACACTCTACTTCTGGAATTTGTCATTTTATGGTCTTTTCGAAGTACAATTTTCTCGCCACTCAAAGACCTTTCAAACCATTAAAATCAACTCTTAACAACGCATTGAATTAAACCATTGCCCACAGTACAATAATATGCACCAATCTACACTTTGTGATCGCACGTTATACATTGATCAGTCATCCTCCCAATAAGTTTTTCTCGTTTTACATGTGTATTGAAATAAGGGGAAATGCTAAGTTTTACTGCCTGATCTAAATGCAAAAACCTCAAATTGCTTTAGTATAGTGTGATCTTCGGGTTAATGAATACAGGCGCCAAAGAATTTCAAATATTAATATCTGAGTGGATCAGTGGTAGATCGTTCGCCTTAAGAGCGGAAAGTCGCAGGTTCGAACCACAGAGGGGTCATACATAAGGTTTTAACATTTTGAAATATTCTTGTCTCGTATTTTGCTCGGCATTAGGAGAACAGAGTATCGACAGGTTCGCCAGGTGCCAAGATAATAAACGGGGAAGTGGTTTGCTTGTCTGTGGCAAACAAAGTCTGTGAGCTAGCACTTCACTAATACCTCGCCCAGAGTGCACGCTAGTAATCGGCAGGCCCTAATACAAACTTAATAAAAATCTACGCATACGCGAACTTGGTTAAATTAATCCAAAAAATTAATAACCTTGCTCTCTTTGCGAATAGCTGAAAAATTGCTGATGTTACGTTACACAACATTTTAAAAACAATAATTAACATTTGATCTGTAGTCTAAATTTTTCTCAGTGCACATCGAAATTCATATTTCTACCAGTGTACTTTAGAATTTCTTTCGAATGGATTTCCTGGCACATTGAATTATTATTTGTACTGTAACATACACCAATATTGTATACATGTATGTGACAACTGACAAGCAATTCGGCTCTTGTGACACGGAATATATGTGATTTGGGGATCTTCGATAACACTTATTAAATGTCCATTTCAGAGTGCTTCTCGAGAGTACAATAGATATCTGTTTTCAGATCTTGCGTATATACGATTCAAACACCACTAATAAAACATGCACTTTACATATGAGAAACCGGAGACAGCTTTCTGCTCTTTTTATGTATATTTTATATATTTGACATTTATGTAATGATGTATATAATTTTGCAGACTCTGAAAGTAGGAATTTAATCAAGTTTTGTAACTTCTCCAAAATTCTGACTCCGTAGATTAACCATTTTAGACTATAAATCTCTTTATCGCGTCTTTCCCGAGAAAACTGTCACTTTACATATATTGTTTTGTAGCTTATCCAAATTTCAGACTCTTTACATTGTTCATTCTAGACTATAAACATACAATCGATATTTATTAATCAAGCCGTTCCCAGAAAAATGACACATAACTTTTATTAAGTTTTGTATCCAGTCAATTACAGCTAAATGAAAATGCAGAAAATGGCACCTGCATTTGCCAAAAAAAAAAAAAAAAAATGGAAGTGAATACCGTGTCTCATATAAATGACGAAGACAAATAAGTTAATTAATTAATTAATAACTGTATTTACTTATTTATCTATCTATCTATTAGTTAATAATTAAGGCTTAATCAAAATTTCTTGTGAAAATCTATATACAACTGACTTCACTTATTATCCCGATTGCTAGCTAGTAAAAACTAGAATCTATTACGAACAATTGAAAAGAAAAAAGAATAGATCTTTAAACAAAAAGCTTACAACAGAGAAAATACCATGTCTGACCTGGTCCCAGTTTTGACTAAGATTTCCCTTTATTTTAAACTGACAAATTTGAAATTCTTATAATTTTGTTAATTGTTAAGATATTCAAAGCTTTTAGGTGTTATTATCACTTTAAGCTTATAACATATGTCTTAGTTTTGTGAAAAGTGTTTATTTGTTACTTCCAAAAAAAATTGCCAAAATTATGCTAAATTTTAGTTAAGGAATGATTGTGAAACTGGTCCCAATGTGTTTTATACATAAATGTGTTCAGAATATATAAATAAACAGCTTAAGTATAAAATTTTCAAAATGCCAAAAAAGTAATTATACTGTGCATTACTGAATGATATAATACTGCATAAGAAACATAAAAACAAGAATAGCTGTCAGGGTAATCGCCATAAACCCAGTAAATCTGAAGCTGCAACATTTACTTTTTAGATTTAAGCATTATCTCTACAGATAATATGAATGATGTTACAATTGAAGCGTTTTTGCTCTTAAATCAACTAAAATATTATGTAATTTTGAAGTGCAAATGCTCTGAATCAGTTTAAGTATTCATCCGTAGATCTAGTCTGCGAACGTTGATTTTCAATAAGAAAAATTGATTTTTTCTTATCAAAATACTTAATCTTTTTTAACACGAATGCTTCCAAGATTTATTAATTACTGGTGTTCTTTCAAAACATTTCATAATCTAAACCAGATTCCCAGATCCACGGAGATAACAATGAAATTGTAGCGAAAATGAAATTTAAAGCATTTTCTGTTTTAATGATAAAATCATTAGGATAACAAAAGCAAATAATTCTGGTTTTTAATGCAAACTAAAGCATTATTCAAATCAACATGATAAAAAAAAATAAAATACAAAACCATCCATCAAACTGATAATATTAAAAGTAGCAACCATTACATATTTATTAACTTATGCCTGCGATAACAAACTTATGAACTAATGTCTGCGATAACAAATTTATGAGCTGATGCTTGCGATGATAAGCTTATGAACTGATGACTGCGATGATAAGCTTATGAACTGATGACTGCGATGATAAACTTATGAACTGATGTCTGAGAAAACAAACTCATGAACTGATGCTTGTGATAACAAACTTATGGATTGATGCCTGCGATAACAAATTTATGAGCTGACGCCTGCGATAACAATCTTATGAACTGATGTCTGCGATGATAAAATTATGAACTGATGTCTGCGATAACAAACTCATGAACTGATGCTTGCGATAACAATCTTATAAACTGATGTATGTGATAACAAATGTATGAGCTGGTGCCTGCGATGATAAACTTATCAACTGATGCCTGCGATGATAAACTTATCAACTGATGTCTGAGAAAACAAACTTATTTACTGATGTGATAACAAACGTATTGATTGATGCCTGTGATAACAAATTTATGAACTGACACCTGCGATAACATTCTTAAAACTGATGCCTATGTTAACAATCTTATGAGCTAATACCTGCGATAACAAAATTTTGATCTAATGTCTGCGATACCAATCTTATGAGCTAATGTCTGCGATACCAATCTTATGAACTGATGCCTGCGATAACAATCTTATAACTGATGCCTGCGATAACAATCTTATAACTGATGCCTGCGATAACAACTTATAACTGATGCCTGCGATAACAACTTATAACTGATGTCTGTGATACCAATCTTATGAGCTAATGTCTGCGATACCAATCTTATGAACTGATGCCTGCGATAACAATCTTATAACTGATGCCTGCGATAACAATCTTATAACTGATGCCTGCGATAACAACTTATAACTGATGCCTGCGATACCAATCTTATGAACTGATGCCTACGTTAACAATCTTATGAGCTAATGCCTGCGATAACAAAATTTTAAACTTATGTCTGCGATACCAATCTTATGAGCTGATGCCTGCGATAACAAACTTATGAAATGCAAATTTTAAACTTAGTACATTGGTTGTAAAAGGTGTAACAGTTAGATCCAATTTTGTTTTTAAACTTGTTTTACCAGTTCCATATTCTCAGTTCACTAGCCGAAGGTCAGTGATTTTTTCCTAGCACTCGGGTTTCCTCTACCTCTCGTAAATTGGCAATCTACATATGATTGAAAAACTAGACACTTTAGGCTCAGTAGAAAATTACCTTTATTTAGAGTTTTTGTAACAATAAAATAATTTCATGCACTGCTAGTTGTTTTGAAAAGGAAATTTTAGACTTTTCATTTAAGTTGTTGAAATTCAAACTGAATTATGGCATGAAGCCTTATAAATTCTACAAAAATAAAATGTCAAAATTTAATCAAACTTATTTAATAATGAAAAGAAACCATAAATATTGTAGATTAGAAATTTTCATTACAAAAAACATTCGATTTTGAATTAAGTAGGCGTTAGTTCATGATCAGCGCTTATACGCACTTTTATCAAAGCAGATTTGTAAATTATTCTTTAGTGGAAAAAGACAATTTGCAGCTGGTAAACTTGAGTTTGCAACAACAATAGCAATTTAGAACATAAAAAAATACAACTGAATAATGGAACAGCCAACACAACCAAGAACACAAAACAATACAAATGAATGGAACAGCCAACACAACCAAGGACATAAAACAATACAACTGAATGATAGAACAGCCAACAAAAACAAAAATACAAAACAATACAAATGAATGGAACAGCCAACACAACCAAGGACATAAAAAATACAACTGAATTATAGAACAGCCAACAAAAACAAGAACACAAACCAATACAACTGAATGATGGAACAGCCAAAAAGCAAAGAACGCAAGATAATACAAATGAATAATGGAACAGCCAACACAACTAAGGACATGAAACAATACAAATGAATGGAACAGCCAACAAAAACCAAGAACATAAACCAATACAACTGAATGATGGAACAGCCAACAAAGCCAAGAGCACACAACAATACAAATGAAAGGAACAGCCAACACAACCAACGACACAAAACAATACAAATGAATTATAGAACAACCAACGAAAACAAGAACACAAACCAATACAACTGAATGATGGAACAGCCAACAAAGCAAAGAAAACAAGATAATACAAATGAATAATGGAACAGCCAACACAACTAAGGACATAAGACAATACAACTGAATGATAGAGCAGCCAACAAAAACCAAGAACACAAACCAATACAACTGAATGATGGAACAGCCAACAAAACCAAGAGCACAAAACAATACAACTAAATGATGGAACAGCCAACATAACCAAAAACATTAAACAGTACAACTAATTGATGCAACAGCCAATACAACCAAGAACATAAAATGATGGAACAGCCAACGCTCTAGGTATTTAGATGACGGCTAATATCAAATCATTCTTAAGATTTACCTTATATCTTCCTCTGTTTCAATGAAGTTAGAAGGAAGTAACTGACATTTTTACTCGATACTATTTAACGAATAATTAAGTATTTTTGATCTTGCATTGCATTGTCTTCATCATCACGTCTTTTTGCGATGAAATAAACAACATTTAAAGCTACATTAAGTTTTCCAAAGAAAAAATTAAAACGGTGCTAATCTTATAAATGATGTTTCTAATGAATAATGTTACATTTGGTTCAACAATAAAAGCTCGAATAAATACAGAAATTACAGTATTTACCCAGCGAGATGCAGCATTTGGGATCTAATATTAGAACATGGTTACGTCATCAAAACCCGGGTCATTTAAACACAACTTTCAAAACGGTGAAATACGATGAATTAAAAACAGAACTTCGTTGAATTTGTCATTTGTGACTTAGTGAGGGATACATAACACCATTTCAAATACATCTGGATATTAATGAAGGACAATTAATGCAATCTGTCATGTTTCACCTTCGATTCTAGGGTTTTCCGTACATCCGTGCGCATGCTCCAAGCTCATAATTACCATTGTAAAACACTGACCAACCGGTCAGACGATTCCGTTTATTTACAGCTAAAAGAAATGAAATTTTAGAAAATGAATGTCACGGATCGTGGTTAGAAGATATCTATTTTTAAAAAAATATAATTTTAGAAAATTAAAAAAATCAGAAAATTAAAAAACTTAATGCAGCTTTAAAGGGGTAGTCTCCCTTTCGTCTTAAAGAAAAACTTGAAACGCATCCTATTGGATAGTTTGTTGTAGCTCTTAAAATGCGTTTTAAGAGTGTTTTAATCATTGTTCTGTTGATATATTAGTCAGATCTAACTGAAATCGTGATTTCATAATATGTATAAATTAAAGTTGATAGTGACATGTATAAAATCACAACCTGAATGTAGATTGTATAAAAAGTCGGGTTTTTTTTTTTCATTTTTATTATAATTATTTATTTATTTATTTATTTATTTATTTTTATTTATTTATTTTATTTTTTTAATTTTATTTTTTTAATTATTTATTTATTCTTTTTTTATAAAAAGAAAATAGTGACCCAAACCCATTACTCACTTAAACCTCCATAAACTTAGCCATATCTTAAATTTAATTAGAAATTTCATAAAAAAAATAAAATGTATTTTTAAACCTCCATTTGATATTAACCGACAATTATTGAAAACGGCTTGACTGTGAAATAGCACTAGATTCATGATAGTTTGATATTTGTAGCATGTGAGTTCTCACTCATTAAAAATATAAATTTCAAACAATAACATTTTAGGATCAAATATCGGTGTTTCAAAGCTGATGCTCATTTCTGATGCTTCAGAAATCTCTTTGACACCATTTTTAATCATCAAATCAGAAACAGGGATAATTCATTCTTGAAATGTTTCCTTTGGGAAATTAGGTTTAGATCGAGTGAGATTATGGGGAAATCTGATTTGCATGTTTAATAACTGTCACCAAATATAGACTAGCAAAGTCTTAATATGGCTTTGAAAAATAATTGGATCTGTGCATGAAATTTTTATTTTGAATTGAAAATTTTAGGTCCTCTGAGGCAAAATAAATTGCTGCCAAGACTGAACAACCATTGAAATAAAGTTTATTAATCACTTGCTACAAGATAAGTATATTGCATGAGAAATATAGTTTTTTTTAACTCCGTGATGTTAAGTTTTATTTTTAAAAATTTAAAAACTGAAATGGACATTCCATTACCTTCTACGATTTATTCAAAATCTGAAATGTGTTTACATTGCTTGACATTTAAATTCTAAGATTAAAAATTCTATAAAGCATTAGAATGATCTTTTATCTTGACTGGTAAACTTGAAGCTAGCTAAGGAACTTTACTAAAGTACTACGCATAAGAAAGGGGAATTGTAATCAAGATTCGCCATCTAAATAGAGCATTACGTTGGGGTCATAAATGTGCAACAAAATAGGCTACTTAGATTCAATGTTGTATACGTTTTTCTAACAATAAGTCATTATCGTTATCGTTATATAACATTTAACCACGCATATGTAATTTGTCAGTTGAGATTCCTGTAGATGTTTTATCTTTATTGAAAGAAGTGACAACAATTAACAGATAACACATGACTTGACTACCCCAGGGGCCTCGGTGGCCGAGTGGTCTAAAGCGCTCTCGTGAATCACAGCGCCACCTACCGCCTAGGTTCGAATTCCACTCGGAAAGATTTGAGTGAAAGAAGGTTTGTCAGTTCGCTTGCCTAAGGTTGTAGGTTTTACTCCTTTATATCCCCGGCTATATTAATGTCCTGATCATCGATCTGTAGTATTTAGAACAAATCGGGAGTTGCAAAGCACAATTCATTTTTTTTTTTTTTTTTTTTTTTTTTTTTTTTTTTTTTTTTTTAAAAAGTTAAAAAAAAAAAAAAAAGAGTTTATTAAAGGGCATAACTAAAAGTGATTCCAATCGTTTGGGTTTGTGCCAAAAATGCATATGTAAGTTAGAGTTGTCTCTCTTTACACTATGATTAAAATTTGAAATTGGCTAAGACTGTCTGATACATTATATGTTTCAATTCAAAGTTTGATTTCTTTAGTGTTTGTGTACATTTGTAATTTTTTAATTTAGATTTTAATTAAAATAACTTGACATTTAACTTCCCCGTCCCAAACTGACGTTGAAGTTTTCAAGGTGTTATTGCTTTTTCGACCCTATACTGTGTACAGCAAAGATGTAAGTAAAGAAGTATTCAATAGCATCTAAACTATACTATTTCTCTATTATTTATAATTGTTCAATTATTTCTGCCGCAATACGGTTTAAATTTTAAAAAGAAAAGTCATTTCAATAAAAAATATAGTATGTTTTAGTACCGATTAAATAAAGTTTGTATTCATTGCTGATTCAATAAAAACTCTTAAAACAATATTCATAAGTTGCTAAATATAGATTCATTTTCTTTCATATTATTGTTTTTCTATTGTAGTTAGAAATGATTTTTAATTGTAGTTGTTTTTGTTGTTATCATCGTCGTCGTCGTCGTCGTTGTTATCGTTGTCGTCGTCGTTGTTGTTGTTGTTGTTATTGTCATCGTCGTTATTGTTGTCATCGTCGTCGTCGTTGTTGTTGTAAGTTTCTTCTTGGTCAGATAGTCTAGTATAGTTGTGTGTGATGTTTATCTACGGCATTGCAATCAAGTGCACTAGCAACTAAAAGGTTACTACTATAAATACGCACTAGTACATAGAACGATCAGAACCACCTGTAACAAACTCACGCAAAATGTAAACATGTTTTATATCCAATATTTCAGATCAGTATGAAAAATAGTCCCGTCTCTCTACAGTAAACAACTGTACGTTTATAGTCAAATAGAATAGACAAAATAACAAGCAAAAAAATGCACCAAAACGTTAACTACTAGGCGTTCGCTGTATCTGATCACATGAAGGATTGATTGATTAGGATTTTAAGACCACTCGCAAAGATTTTCCTTACATCGAGACATCATCATCATTTCGTGAAGTTGAATAATTTGTCATTTATAGTGTTCTTATGTTAATAATAATTCCTTATTCTCACATGACATGTGGCCACTGCGGTAGCTCAGTTGGTAGAGTGCTCGCTCCGTAAGTGGAAGGTCGTGGCTTCGAACCCCGGTCGGGTCTGACCCAAGACTTGAAAGTGGGTAGTGACTGTTCTTTCGCCAAGCACTCGGCATTACGAAATGAAAGTCACGGTTCTTTCGGATGGGAACTTAAAGTAAACGAGGTTCCGTGTCATGGCAGGCATGGCACGATAAAGAACCATGCTGTATAATGCTGTAAATGTCTGCACTTTCGCCTATAGCTGGCGACGTCTCGATATAAGTGAAATTTTCTTGACTGGGTCGGTAAACACCGATAACTCAACTCAATTGCATGTTACACTTTAGATAACGATTACATAATGATACAATAAATACATAAGTAAAGAAGTACAGTGGTTCTGTGAATGTGCAGTAAAGATTGTTCACCTGCAAGGTAAAACTAGAATTTTTTAAAGATAATCCCTGATTTTATGTGGAATAGTGCTTACACTTCATAAAATAATAAGGTGAAATACTGGGACCATTTCATGGGATTGACTTAGACATAACTATAAATAGAAACAAAAATCAGGGGTAGATAACTTTTTTGTTGGCAAGAGACAACCATGGCTGTGTTGTATATGTTGGATAATTTTCTTCAGTTACTGACATTTTTACTGACATATAAGTTATGTGTTCTAGCCTGTATACCTGTCATCTGTATTTGTGTATATGGTATATATTTGCATTACATACACAAAAAGTTTGATCATATACCTGGACCGAAGAGAGACAGGTATGCAATATTTGTTGGTAGACATGACAAAAAACAACAAGTTCTTTTTTTCGGTCTAATTTGTGAACTGTATTTGCTTGCATTCTGATTCTTGTTTCTTATTTTCAGTTTTTGGTTCGGGAATTTATTTTCACTAGCAAACAGTCTGGACTCTGGTTCGTGCTTCTTTGAATACATACACGAAAAGTAAGAACGTATTTGATATAGTATAAAATCATATACACCTACACACACGTTCACAGTGACACACACACAAGCAAACCATATTAGTGTAAACTACCACACATTTCCTCACATATGGGATAGGTAACACAAATGAAAACGTAATTTCCACGATCCATCCTTTTAGAGTATCACGGTGTGTGTGTGTGTGTGTGTGTGTGTGTGTGTGTGTGTGTGTGTGTCGGGGAGGTTAGAGATTTCTCTAAAGGATTACACACAATAACCCAACCAGATTCTCGACATGTACAGCGAGTGCAGATTTATCAATATAAATCGCGATAACTTACATTTGTTTTAAAATATGAGTTGAATTAAGTTCTTATCGAGATGTTATCCCTATTTTAACTTTTTTACCCATGATGAAAAGGAATTTATGCCCCGCGGTCATTTTATAAACTTTTATTAAAGCTGTTAGATCATAGACAGTGAAAGAAAAACAAAGCCAACCTTTGAGAACTTCATAAGAAATTACCCGAGTGGGATTAGAAGCTGTGATTCGTGAACGCGAATTTTAATCCCCTTAGGCATTGAAAATCACTTTTATCAATGTGAAAAAGTTATGATATATTTTAATGATAATGTCTGTTTTACACCAAACGCACTTTTTTGGTAGATGCGAGACCAAAGGCTTCGGGGATATTTATTTTTCAGTCTTAATAAATTTTAATTTTTTAACTTTTTTTAGCTTTGAAAAATATGGATCTACATTCAAATTCTCTATTTTTCACCTGACTTTAATTGTGACTGCGGAACCGGATGCTGTGAAGGTATAGTTACATATTTTTTTCTGTAAATTTTGTTGCTTTGTCGAAATGCTATAAAACAGCCAGGGTCACTCCATGTATCAGATGACAAAAAAAAAAAAAAAAAAAAAAAAAAAAAAAAAAAAAGAGGTAAAATGTGCATCTGACTAATTTTAAAACATTTTCAGAGCTTTTTTGTTTGTTATATCGAATTTTAGCAAGCATTAAAATTTATAACTTTAACGCAGGTTTATAATTACATGTCACTCGAGAGTGTAACTGACCAGTAGAATATTTATGATAATATTATACCATATACATAAGTGATTTATATTTCGTGTCGTGGGTTTTAAGGTCTCGTTCGAAAATCAAAACCAGCCAAGTCAGATGGTTGCCGGAATGTTGATAACGTAGTACCCTTTTTTCCCTTCATCAATAAGCGTAAATATGTTTTCTTATTAATCTCTAGAGATTTATTCCAGTAAAAATTATCGGATGTGCTAGTAAGCTTGTTCGAATTGTTGCGGGTAAAACCGTTTAGTCAATAATATGGGCATCAAGCCAACCAGTATAGGTTTAACTACAGCCAATTGCAAGATAAACCTCTTTCCACCTTGCGGTCGACCAAGGTTGAACCTACAGCAATATTTAAAGCTAACACCTAAAATGCACTGGGCTTCCGCCGCCAAAAAATTCTGACAACACACAAGTATTAGTATTGGAAACTTTGATATTGGATGTGCCATGCGCTACTTTTGAATTTTTATGAAATAATACAATTCAAAAGCAGCACGCGACAGATGGATACTGGAAAAATAACATAGTATGCTTAATAATTAAATAATAACTTGTATAAATGTATTAAAATATATTTCTATGCCATTTTACAGATTTGCCCTAAGAATGTATTGCCATTTAATATACATAAAATGTAAAATAAATAATTACCAATGTGATGTAATAAATATGCATAAGATGTAAAATAAATGTCAGGTTGATATGGTTACATATTAATCCTGCATGTTTTGCTTTTATGCGTCTTTCTTCAAATATCCCTCTTGTACTAGGATCATCATTTTTTTATACAGATACCTGAATGACTCTCATAAAAATGGAACACAAACTGTCAGTACACCTTTATCATTTAACTTACACAAAATCTTATCAGGACTGACGTTGCTAGGTAGATCAAAATGTCTATACAGAGTTTCTGATCGACACATTTCATCGTACTGAGGAAAACGTTGTTCTGCCTCAACTATGATTACACCATTTTTAAACTTGACATCCATATTTTCTTCTTTGAGTAAACTAACGTCTAAAGTAACAGAATACTGTTTTTCTTCTTGTTTCACACTAACGGAGTCACTTTCCATTTTTTCTTTTATAATTTCCAAATGAAACACATCGTTCTCACCCTGTTTATTACAACCATCAATTTTCATTGTATTGCTTTTATGAATGAATGCATTATTTTCATTCCCTGACAGAACACTTTCTGGGTTTTGAAGTTTCCGCGTCTCCGGATCTTCCTGAGCAATTATTACATCGTTGTTGAATTTCTCCTTCAAAAAAGCTGCTGTATCCTTTAAAAGAGAAGGTTTCTACAGTTTCTACAGTTTCTACAAGGCTGTATCCTTTAAAAGAGAGGTTTCTACAGTTACCTTGTCCTTACTGGGATTTTTTTCCCTGAGCGAAGAAGGGTCAATTCTGTTGTCTTGTTCTATTGTGCATATATTACTTTTGTTAAAAATATTGGGTCTGTTTTTATACTCGGCTTCAATAACAAACATGCCATTGTCTTTTAAACAACTTTTAATTGTGTCTTTGTTAACATATTCCGGTAGAAATATCCTACGTTTGATTTCAAGGCCGTTGGTACACTTTTTGGCATGAAGAACCACTTGATTGCTTTCAACACTAACTTTCACTTCATCTTCCCTGAATCCGTTTAATTGTAGACTATGGACCCATTTTTCTGAAAATATTTTCCTTCGTTTGGTACCTGGTTGGCCATTTTGTGATAATGTTCTCGTCATTAATTGAAATAATGGTGAAAAAACAGCTGGCACAAATGTTGATATGTTCCCCGGATATTGGTTCATTGTCTGGTAAGTCCGTTTTCTATTACAGTCTTCTGGTGAAGACATTGTTGATTTCACTGTCGGAATTGAATAAGAGATCATAGTTTTAAAATCACTGTAATTCTCTCTCGACTCAGTTGATTATGTCGTTTGAAGAAGTGTTAACTAAACAGTCTACTTATATTATATACTACAAATCTTAAAGTTACGAAAGACTGTTAATGATTCGTTTTGATCATGAGTTGTTAAGAACGTAAATAAACACCCACACCACATTGCACCATGACGTCATCATTTCGCCCCCACTATACTAACTATCTTATTTATGAAGATTTTAGATATCTATCTAATTTACTTGATAAACATATGTTAATGTTAAAGTCGTGATCATTTTACTTTTGATTGAAAATTTACCCAGTCGATTAATTCTCAGTTTGAAAGAATCAAAACGATAGCCTTTTGTACTGATTGACACGATTTTCAGTTTGTTTACGTAGTGGATATGAATATTCATTTAGTGGGCGTAGTTAACAATGTAGCTATGCTTGGAATGCCACGACAGAAGTTGATATTTTTCGAACTAAGTTAAGAAGTGCATGCTAGAATTTTTCTCTCCGGCCATTAAAAACATTCGTTACTTTATTACCGCCAAAATCCGCATTCCATGTATCCAAGATAAGCCGAGGGGAGGTGCATCGTATATCTATGTCAGTATCATAAAAATAACAGGCATATGCTATTATACTGCATATTTTTATAATTATGCAATAAGGTATTCAGTTTCTTGAAAGTTAAAGTTTAAAAAATTATATTTTTTCAAATATAGTTAAATTAAAAAATATATTAATAACAGTAGTAAACTGTCATGTTGCAATCTTATTCATTGTGTACTTATTGTATAGTTTTAAAATAAGCTAAATTAAAGAAGTCACATTTAGTGTTACTAATCCCAAAATGTTTACTTACATGTTTGTAATATACCATATACGGTATTTGTTTTTTATATATTGTAGGAGGTATTGGTTTCCGGTCATCATCCCAAACCAAAAAGTTTCCGAGATACATTCTTTTCCGTATTTGGAAAAAGGTATTTTGTTAATAAGCCATTTATTAGGTATGGGAAGTTAACAGGGACAATAACGACAATTACACGTGTAACTGAATCCCCAGACATTGCTTATAGATCAAATATAGGTTTGGTAAGAAGTTGGGTTGCAATTCTGGCCACATCCTAAATGGGTTAAGTGCCTAGGTTTGGCTGGCATTTCAAAATCGATGCATTAACCAAATGCATTTAGTAAGAAAAAATACGTTTTATCCCGTTTTCCACAGCCTTCAGTAAGCTTAATCTCTTATAATATTTTATTTTATTTATTTATTTATTTATTTATTTATTTATTTTATATGACCTAAATCGTGACTAACTGATTGTTATCTAACGAAATCGTGTCTTATGCAATGCAGTCTTAGGAAATGTGTTTAACGGCACAGATGAATGGTTTTGACGTCACAAAAGATTTAAAATCAGCTGACAGTGATTTCGACATTATATACGTGTGTGTGTGTGTGTATGTGTGTATGTGTTCGGTGTGTGTGTGTTCCGCGTCTATGTGCTGTCTGGATTTTATTTATTTATTTATTTACATTTATTTATTTTTTTTTAATTAATTTATATTTATTTATTTATTTATTTTTATTTATTTATTTTTTTATTTATTTTATTTATTTATTTATTTATTTATTTGTTTATTTGTTTATTTGTTTGTTTGTTTCTTTGTTTATTCTGTGTAAAACATACTGGGAAGAGATTTAGTTGGTTGTTTTACAATTCGTTGATGCATCTGTTTAAATTAAATAAAAACAGATGAGATTAAATCAATTATCGTTATTACACGATTGACACAAATAATACATATACATACGCTGGGGAAATATTGCACACATTACATAGGGATGAAATTAATTGTCTGATAACTAGTTTTACCAAAGATGAAGTTCTTTCCTATCATAAAAAGTTCTTAGGTTTTTCGGCATCATTTTAAATCAGGAAGAACTTGACCTTCCTTACTGATTCCAAAACAAAATCTTTACAAGGAAAGATATACAACAGGTTCCTATAACTGCACTACGAAATCATTATCAGTAATTCTAACACAGATTTTGACAGTCGTCAAAGATGGTCTTCAGGCTTATTCAGATAAAGTCTATTCTACATCTGGTATCAACCAAAAGTGAATTCTTAAAACTTTTAAAGAACTACTTGAACATTTTTTTCTAATAATACTTTGTTTTCGGTAAAAAATTTAAAAAAAATATTTTTCTTCACTTTACACCACTACCCCTCATTCCAAATTTAGGAGAAAAAGTCTAAAATAATTCATTTACTTGTCATTATTTTACAAAAAACGCTAAACCACGATGTAAATATTTAGTGCTCAACAGGAATTCCGGTTATTTTGTAATACACCATACAGACTGCAGACAACAAAATTCTGAAGATACCATCAACAAAATGTTATAGAGCTTTTGAGAGACAATATAATTGTTGTGTTTGGCAATAATTTTCCATCAAAGAATTATACGAAATGACACAAATTGTTCACCTTTGCTTGCTGATCTGTTACTTTATCCAATTAAATCAGAATTTTTGCAGAACCTTTCAAATCTGGAGAGAAGACTGTCGCTAAATCATTCAACTCCACATACAGATATAAAGATGACGTTTTGTTTTTTAATACAGGTTTTCCCAAATGGAGAATATGTGAATACCATCTATCCTTGAAATATAATTTACGACTGATTCTCCATGTTCTGAACTTATACTACAATTATGACATCACGAGAGGTTACATCTGAAGCTGTAAGACAAACGTGATGACTTCAATTTTTCTATTGTCGGTATGAGAGAGCTTGTTCTTAATACGGGGACTTTACAACAAAGCAAGCTGTTTACAATCAAATTGTTGACTAAAGAATATTACAAGCCGAGACTAATCAAGGCCCTTAAAAAGCTTTATGGCCGTCATTGCAATATTGTTGATCAGTATGGGGCCACTGTATCCAAACTTATATTATATATATTTGACTTCGCTTAGTTCTATGTTCCTTTCATTCTCGAATTTGATTTTACAACTGACGGTTGTAGTTAGCTAAACAGAAGGTGCTTACTCTTCCGGAGCACCCGGTCCCACTTCCTTGATTGCAGTTCACATGTTTAACTGATTTGTCCAGTTTTCAAAGTTTTTACCTTTTTTCGGAGGGGTGATTTTCACATGGACAGTCCCCGGTTTTACAATCATTCCTTAACTAAAATTTTCTTTAACTTAAAATTAGCAGATTTTGACTATCTCTTTGTAAATTACATATAACCATTTATGATAAAATAATATAAGATTCAATCTGGAAGTGTATAAGTGTAAAATTTAAAAAAAAAAAAACGTTATAAAAATACGCGTACGACTTAATCTCTATTGTCTATTATCATAAAACACAGCCACATTCAATCTGGAAGTATATAAGTGTAAAATTTTAAAAAAAAAAAGTTATAAAAAATACGCGTACGACTTAATCTCTATTGTCTATTATCATAAAACACAGCCACATTCAATCTGGAAGTATATAAGTGTAAAATTTAAAAAAAAAAAAGTTATAAAAAATACGCGTACGACTTAATCTCTATTGTCTTTTATCATAAAACACAGCCACATTCAATCTGGAAGTATATAAGTGTAAAATTTAAAAAAAAAAAAGTTATAAAAAATACGCGTACGACTTAATCTCTATTGTCTTTTATCATAAAACACAGCCACATTCAATCTGGAAGTATATAAGTGTAAAATTTAAAAAAAAAAAGTTATAAAAAATACGCGTACGACTTAATCTCTATTGTCTATTATCATAAAACACAGCCACATTCAATCTGGAAGTATATAAGTGTAAAATTTAAAAAAAAAAAGTTATAAAAAATACGCGTACGACTTAATCTCTATTGTCTATTATCATAAAAAACAGCCACATTCAATCTGGAAGTATATAAGTGTAAAATTTAAAAAAAAAAAAGTTATAAAAAATACGTGTACGACTTAATCTCTATTGTCTTTTATCATAAAACACAGCCACATTCAATCTGGAAGTATATAAGTGTAAAATTTTTAAAAAAAAGTTATAAAAAATACGCGTACGACTTAATCTCTATTGTCTTTTATCATAAAACACAGCCACATTCAATCTGGAAGTATATAAGTGTAAAATTTAAAAAAAAAAAAGTTATAAAAAATACGTGTACGACTTAATCTCTATTGTCTTTTATCATAAAACACAGCCACATTCAATCTGGAAGTATATAAGTGTAAAATTTAAAAAAAAAAAAGTTATAAAAAATACACGTACGACTTAATCTCTATTGTCTATTTTCATAAAACACAGCCACATTCAATCTGGAAGTATATAAGTGTAAAATTTAAAAAAAAAAGTTATAAAAAATACGCGTACGACTTAATCTCTATTGTCTTTTATCATAAAACACAGCCACATTCAATCTGGAAGTATATAAGTGTAAAATTTTAAAAAAAAAAGTTATAAAAAATACGCGTACGACTTAATCTCTATTGTCTATTATCATAAAACACAGCCACATTCAATCTGGAAGTATATAAGTGTAAAATTTAAAAAAAAAAAGTTATAAAAAATACGTGTACGACTTAATCTCTATTGTCTTTTATCATAAAACACAGCCACATTCAATCTGGAAGTATATAAGTGTAAAATTTAAAAAAAAAAAGTTATAAAAAATACGCGTACGACTTAATCTCTATTGTCTTTTATCATAAAACACAGCCACATTCAATCTGGAAGTATATAAGTGTAAAATTTTAAAAAAAAAGTTATAAAAAATACGCGTACGACTTAATCTCTATTGTCTATTATCATAAAACACAGCCACATTCAATCTGGAAGTATATAAGTGTAAAATTTAAAAAAAAAAAAGTTATAAAAAATACGCGTACGACTTAATCTCTATTGTCTATTATTTCAAAATTCTTACGGGGATTTGATATGATTAAACACAGCCACATTCAATCTGGAAGTATATAAGTGTAAAATTTAAAAAAAAAAAGTTATAAAAAATACGTGTACGACTTAATCTCTATTGTCTATTATCATAAAACACAGCCACATTCAATCTGGAAGTATATAAGTGTAAAATTAAAAAAAAAAAAAGTTATAAAAAATACGTGTACGACTTAATCTCTATTGTCTTTTATCATAAAACACAGCCACATTCAATCTGGAAGTATATAAGTGTAAAATTTAAAAAAAAAAGTTATAAAAAATACGCGTACGACTTAATCTCTATTGTCTATTAAGATGTTAAACTCATCATGAGATTATTGATATGCTTCAAAATGACCTTCAACCCAAGTGATTAACTAGACAGTTCTAGCTCTGCAGCACGTATAACAAAGAAATTAAGTTCACGGGCCTTAAAGGTGTGTGTGTGTGTGTGTGTGTGTGTGTGTGTGTGTGTGTGTGTGTGTGAACTGGGATTCGTATTGTAACTTAGGTATAAAACAACAATTCCTTTACTATCCTATTTTACTTTTCCGAAAACCTACATCCACGTTTAAGAATAATTATATATCAGCGCCAAGAGATGTAATAATTTTTTTTCAGAAGCATGACAAATGGTTGGCAACAGAGATATGCATGTAATCTGATTTTGTTGTGATAATTTCAGGTTTCTCGGAGAAGGTTTAGTAACGGAGACAAATCATGAAAAATGGTTAAGAAGGAGGAATCTGATGAATCCGTATTTTCAGAGAAAGTATATAAAAATTACTACTATTCAATATAATTTATTGAATTTTATGCATGCTATGTATTATTGTTTAACAGGGTTGCACGATAATTAAACTTGGTTTTTAATGTAGTGAATCAGGAAATTTGAGTTCGTTTTTGTGAAATCAAATGCATTTTCAACAAAGAACTTTGAAACTTATTGGAATGTGTTTTTATATTTAAAATGAACACGTCACTTTATTTCCATAGATTTAATTGGTGAACTTTGTTGCTTTTACACTGAAGGAATCTACTTTGCTAAATATAATTATTCTTACTGTTTTCAGTTAATATCATTGAATTCCCACAAAACTTTTCTATGTATTGTGCATACAATTATATGTAGGGATTTCAGGATTTTTCCAATTCGCCAACAGTTTGGAAAATAAGTGATCGTTAACATTTTTTAAACTTAAAGATCCTCGTTGTGAAATTAACTCATTCTACAGATTTCAAGGACCCTGAAACTTTATAGAATGCCTCTATATATAGAAGTTGTGCAGCTTATACTTTCGGAAAAAAAAACTTAAAAAAAAAATTCCTTACAACTTTCAATCATTTCAGCTAACATTCTAAAAGTAATTCGGTCATCCAAAACTACAACTAATTTTTTATGCATTTAAACAAAATCAGATGTTGCACATGACAACATGATTACATTATCTAGATGCGTTGTCCAGAGTAATAGTGATCAATTTAAAAATAATGGTGTGTACGTAAGTTTGAATTATTGTTTTTAGACATTTGTATATGCAGCAACATTTTGATACAGGAAAATATCACTTTTATAAATGCCATGTACAATATTTATGAAATATAGTATTGAAAAATTAGCACACGAACTGATTTTTAAAAAAATTTATTTTTGAAAACTTGAACAAAACAAATTAAACAATTGTACTTACCTTTACAGACGATCCAAATCGGAAATTTTTAAACAACATTAGTTTTAAAATAAGTTCATTCATAACCTAAGTCTCTTGCTAAAAACTGCGATAAAGAACTCTTTCAGCCTCTCTCCGGTCATGTTACATGTTTGACCCTTGAAATGTATCGTTCAAGATCCTCAAATGAAGGAACAGTCATTTTCTTGCTTAACAACGGTTTGGACTAGAATTGAACTCACCAAACCCGCTTACCTTAGGTAGAACCATGTTATCTTTATGAAAAAAGTCTACGAGAACGTCTTACTTGCTGCGTGTTGGCCACAGCACCCCTTATTGTCTTTATTTCAATTTCACTTGGGCAGATCCCAAAGTCAAAAAGTTTGCCAGCTAACTTGTCGATGGTTTTCTCAGCCTGGCACTCCGGTTTCATTTACACCCAAAGACTGGCCGCCTCAATTTATGTTAAGATATTTAATGGGGCGTAAAATACGATTTTTCTTCTCCCTTTAATAAATTCGACTTGCATGGGTAATTACTATCAGTCCATAATTGTTTGTCATATGCATATTTGCAATTGGAGAACAAAATTTCATATTGAAAAAAAAAACATTCAAAAATATAAAAAAAAATCCATGTAAAATTTACTGACCTAATTGGGAAAAATAACCAGAATTATTCCAAAAGTTTATTTCTGTGCATATAACAATTTTTTGATGTTTTCAAAAAAATAACAAATTCACATGTCCAAAATACTCTTTATGCACCTTCCTACTTTACCATATCAGATATGTTGTCATGATTTGAATATTCATGATGATCACCCCTTGAAAAACCCGAACAGCACCAACACCCAATTATTAACTTATGGCTCTTTCATACATTTTTCTAATTAAAAAAAAATCAAAACTTTTTAAACTATACTTATTGCATCTTTGGACATAAATTCCTTTTAAATTCAGCACCATGTAGTAAGGAAATGTGACTTGCATATTAATTCCCTTGACCTTTATTAACCTTAAAATACCCTGATGTAATCTTGGGTGATTGAAGTAATTAAATTTCAGCTTTTTTTTCAAAATCTGTCCTATGTACAGAAGAATTCAGAGATGATTTTTTTAATTTCAAAATAAAATTTGGTTAGGTCAATGGTTTTTAATTTTAATCTTACTGTTATTTTTATGAGAAAGGTTCAAAATAAAAGAAAATATTTTGAAAAAACCGTGTGACAAACAATTATGGACAAATAGTAACTGATTTATCTTCAGATATGGGACGAAGTATTATGCATATTTGAAAAAAAAATCACTCGAAATGCGCATGCAGAATAAATCACTGGCGAATTATTGTTGCATGTGCAATACGGTCCGTGCATAATTGGACGATGAAGCACAAGTTCATGTTGATCATTTATAAATTTCATTATTGAAAACAATTTATTTAATTTTTTTATCTAAACTTTTTTCCTGAAGTAAAAACCTGGGTTGTTTTTACGTGTCTTTCGGCTGTTCCTTCAGAAATCCTCTTAAAATTGAAAATTGAAAACGCGGAATCGAAATACTCGGCATCATTGAAGTCTTAAGATGTGACATAAAAAAAAAAACTTAAACTATTTTCACTTAATTAAACATGGTTTAGTTTTTTTTTTCTTTTATTAGCAGTAAATAAAAGTCTTTTTTTTAATTTTGAACTATTTATAATTTTTTTTAAAAATGATATTGTAGATTATTTATTTTTTTCAGTTATATTAAGACACAGATAGCCGAGTTTAATACAAGCACAGACGTATTGATGAAGGTGTTAGCAAATTTTGCTGATGGCAAAACCTTTATACCAATGATGAAACACCTAAGTTTAACCTCACTTGATGTTTTTGCCAAGGTAAGCAAATGGTCGAGTCACTTTCGAGCAGATGGTAGAGTAAGAAAGTTTGTCTGTTTGCTTGCTTATATCAGGTTATTATTTATTGGCATTCCGATTTTCTCTACCGTCCCAGGACTGCCCGTCTCGATATTGGTGAAAAAAATTTGACTTGAAGCTTAAACACCAAGACTGCACTCCAAGGTACGAAAATATTTTGTAGACTTTCAAATCAAGACGTAAAAACAAAAACATTTTTCTCTGATATAGCTGTTAGATCTGAGATTGTTGGAAAAAACCGGAGTGCCTTGAGAAAACCGTCGAACTTTTTCTAGCAATCAGACAAAATCTCTCATTGGATCGGACAGTGTTATCGTTTTAGACACCTCGGTTCCGGTATGGTATTGAAAGGCTACTTGTGGAAAATAATTGTGGCGGTAAGACTTCTCCTTAAAGGTAGGTAAAATGGCTTGATTCTGTTTTATAACAATGTCTGGTGCTGGTCAAAAGAATAGGTTTTATAATGTGTGTGTGTGTGTGTGTGTGTGTGTGTGTGTGTGTGTGTGTGTGTGTGTGTTTTGTTGTTGTTGTTGTTGTTGTTAGCTTTGTTGTTAGTTAAAAAGTTTCTTTAATTTTAAAATCATTGATTTCAATGTGTTCTTGAGAGCTTAAAGACATGGTTTATATTATCTGCCAATTTCAGAACCAAACCATTTTCTTTTATATGATTTAGAGACTGCAGATATTGTCAATCGATTCTCTCTCTCTCTCTCTCTCTCTCTCTCTCTCTCTCTCTCTCTCTCTCTCTCTCTCTCTCCAAAAATCATTCATTATGTACAAAATGCCTCGTTCCATATTGACACTTAGTGTCATATGATTTGAATACATTAAAATAACCCTTTCATGTAATATTAAAATAAATTGTTTATTCATTCAATAGACTGCATATAATCTTGACCTAAATAGCCTGGAAAATGAAGATAATCAATTTTCTAAAGCTATTTCTGTGGCTTTCAAAGGAAACAACGAGTACCAGAAAAGAAAGTACATGGTAGTAAGTATCTTTATTATAATGTTCTGCCACATTAATGTTGCATACTTTGTACCAATCAGTTTAGGATACTTATACTTTCAATGATCCTATCAGTCGATCGGAGTGTCATGTGCAGAATTTTGAATTTTTACAAAGAGAAATATTCAAAATTCTGCACATGACAGGAGATCCCTTTAACATACAGGATGCCAAACTAGAAAAGGGGTTGGTATCGATAGATTTCGACCGTAGTGTCATGTGCTTCTTGTTGCTTTTTTTAATTGTATTATTTTATAAAAATTCAAAAGTAACACATGACAGAAGTGCAATTTTACTCTAAATGTAAAAAATGCTACAAATGTAAAAACTTGACATCAAATGTAAAAAGCATTTGATGCTAAATGTAAAAACATTTTAACGCTAAATGTAAAAATGCCGATTAACGTTAAATGTGAAAACAAAAAGTGAAAAATGTAAAATAAAAACATAGCTCACGTAAGCATAAATCTGCATTGGAATTGAGTGCACATAGTAGGCTTCCATTGAAAAACAAAAATCAAGGTACTGAGAAGAGTTAAGCTAGCACCTATGTGTGGTTTCCAAAGATGTAATTAATGTTTTACAGGATTTCAGTGTAGACTAAAGTCGTCTTTATAATGCTGGCACACTGTTAGTGATGCCGAAATCGAACCCACATTTACATGAGTAAAACTGTCAAATTTGATCTTTTTCCATTTAACGTGATTTTTACATTTGACGGTCTTGCACACGTAATAGTTCATATATTCTTGATAAATCGTCATTTTTGTAAGAAAACTACTAAACAAGTAATTTCATATTTAAGGATACAAGTATAATAATATCTGTATTGTACAAATACGACTGAATACTGATAAATGAGAGGATTTGATTTATACCACGATAGTTTCTAGCTCAAAACGTCAAACTATTTTTAGGGAAAATTGGTTATGAAAAATCCCGTGAAATATTTTGTTTATCCAGATTAACAGAATGTTATACTTTTCAGTTCAACCCTAAAAACTGGAAATACATGTTGGAAGTAAGGAAAGCCATCGATCTTATAAGAAATTTTGGCAGTGGTATACTTCATGAACGAGCCTCCGCTAAAAGTAAGGGGGACTATGTACCTGACGATATCTTAACTCATTTTGTGAAAATCAGAGGTGAGTTGAGTTTTTACTTGGACAAATCAACTTGAAAAACACAACCGGTGAAAACATAAATGTTTTAATTCTAAAATAGTATGAGTATCAACCAAAAGCCAATACTCTAATCATCAGCCATTTTCCAAATTCTCTTTTCAACAATAAGTAAGTTGTGATTGGCATCTCTTAGCTATTTAGAAGACAGCGAATTTAGACAAAAGTTTGTCCTATTTTAGTCGACAAAAATGTGCCAGATATGTAAGAGTTATCGTTCCTCGCTATCTTTTATATATCTTGACCTCGGTTCCTTTTTGAACTGCTAAATTCACAAGATTGCTTTATGGTTGACAATTTGCCAAATTTGACACTCGGATCTTTCAGAGCTGTGTGATGCTCTGAGAGAGAGAGAGAGAGAGAGAGAGAGAGAGAGAGAGAGAGAGAGAGAGAGAGAGAGAGAAATTAAACTCATTTGCTTAGACTTTTAATAGCGCTAATGTTAAATTGTCCAATTTTTGTACCTTTTCAGAAGAAAACCCTGATATTGAAGAAACTGTAATTATTGATGATTTTGTGACATTTTTCATTGCTGGTAAGTACACAAAATCTACTATCATATTTTCTTGTTGCACGACACTTTTTCATCAATAAATATGAGGTGGATATTTCTTTTATTTTGCAAGAATATTGCTAAACAGTTCTGCGTTTATTTAACCATTGAACAGCATAGCTATGATGTGACAAAAATTCAAAAAAAAAAAAAAAAAAAAAAAAAAAAATGAAAAAACACGGAACTCGCAAAAATTATGAAATATTTTATTAACCATCACATTGTTTTGCACATTTTATATTAAACATCAATTTAGTCACTTTCATAGCAATTTAACGAAATAATTTAAAAAAAACGAATTTCCTAAGGCGGATGACGAACAAGTGAACAGTCTCGAAGATTGACACGAAAATGATGTCTCACTCTCGTTGTCATTTTTGGAAATTTAAAAGTGCAGTGCGAGAAATTGGAATCTACGAAGAAACCAGGAGTGAATTAATTGGATGACGGAAATGTAATCTGCTTTGGAAAGTCATAGTTTCTGTCATTATTATTCGTAGAACTTGTGGAACTGACCACATGATGCGACCCAGATTGTGACCCATTTAGGCGCGGTACAACAGCTGATTCAGTGTTTAAATTTTTTGCAGGGTGAGTTAATTCTGACAATGAGTTACTATTACGTTTTTTCTGTTGTGTTGAGACAGTTCTGTTGTAAGATTTGGAGAAGCTTCTCATTTATGGTTCGATATAAACATTATGTGCCGAGCTCCGTACCCCAGGTCATTGAGATGCTGAATGGCCGTCACCCGCAAACAGCGAGGAGTGTATTTTGTTTCAAACTTTTGCAGCATCGCATATGTCGGATAAAAATGGGGAAATGTGCGTTTTAAAAGTGGTTTGAACATGAACCAGATATCAGACTCTTCAGGACCAGCCATGGCTTTTTATTATATTGATTGAACAAACTTTGGGATTTTTGTCAGTTTTATCGAAGCACTGGAAACAGCGGTTTCACATTTTTACAGGACAGTCGACCGTCTCAGTTGCATATATATTCTTTTTAACATCTGCTATTTTCGTCTGTATGAGATATCTCCCCTCTGAAAATTTTTGGTTGTATTTCATGTTTTTAAGTTACATATTCTCCAGACTCGTCAATGTGAAACTCGATTATGACTTTGGTTTTAACAGGTGGTGAAATATTCCATAGCTCTGGAAATAAAATTTATACAACAGATGGTACCATACACACTTTTTCAGTATTAATGGAGAAATTAGGGTACTTTTTAGATGATTGGAAATTTTCCGTTGTGTATTTAATTCAATATATATTTTAAAATTAATAATTTTTTTTCTCGGGCTGTGTTGTTGTTTTGTTATGAAACTTCTTAAAAATAGTCCAGAGAGTGAAATATTCATACACATAGTGTAATGATCATGTGATCAATGTCAGTTATTGTACCGTATTTGCCACACGTCCCAAACATGTTTATATAGTAAAGTTGCAAAGCAAATGTAAATATATCAGCATGAATGTCAGTGCCCTATGGATGTAGTTTCAGGACAACCCAGAAACAAGGTGTACCGACAAACTTTAAAGCCCCTGAAATTAGATTTTTTTATGAGAGAGCACACATGGTGATTTAGAAGCTCATTTCTGTCCCATCTATCAATTTTAGAACATTTTTTAGATAATTTAAACAATGCATATCTTGTATCTGAAATATTATATATATATATATATATAGAGAGAGAGAGAGAGAGAGAGAGAGAGAGAGAGAGAGAGAGATATTCCGACTATACTCCATAAAGTTTGTCAATTTTGCAGGTCAAGAGACAACAGCTACGTTGCTTGCGTTTCTGATAATTGTCCTTGGCAAACATCCAGAAGTCTATCAGAAGTAAGTAATATATATATATATATATATATATATATATATATATATATATATATATATATATATATATATATATATATTAGTTTTTAGTTTAGTTTATCTTGCTCAGTCTGTTTCATTCGCTTCTAGTTGTTAGCGTCCCTTTTTCGAACTCTACAGATGTGTCTTTAGTGTGCACTGAGACACGGGTCCTCGGTTTTGAGTCTCATCCGAAAGACTATTCTGGTAATGCTTTTTACGGCTCTAGTATGGGCAGAAGATGAAAATTATCGTAGAATGTTTCTTAGTCCTGAGTGAGGTTTGGACTAAACTAGTCAAAGATACAACGACCAGCAAGACCTCATAATTTTAATAGTGACTTTCCTTTTTGCACTAGTATGGATGATAGGCAAGTAAAGCATTGGCTGGCTTGAATGCCCACTTATTTTGACCAAAACTTTACAATACGTAGTGCTTTTTTCACACCTCTCTTAGCATGTGTTTATAAATAAAAGAAGTAGAAGTGCCATGTGCTGATTTTGAATTTCTATTAAAAATGCATTCAAAATCAGCACATGATAAAAATAAGGAATGAAGTCGTAATGATTGACGCTAATAGTGTGATAAGGTAAAAGCGTTCGGTCAAACCAGCGGCTAATTCCTAAAGTTTCTTCTTGTATTTGCTTGGTCGGCTGGCTTGCTGGCTGGTTGGTTGGTTGGTTTAAGTCTATATTGGAAATTTTGAGGTATTTACAACGATGTATTTTTAAGGATTTATATTTACACGTATCACGCATGTTTTTATGCAGTATTTATGATCTGCTTTGTATTAGTGTACATCCATTTCGGTCTTTATAGTGTTAGTACACTTGTCCCCATTGTCGCAAATAAACGTTACGGACACTCTCGTTCATTATACTGTTATTTAGGCAACTTAAAATGCTTTATAATAAAAATAATTATTTTCGTTCAAGAGGGATAGAACACACAGTGGCGAGGTACTTTGGATTTAAATAATCCCTTTACCAGTTGCATGACCCACTTTTTTTCTTTGTTTAAACTCCAATTGATATTTCACTGTACCATGCTTTTAATTTATTTTTGAGTCCTTTCCTTTCTTTTGCTCTGGGAAGCTAGGAAGTAGAGAGAAAAGGAGAGACAAAACTTTTTTTCGATTTATACTTCCAGATTACAGAATGAAATTGATAATACTATAGGAGGGAAATCAGTTATTGAATACGAAGATCTAAACAATCTGAATTATTTGGATATGGTTGTGAAGGAAACCCTGAGACTATATCCGCCTGTTCCTGTGACATCCAGAGCACTCCGACAGAATTGTGTTATAGGAGGGTATGAAATACCAGCTGGTTCAGATGTTCTTGTACGTAATATTTATTTGTTTACAATTTCTGAAAATAATTCTTTTGCTTCTTATATGTGGCAAACTTTCACAAAATTTTTAACTTTGTAAAAGTGTAATTCTGAAAATAATTTTTTTGCTTTTTATATGTGGCAAACTTTCACAAATTTTTTAACTTAGTAAAAGTGTAATTCTGAAAATAATTCTTTTGCTTTTTATATGTGGCAAACTTTCACAAAATTTTTAACTTTGTAAAAGTGTAATTCTGAAAATAATTTTTTTGCTTTTTATATGTGGCAAACTTTCACAAAATTTTTAACTTTGTAAAAGTGTAATTCTGAAAATAATTCTTTTGCTTTTTATATGTGGCAAACTTCCACTATACACTTTTTACTTTGTGAAAGTGGGCCAAATTGGAAAAAAAATTCTTAAGACTAATAGAAATTGTAAATTGTGGCGAGTATTTTAAACATTTAGAAATGATGTTCAACAGCTATCGAGTGTAGATGTCAATAGTCAAAATCTTTTTTTTATGTTATAATTTCTTTAAAAATCGGAAAATTTTAACCAAAATCAGTTATTATGTAAAAGATTTTTTTTTTTTTTTTTTTTTTTTTTTTTTTTTTTTTTTTTTTTGGTATTTTAGGTGAGTTCTTACACAAGCGCAAGAATGGAAGAATATTTCGATGATCCACTTACTTTTAACCCCTCACGATTTTCCCCTAACTCTGAGAAAAGGTATCAAATTTAAAACATTTCAGATAATACAATGATAACACTTTATCCAATAATAATCTTAATGCAGACGTCTATAAAATATGATATGTAAAACGTGAAATATGTGACGTAATATAATACATGTATATAATACAAGGCAAGTGACTCATTCTTTGGTGATGTAATCAGTTAGAAAGTCCTTTGCTTGACACCGTGTGTGTGTGTGTGTGTGTGTGTGTGTGTGTGTGTGTGTGTGTGTGCGTGCGTTTTGGCAGGGTAGTGTTTTCTATTTTTGTGGAGGGATTATCATGCCAGTTTGTACCAAATGTTTCTCATTGCGTATTAAAAATGTCAAAAAAAAAATTTTATTTTTAACGGCTTTATAGTTTGAATTAACTAAGTATATCTCATTAGATGATCTGGGCAACACTGCATATTACATGAATTTTACTGGACAGTTTTACAGTTTGTTAATTTTAAATCATTTTAAGTACATGTAATTGTGTTTTACGCCCCAACTAAGATTCATTCACTTATATTGAGGCGGTCATGGGATGGTGGAGCAAACCGGAATACCCAGAGAAATCCACCAACCTTCGGCAAGCGATTGGACGTTAGTGAGTTAATGTTGAAAGCCGCATCAGCAATTTTGCAGCTATTTACGGCTAGCAAGCAATTGGAGTTCGAACATATGTGATGAAAGGCACTTTGATCTGTATTCTCGCCCTACATCACTAGGCCAAGAGACCACTTCTATGAGTAGATGGGAGTAGCTAGGTTAATGTTGTTTTACGACCCAGTAAAGACTTAATCACTGATATTGAGGCGTCGTTCGGTTTTGTTATGTGTAGGAAACCGAAAACTACCAAACATCGATAAACGAACTGGCCAACTTATGCCTGACTATAGGCTTTAGAAGTTTTGACAAAATTACGAATTCAAAACAAAGCAGATTTATACAGATTCTGGTTGGGTCAGGAAGTAACTTAATACTTTTATAAGTCAGATGATTAAACGACTTAATGTAAAAAAGTAATAACTAATTTTTTTTTTTTTTTTTGAAATAATATATAATGTTCTTGGTTTGATTTATGTTTAATTATTTTCCAGGATTCCAACATACAATTACTTCCCCTTTTCCATTGGACCAAGAACATGTATTGGGAAATACTTTGCAGAGGTATGATTTAAATGTATCTTGTGTAATAACTGTGTCTACGCCGTCGGTCACTGGCGCCAAAGTCGCGTATATAAAAAAAATAGAAAAATACACAAGTATACATTACTTTGTTCGGATAATTTAATTTAAAAAAGAAACAATAAGGTGACAGTTTACATTAATTTTATACTTCTTTGAATTTGTAAAATCTTCGTAATTAAGAGAGAGAGAGAGAGCGCGCGTGCGCGAGTGTGTGTGTGTGTGTGTGTGTGTGTGTGTGTGTGTGTGTGTGTGTGTGTTTTAAGTGTTGGATAAACTGTTTCAAAATTTATCTCACGATTTTACTTAAATAACATGAACAAAATAAAACTGGATTTGTCCCAACTGCCATGTATCTTTTAAACTTTCGAATGGCATTATTCAAAATCGGTAATACCTATCAAATGCGAAAAGGTTTTTTTTTTTTTTTGTAACTAAAGGTAAATTGATAATTTTTAAAAATTCTTCTCATAAAATTATTTATTGAAAATCCCTCCATTATTATTATTATTATTATATAAGCAATTTCTTTGAATATAATTTGAGTATTTATAATGCATAATTAAGATTTTGTATTCGAATGATATATCAATCGATTTTCGATCAATCCGTAGATTTGTTAAAAATAAATGTCATCATTTCTGGTTTCTTTAATATGTACTGTTCGTAACAATTTGATATATTCTTTCCTATTTTGCAACATTTTTTTCTTCATTGGTTAACATTATCATATACTTGTCAAAACTATCATGATCAGTTCCTATTAAACAGACAACACATGCTGTCAATCTCTGTTTTTATACACAATAAAAATGTGTTGTAGGTGGAGGCAAAGATGATAATAACAAAGCTGCTGCAACGATTTCAGTTTAAACTTGATCCAGAGGAACCATCGGGGTTTGCTGATACATCGTTCCTTAAACCTAAAGGCAATGTAATGTGTTCCTTGTCTGTGCGTGAATGATTAAAAATCACCAAGAATCTTTGTGATATGCTACGTCGCATAATATCTTTTAGATGTTTGACCCTATATTAGCGTTTTTATGTCCAGTGTTGTTGTTGGTTTTTTTTTTTTTTTTTTTTTTTTTTTTTTTTTTTAACGTGTTCAATTTATGTTACTGCAATACGTCATAATTGATTTATAATAAAACGACAATTTAACATAAGATTTTTCACGTAGAAGACAAAACTTATGTTATGCCTATTGTCGTGTTCACTGTGTTTATTGCAGTAAATATTGCAAAATTAAAATTAAATAAACTTGGACAAATTTGTATATATTATACCAAATTGAGCCCAGACATAAAAGAAACGAACTTTGTGCATTCTTAAAACCATTAAATATGGCTTGTCGAAGAAAAACGTTGCTTATTAGGGTTTTACATGATGACAAACCAGAGAACGGTGCATCTTTTTTGAGGCATACGATGTTATTCGTCACTAACTATATCATTTCCGGTGTAATTATCGTTTTTTTCTCAACATATGAAATAGTGACTTCGTTTTCCTTTCTAAAGGAAAAACGTGTAGATTGTCGATAATGCGGATAATGATTTCTGTAATGACTTTCCTGAAATAAACATGAAACATTTTACGTTTATTGAATGTTTCAAAGCTCATAAATACAGCGACTTTTGAGAATAATAGCGGTTTAATGATAAATTTCGAAGCACGTTTTTATATATGTAAAACTGATTATAAAACAGTGAATCAACAAATTAGCATCAGTAATTAAACGCTATCTATATAAAATATATATTTTTATATATTTTTTAAATTTTTTTAAATACAGCGTGGATTAGTGTTTTGGTTCTTAATACAGATATTGATTTGCGGATACAAAACCTGGATATTTCCAATTAATACATAGATTGACGGTTGTCTTAACGATGTGACCATTGCGGAAGCTCAGATGGCAGAGTGCTCGCTCCGTAAATAAAAGGTCGTTGGTTCGAATCCCGACCGGGTCTGATCCAAGACTTGAAAGTGGGTAGTGTCTGTTCTTTCGCAAAGCACTCGGCATTACGAAATGAAAGTTATGGTTCTTTTGGTTGGAACCTTAAGGTCCCGTGTCGCGGTAGGCGTGACACAATAAAGAACCCTGCTGTATAATGTGATCAGCGCATTCACAGGCAAAATTCCTGCACCTTCGCCTATGGCTAGCGACGTCTCGATATAAGTAAAATATTCTGGGATGCTAAACATCATTTCTCAACTCGACTCGCCTTAACAATGTGAATATCAAGTCGCTGTAACACATTTTTGAAGACAAGTAAATAGTATGAAATTATTCAATAATCCCCAAACTTTGAATTTTTTTAAGAAAAAACTAAGTCAGCCATGCACTAGAATGTTTATTTTTCAAGTATTTTTTTTCAAATTTGTTCAACTCAATAAAAAACTGTGTTGCCTGTTGACTTTAAACGTTTAATCAAAACGCATAATTTCACTGATTTCATCGAAAAAGGACAACAAAGCTATGTTTTTCAATTATTATACAGCATATCTAGTGGCATTAAAATTGAAAAAAAAGAAAAAAACAAGATAACAAAAATATTAAAAAATAAAATAATAATAATAATAAAGTTTATGTACGTGTGTATATGTAAATTTCACGAGATTTCCACCATCGCTGATACTAACTGTAATTTCATTTAATAACGAACGTAGTGAGTCGCGGCGAAGTTCGTTCTATAGATAACGCGTATGTGATATATGGAAATCATGTGTTCAACCAGTAGACCATCCATTCATTTCTTTTGAATACCGGAAGTTCATGGAATATTCTCCCCATAGGACAATACGGAAGTAGAATAAAATCTGCTATTATCTCGTCTCCATTACGCGTTAAACAAAATCAAAATCTTTATTTCGTCAATAAGACTGTTAGTTGTGGAAACAATAAACAAAATAAGTCGAAAGTTCTACATGAATGTATTTACAGCATATACTTTCCTCGTAATTTGAAAAATAATTCGATCTCCAGTAGAGCGTTATCAAGTATCCTTGGTAACAAGATCATTAAGCCGAGCAAACCCGTCGTTATTAAAGGAAGAACTTTCGACTTAACATGAAAAAGAAAAGGGTGATAATCTTATAAACACGAGTGACATGCGCAACACCTCTTATTTTTCCCTTCAGTAAAACGGTTATGTCCAAATGTTTACATAATGTAAATGTCCGATATTTAATGTCCCAATGTCTTGCCCATCAGTTATACAAGATACAATCTTCTGTCACTACGTTCGTCAAAAGGCAGTGCCTATATTCATATTACTAATGAATGTATATGTAATACCAGAACGATGTTGAAATTAGCATAAAATGATATCGGTTTATTGATCAAAATTCTGAAACCGTAAGACTTTTTTTATTTTCCATCGTTTAGCTACAACGAAAGGGAATATAAGAATCCATTATGAGTATCCGTGTAGGATAGGGAAATCTCACCCTCGGGGTTGAATATTTCAGTCAGAGACGAGGCTTGCCGATACACATATCTCACATAGGGGAAAACCCTATCACGGCTGTTAGAACCCTTCTTTACCTTATTAAAAAAGGTTATCGTTACTGAGCATGCGTAGGGCTGCGAAATGTACACCGCTGGCAACCAATGTCCGCCATATTTGTTTACGCTTCAGAGAGGGGTGGTCCCAGTAGTGTAAAAAAATTAGAAAACTCACAAGACCAATTTCGACTTTCTGAATAAAATTCAAATCTTTGATCGATTATCTCTCGACCATCAGAACGCGATTTTTGATTTTCGCTCTGTAAACAAATAATCCTATTCAAAGTTGCAGTTTTCTAGAAAAATCTGTCTCGGTGCCATTTTCCGAATGGTCGGAAGCTCGTGTACATCAAAGAATGCCGAATAATTTTATTTCAAGGCAAAAAGTTGAAAAACGCATTCTGATGGTAGTTAGAGAAGTATCTTAACTCGATATTTTGCATGAGATTATGGAAGGAAACAACGTAGATTTTCTAATTTTTTTACACTCAGGAGGGACACATACCGTGACATTCTGCAAAAATTGGGGATAATCTTCGCTTTTTTGTGATGGTATATTTAGTTATATGAAAAAATAATAAATAAATAAACGGTATATCGGTAGTGATATGAGGGAAAATCACAGAGCATAATAGCTCATAAATCCGAAAATTGTGATCAAAATAAAAGGTTACTCTTTTCCATTTGAATTCTATAATTTTCTATACAAATGCAGGTACCTCACCTGCCGTGATAACTTTCGAAAAATGGATTTATCACATGTATATGAATATAACTTTTGTAGGAAAAAATTGATAAAATTTGATTTTGACTTTAAAACTACGTCATTTTTACATGTTCTAAATAGATCTACAATGTATTCTATTTTCTGACCAACTAAAATCGCTATAAATGTGTTTTTTTTATATAATTTTCCATTCACTTATCTCTCTACTTGTATAATAATAATAATAATAATTATTATTATTATTATTATAAAGTTATGGAATATTAAATCATGCAATTTATTTTTCACTGAAATCAATCAAGCGATTTACCTAACAGTTAATGATAATAATAATAATAAATATTATTATTATTTTTATTATTATTATTATATTTATTAAATTTTTAGTAAATGTTTTCAATCTTTAACAAATTAAAGATTTCACAAGAATTCTTTTACTAAGCCAAATGAGGGTCATCATGTGGTGGTTGAAGAAACACGAGTGTCTGAATAAAACCACTAAATATTAATTGGATAAATACTGAAATAGTTATAAATAAATGAAAGATGCACCAACAAATTATTAAATTTGAGTGTTTCTAAACAATTTTTCTTCATTAAGCATTTGAACTCCCCATTAAATAAATAAAATTTAAAAATAAAATGAAATAAAAAAATAAATAAAATAAAAAGTAAAATAAAGTAAATAAATTTTGAAACCAAAAGAAATATAGTAAATGGAATCTTTCATATCTGGAAAGGTGATTTAAAGTAACTTCATTTAAATTTTTTACAGATATTTCAACAATTCTAATTTCTAACCATCAACACATGTAAAAATTTTACAGATTTTCTGAATTTAAAAAATAGCCTTATTGGGGAGACTTTAAACAAAATATACATATATATGTCATATCTTTTAATATTATGTTCTATTTTTGAATTTCTTATTTTCTATGATGTTTTTCATTCATACACAGAAAATTTTAATGTAATATATTTTATAATAAATAAACTTGAGCACATCACATTTGTTTTAAAACATAATATATTCACTGCATTGAAGAGGGTTAAGATGAGAGCAGAGAAGAAAAAAATGTAATTAACCAGTCAAGATTCTTTCACTAGACAGTTAGTTCCAGTGGAGGGGGGGGGGGGGGCTAGGGTTCCTGTAGAAAGTATTTAATCCTTTGCAATGGATCTTTAGCAGTGAAACTGGCAAAAAAAGTAGAAAAGGGGGTTGTCAAAGATCAATCAACCAATGACTCCATATGATCACTGGCAAAATAATTGAAGTTGTAATCATAATTAACATTTAAGAATTAAAACAGATTAGAATTCAATTGGCACATCAGATCAGACATGTCACATATTCATCCATGTCACTCTGAACAGAATACTGAACATGACTTCATACACAAAAACAGTCCATGTGTATGTCTTGAACAATTAACATATAGCTGTAAAGGTTACTGGTGGCTCATCTGAAAGGCCATAATTGAACAGATTTATACAGCCAGAGGTCACATGTTTTTTTAATTCCATCTAAGATGGCCACAAAAATTAATTATATACAAATTGGACAGCAATCATTTCCAATGATTTATTCATGTTAATATGTAAAGGAGCACTTTAATGTTAAGCATATGAAAAAGCAGACAGCTTGGGTGTTGTATTCACCTGCATGCATACAGGTATATTAAGCCTAAATTGAGGGACTTTTCCTTTCTGAATAAAAAGAAAAAATTACATATAACCATGTGTTGAATTTTAATTATAAAAAATTGTAAAATTTCATATATATCTAAATATTTCAGAAATTGTGTATTTTTATAAAACCTTTCATGTTTATCCAAAGGCTGTATCTCTGTACTCCTTAACTTAGTTATAAGGCATTAGTTCATATACTAAATTTTAAGGACTATGTTCAAGAACTGTCAATGGTTCACAACAATAACATCACTATGTTGAAGTTTTCCATAATTTACAAGATTTATCAAATTAAACATCCTCCTTTAACTCTTGAATATATTATATCTAGACACTGATGGTAGATATTTATGTCATACTGATAATCACTCCAAATCTTCAAATGGCAAATTCCTGGATATCAGACCTGCAAAAATAAAAAAAGAAATAAGTTTTAATGATATAAAATAAATAAATCTAATAAATTTCACAAATTTATATAAAAGTGAACCAAATATTAAAATGAAAATAGGCCTATTAAAGCCAGTATATGTAAATGTGCAAAATTTTATCTAAAATTATAGATATTATAACAATGTAAAACATTTTAAATCTCTCTCTGTCTATTGGATCATCATCATCATCATCATTATTTTTATTATTCATAAAATTCCTAAATCACAGGGACTTTAATTTCAGTCAAAAAATTAATATATGTTTGAAGGTGCAACAAGAATCATCCCCACCCCCTCTCTTTCTCTCTCTCTGTCGTGTGTGTGTGTGTGTGTGTGTGTGTGTGTGTGTGTGTGTGTGTGAGGGGGGGTTCTGTTAAATAAAAAAAGACCGGCTAATCTCTTTTTCAGCCACAGTTTATTTTTTTCTCGACTTTTTTTCAATTAACCGTTTATCATGATATATACTAGTCTAGGCACTTGATGTTAACAATTCTCTCTCTCTCTCTCTCTCTCTCTCTCTCTCTCCGCGACTAGATTTTCAAATCAATGCAGACATATGTATACTGGATCTTGTCATTATTGACATTTACACATAAATTAAAACAGTACACTTACTTGTTCGTCTACGAAAACACAATTTCAAATGATTTTCATTCACTCAGTCATTCCGATGGCAACATCAATTCATTGTCATGAGACCGTCCCTCCGCATGTGAATATGCGTTAAACTCTTCATTTTTTGTTAAAAACACGTCTTTGTTTGATCGTATAATTAATCCATATGTCATATACCATTTTTTGAATTTAATCATAAAATACATTCAAAAAATGGTATATGACAATATGTCATATACCATTTTTTGAATGTATTTTATGATTAAATTCAAAAAATGGTATATGACACATAGACAAAGTTATCACATAAATTTAAATATCAACGAATACAATTAACTAAATTTATGATTTTTCGGCACAAAAGTTGTTAGATGACCAAACAGCATGCTCATGTACATGTTGTTGACCCGACTTTGACCTGAATCAAGAAGGACAACTCTAATAAACAGGAAGGAGCGCGCGCCAGATTGGTAACGGCATGAGTTCGGGACTCGGCACGCGCTTGAAATAACTAGTCCTTGTAACAGCCGTGCCTATCTCACATGAGCAGATATGGAAGAAATTACTTTTTAAGGCATTTTGTTATCAAACATTATTTTTGCGGGGATGGGGGGGGGTGGGGTTCTGATATGGACATGAACTGGTATGTTTGTGTTTTATTGATGCTTGAACCTAAAGAGAAAAAAAAGAAGCTTACTATACATAACTAAACATACCTTGTACATGTATTTTTACGCAAACCAACTAGTCTTGACACTAACAATTCGAAGTTAATTCTGTATTGTAAGATGAAATACATTTCAATGCTGAAACATATCTTTCACTTAATAACTTTAGTTATAGAAAACTTTTTATTAAATTTAGATTAAGATTAAGTGACCACTCTTAGTAAATACCAAAATATACCCAGTGTATGATAAATGAATGCAATCTTATTGAAGACAAAAGGCATTTTTACAGCCTTCAGGTTAACAATATACTCATAGACAAATTTAAATTGTGACTCGCTTCAAGGTGTTACAACAAAAAAGAATGAAGTAAAAAAATTCCATTATTTTTGTAAATCCAAAAATTGAATATATGACTTTAATTGGAGACTTTATTTTGCAGTCCCATAGGAATAAAAATATTTCTATGTTAGGTATTGTTTCAAAGTCAGCAGTTTTGTCAGTAAATCTGTATATAAAATGATCTTTATTTGTTCATATATAGGCATTGATTGTTGTATAAAGCTTAGGAATACATTTGGTATAGATGCTAATTAAATAAATAAATAAATATTCCCCTTCCAAGGAGAACAAGCAAACACAGGTCTGATGTAATCGGTCACTTTTCGTTTGTGACTTAGCAACAAGTATCACCGCTAGACAGATTTTTTTACTTGTTATTCAAAATTGTGCTAATGGCATAAGTTTTGGAAGATTATCAGAGTTAGCCTCATGTTCTGATAACGAGGCTTTCTATGCGTCGACAGTAACTAACAAATACTTAACCAATAAAATGTTTACACCATTCAAATTAAAAGCAAACAAAAAATTACATCCTTATACATGTACTAAGCTTTTAGGTCATGCTCTATTACACGAACGGTTTTTTAGTGTACGCTATATTTTCAGAAAATTACATCTGTGTCTAGCTGAAGTGATCAATGTGTGACTTTTAGAAAATTACCTCCTTGTCTAGCGTTTGATATTTAGAAAATTAAACTTCTGTACTTAAAAACTATTCTGGGTCATGTTACATGAAAATTTTGCTTTTTCATTGCTTAAGATTTTCAGAAAATTGCACTAAGCTCTATTTCGGGTCATACTCTGTTTAATGCATTTTCCACATGTTCTTTTCACATATTGTCCAATATGTGCATAAAACAACATTCAGTTATACATGTATACCTCAATTTGACATTTCAACTTGATTTCCTTTTTGATTCCATGGTGGCATAGAGCTGCCATCGACATGTTGAGATAATTTATCTTCATTTAATATTATCATGATATGTTGACAAAAAGTGCAATTTTATGCCACATTTTGTCGTCTTAACTATTAACATATTGTGTTATGTCGACATAATGCAATAAAATATTCCTATATGTTGTCTTAATAATATAAAATTTAGCGCCATATCGACAAAATGCTTTAATTGATTGTGTCATGTCGACAACGAGATAATTTATGGCGTCATATCGACATAACGCTATAAAAACACGGTTTATTGTATACTTACTATGATATGTCGACATATTGCTAAAATCATACTGTTTAGTAGTCAATATAAACTACATTATTATCTCAATATGTCGATGGCAGCTCTATGCCACCATAGTCTATATAATTATATCAACATGTTAATATATTTACTACGATATGTCGACATATTGCAATAAAACATGTTGTTTAGTCAATATGAAGTACATTATTAACATGTCGATGACAGCTCTATGCCACCATAACATCGAGATAATTTTAATCGACATAAATTTATCTCAACATGTCGACTTAATATCTCGACAAGTAGAGATAATATTATGAAAAGTTGTGATACCAAAATCAAAAGTTAAGATAAATAACACGACATGCCGCGATACTTATGTTCCATTAGTTACAAAAAATAAGTCGCGATATCGAGATAATTATCACTGGTCAAAATTAGTATCTTGACAAGTCAAGATATATCTTGGAAAGTCGTGATACCAAAATAAAAAGTTGAGATAAATAACACGACATGCCGCGATACTCATGTTAACCATTCGTGATAATTATCTCGATATGTTGACTTATTTTAATCGCGACAAGTCGTGTTACTTATCTTAACTTTTTATTTTGGTACCACAACTTTTCATGATATTATCCCGACTTGTCAAGATATTAAGTCGACAAGTTGAGAAAATTTTATGTCGACTAAAATTATGTCGATGTCAGAAATAAGCCACCATACACCATAGATTATCATTATATCTATACCCCCGATGTCCATCTCGCCTACTGAATACAGTATCAACCAATGAAAAGCATGCACATTTCAAGTGATGCAGATTTGTCTATAAATAGCTTTTGAAAAACCCCAAAAACCCAAGATTTTATGAAATTGACCTATTTTAATTATAAAAGACCATATAAATAAGTGCATGTTTGGCACTTAAGTCATAGTTAACAGCTGGCAATCACTTGTGCAATTTCGGAATTGTCGAATTTGGAATTTACAGTAAGTACATGTATTAGTATTAATATAGATGTTCAAAACTTCATAATTTAAAATTTTATTTTTTCCCTTATTTGAATTGTAAAATTATTAAATTCACTGAATTATAATCTGACAAAAAAATCATAAATTGAATTTAAGGAAATAAAATTTAAGCGTATAATGAAGTGTTTATTTATTTATTATAAAAAAAAAAAATTCAGTCGTCTAAAATTTGAGATTTATTTAAAACTAAGGTTTGTTCCCTCATGCAAAGCATTCCTTAGCTGGATTTGGATTTATATAATTTTGAAACTTTAGATTTCATTATTTTCAACTGTTTGGCTTATATATTTTTTTATGTATCAAACTTTTCGGTCTTAGTGTCACTGATGAGGAATTAATTTCCGAAATGTGCACATCTGGCACATCAAAATTTAACTGGTATGTGTATTATATATTTACTACCCCTGAGCGGGTACCGCTGCTGGTGGAGTAAAACTCCCCGAGGGTATCCATAACTCAGTAGGCAGTACTTTGTGCTGTCAGAAAATGTACCATTTAGAAAAAATTTCAGTCGTCTAAAATTTTAGATTTATTTAAAACTAAGGTTTGTTCCCTCATGCAAAGCATTCCTTAGATGGATTTGGATTAATATAATTTTGAAACTTTAGATTCATTATTTTCAACTGTTTGGCATGTATCAAACTTTTCGGTCTTAGTGTCACTGATGAGGTATTAATTTCCGAAAAGTGCACATCTGGCACATCAAAATTTAACTGGTATGTGTATTATATATTATTTATTTATTTATTTATTCATAGTAAAAGAACAATACTAGTAGTAATAATTTCATTTAAGCTCATCTGACTGAAGGTCGTGTGAGCGTATGGTATGGCGCATCGTGTGTGTGCGTGTGTGTGTGTGTGTTGTTAACACACATTTTCAACTTCTCCAAAACCAATGGACAAATTTTAAATATTGTTTGATTAGGAGCATGTATGGGCCGGTGCCATTTTGATTTGTTTTTGTCGTTACCATGGCTATCAAAACTAGGTCAAGGTGACCTAAAGGTGCAAAAATCGTTAAAAAAATCACCTTCTCCGAAACCGACAATGGAAGCAAAAAATTTGATATGATATTTCGCTTCTCTAGGGTCTTTAGTATGTTCATTTTTGGAACTCCGGTCAAAAAATGGTTTACGCATTTTTGCGTAATTTTTAGAGTTCGAAATTATCTAAAAATGCTATATCTCGATTATTTGCAAAGATTTTGATATGTGGTCTTTATTTTTGATGTCAACTTAAAGGCAACCAATGTCCGCCATATTTGTTTACGCTTCAGAGAGGGGTGGTCCCAATAGTGTAAAAAAATTAGAAAACTCACAAGACCAATTTCGACTTTCTGAATAAAATTCAAATCTTTGATCGATTATCTCTCGACCATCAGAACGCGATTGTTGATTTTCGCTCTGTAAACAAATAATCCTATTCAAAGTTGCAGTTTTCTAGAAAAATCTCTCTCGATGCCATTTTCCGAATGGTCGGAAGCTCGTGTACATCAAAGAATGCCGAATAATTTTATTTCAAGGCAAAAAGTTGAAAAACGCATTCTGATGGTAGTTAGAGAAGTATCTTAACTCGATATTTTGCATGAGATTATGGAAGGAAACAACGTAGATTTTCTAATTTTTTTACACTCAGGAGGGACACATACCGTGACATTCTGCAAAAATTGGGGATAATCTTCGCTTTTTTGTGATGGTATATTTAGTTATATGAAAAAATAATAAATAAATAAACGGTATATCGGTAGTGATATGAGGGAAAATCACAGAGCATAATAGCTCATTAATCCGAAAATTGTGATCAAAATAAAAGGTTACTCTTTTCCATTTGAATTCTATAATTTTCTATACAAATGCAGGTACCTCACCTGCCGTGATAACTTTCGAAAAATGGATTTATCACATGTATATGAATATAAATTTTGTAGGAAAAAATTGATAAAATTTGATTTTGACTTTAAAACTACGTCATTTTTACATGTTCTAAATAGATCTACAATGTATTCTATTTTCTGACCAACTAAAATCGCTATAAATGTGTTTTTTTATATAATTTTCCATTCACTTATCTCTCTACTTGTATAATAATAATAATTATTATTATTATTATTATTATAAAGTTATGGAATATTAAATCATGCAATTTATTTTTCACTGAAATCAATCAAGCGAATTATCTAACAGTTAATGATAATAATAATAATAAATATTATTATTTTTATTATTATTATTATATTTATTAAATTTTTAGTAAATGTTTTCAATCTTTAACAAATTAAAGATTTCACAAGAATTCTTTTACTAAGCCAAATGAGGGTCATCATGTGGTGGTTGAAGAAACACGAGTGTCTGAATAAAACCACTAAATATTAATTGGATAAATACTGAAATAGTTATAAATAAATGAAAGATGCACCAACAAATTATTAAATTTGAGTGTTTCTAAACAATTTTTCTTCATTAAGCATTTGAACTCCCCATTAAATAAATAAAATTTAAAAATAAAATGAAATAAAAAAATAAATAAAATAAAAAGTAAAATAAAGTAAATGAATTTTGAAACCAAAAGAAATATAGTAAATGGAATCTTTCATATCTGGAAAGGTGATTTAAAGTAACTTCATTTAAATTTTTTACAGATATTTCAACAATTCTAATTTCTAACCATCAACACATGTAAAAATTTTACAGATTTTCTGAATTTAAAAAATAGCCTTATTGGGGAGACTTTAAACAAAATATACATATATATGTCATATCTTTTAATATTATGTTCTATTTTTGAATTTCTTATTTTCTATGATGTTTTTCATTCATACACAGAAAATTTTAATGTAATTTAATTTATAATAAATAAACTTGAGCACATCACATTTGTTTTAAAACATAATATATTCACTGCATTGAAGAGGGTTAAGATGAGAGCAGAGAAGAAAAAAATGTAATTACCCAGTCAAGATTCTTTCACTAGACAGTTAGTTCCAGTGGAGGGGGGGGGGGCTAGGGTTCCTGTAGAAAGTATTTAATCCTTTGCAATGGATCTTTAGCAGTGAAACTGGCAAAAAAAGTAGAAAAGGGGGTTGTCAAAGATCAATCAACCAATGACTCCATATGATCACTGGCAAAATAATTGAAGTTGTAATCATAATTAACATTTAAGAATTAAAACAGATTAGAATTCAATTGGCACATCAGATCAGACATGTCACATATTCATCCATGTCACTCTGAACAGAATACTGAACATGACTTCATACACAAAAACAGTCCATGTGTATGTCTTGAACAATTAACATATAGCTGTAAAGGTTACTGGTGGCTCATCTGAAAGGCCATAATTGAACAGATTTATACAGCCAGAGGTCACATGTTTTTTTAATTCCATCTAAGATGGCCACAAAAATTAATTATATAAAAATTGGACAGCAATCATTTCCAATGATTTATTCATGTTAATATGTAAAGGAGCACTTTAATGTTAAGCATATGAAAAAGCAGACAGCTTGGGTGTTGTATTCACCTGCATGCATACAGGTATATTAAGCCTAAATTGAGGGACTTTTCCTTTCTGAATAAAAAGAAAAAATTACATATAACCATGTGTTGAATTTTAATTATAAAAAATTGTAAAATTTCATATATATCTAAATATTTCAGAAATTGTGTATTTTTATAAAACCTTTCATGTTTATCCAAAGGCTGTATCTCTGTACTCCTTAACTTAGTTATAAGGCATTAGTTCATATACTAAATTTTAAGGACTATGTTCAAGAACTGTCAATGGTTCACAACAATAACATCACTATGTTGAAGTTTTCCATAATTTACAAGATTTATCAAATTAAACATCCTCCTTTAACTCTTGAATATATTATATCTAGACACTGATGGTAGATATTTATGTCATACTGATAATCACTCCAAATCTTCAAATGGCAAATTCCTGGATATCAGACCTGCAAAAATAAAAAAAGAAATAAGTTTTAATGATATAAAATAAATAAATCTAATAAATTTCACAAATTTATATAAAAGTGAACCAAATATTAAAATGAAAATAGGCCTATTAAAGCCAGTATATGTAAATGTGCAAAATTTTATCTAAAATTATAGATATTATAACAATGTAAAACATTTTAAATCTCTCTCTGTCTATTGGATCATCATCATCATCATTATTTTTATTATTATTATTATTATTCATAAAATTCCTAAATCACAGGGACTTTAATTTCAGTCAAAAAATAAATATATGTTTGAAGGTGCAACAAGAATCATCCCCACCCCCTCTCTTTCTCTCTCTCTGTCGTGTGTGTGTGTGTGTGTGTGTGTGTGTGTGTGTGTGTGTGTGTGTGTGTGTGAGGGGGGGGTTCTGTTAAATAAAAAAAGACCGGCTAATCTCTTTTTCAGCCACAGTTTATTTTTTTCTCGACTTTTTTTCAATTAACCGTTTGTCATGATATATACTAGTCTAGGCACTTGATGTTAACAATTCTCTCTCTCTCTCTCTCTCTCTCTCTCTCTCTCTCTCTCTCTCTCTCTCTCTCTCTCTCTCTCTCTCTCCGCGACTAGATTTTCAAATCAATGCAGACATATGTATACTGGATCTTGTCATTATTGACATTTACACATAAATTAAAACAGTACACTTACTTGTTCGTCTACGAAAACACAATTTCAAATGATTTTCATTCACTCAGTCATTCCGATGGCAACATCAATTCATTGTCATGAGACCGTCCCTCCGCATGTGAATATGCGTTAAACTCTTCATTTTTTGTTAAAAACACGTCTTTGTTTGATCGTATAATTAATCCATATGTCATATACCATTTTTTGAATTTAATCATAAAATACATTCAAAAAATGGTATATGACATATTGTCATATACCATTTTTTGAATGTATTTTATGATTAAATTCAAAAAATGGTATATGACACATAGACAAAGTTATCACATAAATTTAAATATCAACGAATACAATTAACTAAATTTATGATTTTTCGGCACAAAAGTTGTTAGATGACCAAACAGCATGCTCATGTACATGTTGTTGACCCGACTTTGACCTGAATCAAGAAGGACAACTCTATTAACGGGAAGGAGCGCGCGCCAGATTGGTAACGGCATGAGTTCGGGACTCGGCACGCGCTTGAAATAACTAGTCCTTGTAACAGCCGTGCCTATCTCACATGAGCAGATATGGAAGAAATTACTTTTTAAGGCATTTTGTTATCAAACATCATTTTTGCGGGGATGGGGTGGGGGTGGGGTTCTGATATGGACATGAACTGGTATGTTTGTGTTTTATTGATGCTTGAACCTAAAGAAAAAAAAAAGAAGCTTACTATACATAACTAAACATACCTTGTACATGTATTTTTACGCAAACCAACTAGTCTTGACACTAACAATTCGAAGTTAATTCTGTATTGTAAGATGAAATACATTTCAATGCTGAAACATATCTTTCACTTAATAACTTTAGTTATAGAAAACTTTTTATTAAATTTAGATTAAGATTAAGTGACCACTCTTAGTAAATACCAAAATATGCCCAGTGTATGATAAATGAATGCAATCTTATTGAAGACAAAAGGCATTTTTACAGCCTTCAGGTTAACAATATACTCATAGACAAATTTAAATTGTGACTCGCTTCAAGGTGTTACAACAAAAAAGAATGAAGTAAAAAATTCCATTATTTTTGTAAATCCAAAAATTGAATATATGACTTTAATTGGAGACTTTATTTTGCAGTCCCATAGGAATAAAAATATTTCTATGTTAGGTATTGTTTCAAAGTCAGCAGTTTTGTCAGTAAATCTGTATATAAAATGATCTTTATTTGTTCATATATAGGCATTGATTGTTGTATAAAGCTTAGGAATATATTTGGTATAGATGCTAATTAAATAAATAAATAAATATTCCCCTTCCAAGGAGAACAAGCAAACACAGGTCTGATGTAATCGGTCACTTTTCGTTTGTGACTTAGCAACAAGTATCACCGCTAGACAGATTTTTTTACTTGTTATTCAAAATTGTGCTAATGGCATAAGTTTTGGAAGATTATCAGAGTTAGCCTCATGTTCTGATAACGAGGCTTTCTATGCGTCGACAGTAACTAACAAATACTTAACCAATAAAATGTTTACACCATTCAAATTAAAAGCAAACAAAAAATTACATCCTTATACATGTACTAAGCTTTTAGGTCATGCTCTATTACACGAACGGTTTTTTAGTGTACGCTATATTTTCAGAAAATTACATCTGTGTCTAGCTGAAGTGATCAATGTGTGACTTTTAGAAAATTACCTCCTTGTCTAGCGTTTGATATTTAGAAAATTAAACTTCTGTACTTATAAACTATTCTAGGTCATGTTACATGAAAATTTTGCTTTTTCATTGCTTAAGATTTTCAGAAAATTACACTAAGCTCTATTTCGGGTCATACTCTGTTTAATGCATTTTCCACATGTTCTTTTCACATATTGTCCAATATGTGCATAAAACAACATTCAGTTATACATGTATACCTCAATTTGACATTTCAACTTGATTTCCTTTTTGATTCCATGGTGGCATAGAGCTGCCATCGACATGTTGAGATAATTTATCTTCATTTAATATTATCATGATATGTTGACAAAAAGTGCAATTTTATGCCACATTTTGTCGTCTTAACTATTAACATATTGTGTTATGTCGACATAATGCAATAAAATATTCCTATATGTTGTCTTAATAATATAAAATTTAGCGCCATATCGACAAAATGCTTTAATTGATTGTGTCATGTCGACAACGAGATAATTTATGGCGTCATATCGACATAACGCTATAAAAACACGGTTAATTGTATACTTACTATGATATGTCGACATATTGCTAAAATCATACTGTTTAGTAGTCAATATAAACTACATTATTATCTCAATATGTCGATGGCAGCTCTATGCCACCATAGTCTATATAATTATATCAACATGTTAATATATTTACTACGATATGTCGACATATTGCAATAAAACATGTTGTTTAGTCAATATGAAGTACATTATTATCTCAACATGTCGATGACAGCTCTATGCCACCATAACATCGAGATAATTTTAATCGACATAAATTTATCTCAACATGTCGACTTAATATCTCGACAAGTAGAGATAATATTATGAAAAGTTGTGATACCAAAATCAAAAGTTAAGATAAATAACACGACATGCCGCGATACTTATGTTCCATTAGTTACAAAAAATAAGTTGCGATATCGAGATAATTATCACTGGTCAAAATTAGTATCTTGACAAGTCAAGATATATCTTGGAAAGTCGTGATACCAAAATAAAAAGTTGAGATAAATAACACGACATGCCGCGATACTCATGTTAACCATTCGTGATAATTATCTCGATATGTTGACTTATTTTAATCGCGACAAGTCGTGTTACTTATCTTAACTTTTTATTTTGGTACCACAACTTTTCATGATATTATCCCGACTTGTCAAGATATTAAGTCGACAAGTTGAGAAAATTTTATGTCGACTGAAATTATGTCGATGTCAGAAATTAGCCACCATACACCATAGATTATCATTATATCTATACCACAGATGTCCATCTCGCCTACTGAATACAGTATCAACCAATGAAAAGCATGCACATTTCAAGTGATGCAGATTTGTCTATAAATAGCTTTTGAAAAACCCCAAAAACCCAAGATTTTATGAAATTGACCTATTTTAATTATAAAAGACCATATAAATAAGTGCATGTTTGGCACTTGGGTCATAGTTAACAGCTGGCAATCACTTGTGCAATTTCGGAATTGTCGAATTTGGAATTTACAGTAAGTACATGTATTAGTATTAATATAGATGTTCAAAACTTCATAATTTAAAATTTTATTTTTTCCCTTATTTGAATTGTAAAATTATTAAATTCACTGAATTATAATCTGACAAAAAAATCATAAATTGAATTTAAGGAAATAAAATTTAAGCGTATAATGAAGTGTTTATTTATTTATTATAAAAAAAAAAAATTCAGTCGTCTAAAATTTGAGATTTATTTAAAACTAAGGTTTGTTCCCTCATGCAAAGCATTCCTTAGCTGGATTTGGATTTATATAATTTTGAAACTTTAGATTCATTATTTTCAACTGTTTGGCTTATATATTTTTTATGTATCAAACTTTTCGGTCTTAGTGTCACTGATGAGGAATTAATTTCCGAAATGTGCACATCTGGCACATCAAAATTTAACTGGTATGTGTATTATATATTTACTACCCCTGAGCGGGTACCGCTGCTGGTGGAGTAAAACTCCCCGAGGGTATCCATAACTCAGTAGGCAGTACTTTGTGCTGTCAGAAAATGTACCATTTAGAAAAAATTTCAGTCGTCTAAAATTTTAGATTTATTTAAAACTAAGGTTTGTTCCCTCATGCAAAGCATTCCTTAGATGGATTTGGATTAATATAATTTTGAAACTTTAGATTCATTATTTTCAACTGTTTGGCATGTATCAAACTTTTCGGTCTTAGTGTCACTGATGAGGTATTAATTTCCGAAAAGTGCACATCTGGCACATCAAAATTTAACTGGTATGTGTATTATATATTATTTATTTATTTATTTATTCATAGTAAAAGAACAATACTAGTAGTAATAATTTCATTTAAGCTCATCTGACTGAAGGTCGTGTGAGCGTATGGTATGGCGCATCGTGTGTGTGCGTGTGTGTGTGTGTGTTGTTAACACACATTTTCAACTTCTCCAAAACCAATGGACAAATTTTAAATATTGCTTGATTAGGAGCATGTATGGGCCGGTGCCATTTTGATTTGTTTTTGTCGTTACCATGGCTATCAAAACTAGGTCAAGGTGACCTAAAGGTGCAAAAATCGTTAAAAAAATCACCTTCTCCGAAACCGACGATGGAAGCAAAAAATTTGATATGATATTTCGCTTCTCTAGGGTCTTTAGTATGTTCATTTTTGGAACTCCGGTCAAAAAATGGTTTACGCATTTTTGCGTAATTTTTAGAGTTCTAAATTATCTAAAAATGCTATATCTCGATTATTTGCAAAGATTTTGAAATGTGGTCTTTATTTTTGATGTCAACTTAAAATGTATTTTAAAATGAGGTCAAGGTCAATGATCAAGGTCACGAACTAATTTTTTTTACCTTTGAGTTTTTAGTACCAAATTAGCTGTTTTAATGACATTTTATGTTTATTATGTTTAAAAATTGATAAGCATTGTAAGATGTGATAATTTGTCAAATTTTTAAAAAAAATCAGAAAATAATTTTATTATTGGTATTGCCCCAAAATATGTTTTTTTTTTCTAAATTATGCTGTTTTTTACTTTTTTTTATTTATATGTTTTTTTACTTAATTATTTATTTGTTTTTTACTTATTTATTTATATTTCATTTTTATTTATTTATTTTTTTTTTTATTTTTTTTTTTTTTTTTTTTTTTTGTTTTGTTTTATTCATTTTTCTTTGATTTTTTTGTTTTATTATTTTTTATTTATTTTTATTATTATTATTATTATTATTTTTATTATCATTATTATTATTTATTTATCTATTTATTTTAACTGTTATAGATAGATAACAACAATAAAATACAGAAATGATCAGCATGATAAAATGTAAACACTAATAGCAGGTATTAATAAATGTAAGAGTTATCGCCCCTGAAATATTGATTTTTTTTCCCCCAGAAATATTATTCTTTTTGATCATTTTCTTAAAGACTTTTATAGATGGTTAATAATAATTGCAAAATTGACAAGTCTGGATACAGTGACTTCATTCTTATAACAATATTGTAATGACGGCTATAAAACTTTTAAGGGCCTTGATCAACCTAGGATTGTAATATCCTTGAGTCAACAATTTACTTGCGTTGTAGCTCTACTATAACGCATTAACTGTGAAACATATACACAATACGCAGCAGAAGCAAGCATATAATTGCTAAAAAAAAAAAATAAATAAATAAAAATAAAAATGGAAAGTTGACTATAAAAAAATGAAGTCATCACATTTGTCTTATAGCTTTAGATGTAACCTTTCGTGGGTGTCATAATTTAGGTACGATTCCAAATGTGAAGCAGAACATAAAGAATCCGTCGCATCTTTAATTCAAGCTCACTTTGATAGATGACATTTACATATTCTCCGAAGTAGGTATTATTAAGAAATAGAACGTTATCTATAATTCTGTTTGTGTAGATGAATTATTTAATAACAGTCTTCTGATAAAATCTAACAAGCTATTTTAACTATACGATGATCCTTGTAAGAGAGAAAATGTTATTTATTGTGAATTTAACATCATTTGATGATTATCATGAGTACTTTTTAGTTCAAATAATAAATTGTTGCCACATAGATATTATGTTTTGAGAACTTCGACTCCATTGGCTATTTTTTTTTTTTTTTTTTTTTTTTTTTTTTTTTTTTTTTTTTTTTTTTTTTGGTAACAAAATGTTTTAATTTCATGGATTTTTTTTTTGTGTGTATGCAATATGCAATCTTCAAAATACAGACAGTTATTTTTATTTTGAAATTAAAGCATTAAGTTTTTCAATTTTCTGATTTTTTTTTTAATTTTGATTTTCTAATCATAAATTTTTAAAAATCCGTGAGATTCATTTTCTAAAATTTCATTCCTTTTAGCTGTAAATAAACGGAATCCTCTAACCGGTTGGTCAGGGGCATGCGCACGGACCAATAAATCGAAAGCGAAACCTGACAAATTGTATTAATTGTCCGTCATCAATATCCAGATGTATTCACAATGGTGTTATGTATCCCTTACTAAGGCACAAATGACAAATTCAATGAAGCTCTATGTTTAATTCATCGTATTTCACCGTTTTGAAAGTTTTTTTATGACGTAAACTACATCTCGCTGGAAAATTATTGTCGTTTCTTTATTTATTCGAGCTTTTATAGTTGAACCAAATGTTACATTGTTGATTAAGAACATCATTAATTAGATTAGCTTTTTTCTTGGACAACTTGATGCAGCTTTAAAGTGAGAATAATTTTTCAGGTGACTGTATCAGGCCTATCGGGCCTTTTGTTATATAAGATAATATTATTTCTTTTAGAACTTTTAGTGCTTTTTAACACATAAATACTGGAAATTATAATATGTATAGAAGATGTTCACTTTTACCACTGAAAACGAAGAACAAGAACTTATACTACTATAGGTCCATAATTGTTTGTCCGTGCCATGTTTTTTTCTAAATGTTTCTTTAATTCAAAACTTTCCTCGTAAAAATAACAGTAAGATTGAATTAAAAAATATCGATCTAACCACATTCTCTTTTTAAATTCAAAAATCTGCTCTGAATACGTCTGTACATAGAGCAGATTTTGGGAGAAAGCTGAAATTTAACGACTTCAATGATCCAAATTGGGCCTCGCCCGATATTACATCAGGGTATTTTAAGGTTAATAGAGGTCAAGGGAATTAATATGCAAGTCGCATTTCCTTACTACATGGAAGGAATTTGAAAAAAAAGAAACTTATGTCCAAAGATGTAGTAGATAATGTTTAAAAAATTTTGATTTTTTGTCAATTAAAAAAATGTAGGAAAGAGCCTTAAATTATTAATTGGGTGGTCATTGTTGTTCGGATTTTTCAAGGGGTGACCATCATGAATATTAACATCATAACATCATATCTTATATAGTGAACTAGGACGGTGCATAAGGGGTATTTTGGACATAGTAAATTTTGATATCTTTTAAAAAACATTAAAAAACTGTTATACACAGAGAATTAAAGAAACTATTTGAATAAGTCTGATTATTTTTCCCAATTAGGTCAGTAAATTTTACATTGATTTTTGATATTTTTGAATGATTTTGTTTTAATGCGGAATTTTTGTTTTCCAAATATGTATATGACAAACAATTATGGACTGATAGTAATTGTATTATATCCTTCGAAATCATGTGGATACAGATGTTTTTGTCTTTAAAATTTTGCAGTGACAAAATGGGCTTTGTACGTCAAGAGGCTGCCGTCTTACTTATTCTCTTACTTACACCCCATGTAGCAGGTAAACTATTTTGTCTTTACAAGCTCTCTCTCTCTCTCTCTCTCTCTCTCTCTCTCTCTCTCTCTCTCACACACACACACACACACACACACACACACACACACACACACACCAGTGGAATATGAACCGAAGCCTTGAGGCGTTTTAACTGTAAGCTGAGACTACGTAGCCACCAAGCTTACCCACCTGTGTGTCGCCCGGTTTTGGAGAAAACGCGGGAAACAACCGAAATTTTTTTCTATAAAACCGTTTTCTTATATTCTTAAAAAGCACTACACTTACAAAGCGTAAAAGCCGGGGGCGTCAGGGGATAGGTCGTTCGGATATGTTATACATACTTTCATGGTCATACGGACGAAATATTTCCGCTTTGGATTGCATCTCATATAAACGGTAATTGAACACGGGTAAAATCTGTATCTTACCAACCTGTAAGTAAATCTAAAAACACCTCAGTTTCAGCAGTTCTAGTCACATCTTTGGCATAGGTGTCAAAGCAATCAAATAAAACATGTACATCTTCAAAATATTGAAGGTGGTAGGACATGTAGTATGTTTAGTAACTGTAAGAATACTTTTAAGCTCACCTAAGCAAATGCTCAAGGTGAGCTCTATTGTCCGCCGTCCGTCGTCCGTAAACTTTTAAAATTTTAATCTTCTCCTCTAAAACTACTGGGTCAAATTTAATGAAACTTAGTGATAGTCATGCCTGGGCGAATGCCTTTCAGATTTGCACAAAGGAAGGAGTTATGTCCCCTTGGGGACCCAGAAAGGGGAAAATAGTGAAAATCTTTAAAAATCTTCTCCTATGAACTTACAAGAGATATAACTTAGATATTTCAGGTATAACATTCTTAGGACACCTAGTTTAAAATTTGCACAAATCGTAGCTGTGAGGTTTAAAATGGGCAAATAGCAAGGTACTTCAGGGGGAAATTACTAAAATTTGTATATTTGTAAATATATCTTGAAAACTATTGACTTTTTGTATAGGCATGTATTTTAAAATATTGTAGAAATTGATATGACAATCATTTTGATATATGATTCAAGGCCATACGTTTAAAGGTCAAGGTCATAGCTACATAATACAACTGAAATTGTTAATTATATTGAAAACTATCAACTTTTTGTATAGGCATGTATATTAGAATATTGTAGGTATTTATATGATGATCATTTTGATATATGATTCAAGGTCATACGTTTAAAAGGTCAAGGTCATAGCTACATAATACAACTGAAATTGTTAATTATATTGAAAACTATCAACTTTTTGTATAGGCATGTATATTAGAATATTGTAGGTATTTATATGATGATCATTTTGATATATGATTCAATGTCATACGTTTAAAAGGTCAAGGTCATAGCTACATAAGACAACTGAAATTGTTCATTATCTTAAAAACTATCAACTTTTTGTATAGGCATGTATATTAGAATGTTGTAGGTATTTATATGATGATCATTTTGATATATGATTCAAGGTCATACGTTTAAAAGGTCAAGGTCATAGCTACATAAGACAAATGAAATTGTTCATTATCTTGAAAACTATCAACTTTTTGTATTGGCATATATATTACAATATTGTAGAAATTGATATGACGATGATTTTGAAATACAGTTAAAGGTCATAGGGTCAAATGTCAAGGTCATAGCTACATAAGACAACTGAAATTGTTAATTATCTTGAAAACTATTAACTTTTTGTATAGGCTTGTATACTAGAATATTGTAGGTATTTATATGTCGATCATTTTGATATATGATTGAAGGTCATACATTAAAAGGTCAAGGTCATAGCTGCATAAGAAGACTGAAATTGTTAGTTATCTTGAAAACGATCAACTTTTTGTATGGGCATGTATATAAGAATATTGTAGGTTTTGATATGACAATCATTTTGATAAAGGATTCAAGGTCATACATTAAAATGTCAAGGTCACAGCTGCATAAAGGGTTCTGAAATGATTACTTATCTGTTAAACTATTTATTTTTGTATAGGCATGTATATTAGAATATTGTAGGTATTGATTTAACAATCATTTTGATATATGATTCAAGGTCATATGTTCAAAGGTCAAGGTCAAAGCTACATAATACAACTGAAATTGTTAATTATCTCGAAAACTTGTAACTTTTTTATAGGGATGTATATTAGAATATTGTATATATTTATATGACGATTATTAGCTCACCTGAGCAAATGCTCAAGGTGAACTATTGTGATGGTAATTTGTCCATCGTCCATCGCCTGTCGTCCGTAAATTTTTTACTTAAACAACTTCTTCTCCTAAACCGCTTCACCAATTACAGTGAGACTTGGCAGGAATAATCCTTTGACCAAGTCCTTTCAAGTTTGCGAAAGCGGTTGACCTTTCAAGGTCACGGTGACCTGAAATAGTAAAATCTTTAAACAGGTTCTTATCATGAACCAAAAGGCTTAGATGCTTGAAACTTGATATTTAGCTTCAGTGCATGAAGTTTCACCAAATTTGCGAAGCAGATTGACCTTGACCTCTATTCAAGGTCACAGTGACCTGAAGTAATGGTACCTTTAAACATATTTTTTTTCATGAAATGAAAGGCTTAGAATCTTGAAACTTCAGATAAAGCATCTATACCTGAAGGCTTTCCACGATGACCTTGACTTTGACCTCCATTCAAGGTCACAGTGACCTGAAGTAATGGTACCTTTAAACATATTTTTTCATGAAATGAAAGGCTTAGAATCTTAAACTTCAGATAAAGCATCTATACCTGAAGGCTTGCCACGTTGACCTTGACATTCAAGGTCACAGTTATCTTAAGTAGATCTTTTTGACAAAAACTGAAAAGCTTGACAGCTTAAAACTTGATATGTTTCATCTTTGTATGAAGGACTAGCAAGTGATTTTTATTGACCTCTAACTTTGTTCATGGTTACAGTCACTTTGAGTAGTTCTGCTTCTAAATACCTTCTTGTTATTATTTGTGGTCGTAATCGTGTCGGTTGTACAAGGCTTCTAAAATCGAAAAATAGATCAAATGTACCAAAGTCACTACAAAAGATTAGAAATATGTGTTCCTGATCCAATTGTTGAAAATTACAATGTAATTATCAATATAACATGATTTATTGTCTTTTCAAAAATAAATCAAATTGATGGTATACTATTTTAAGCTCACCTGAACGAAAGGTCATGTGAGCTTATGGCACGGTGCGACGTGTGTATGTGCGTGTGTGCCTGCGTGTGTGCGTGTGTCGTTAACACCTATTTTGGACTTCTCCTCCAAAACTGCAGGACAGATTTCAATGATACTTGGTCAGAAGCATATATGGGCTGGTGCAATTTAGATTTGTTCATGGTGTTGCCATGGCTACCAAAACTAGGTCAAGGTGACCCAGGGGTCTAAAAATCTTAAAAAATCTTCTTCTGGGAGAAAAAATCTGATGTGATATTTGGCTTATCTAGGGTCTTAAGACTATAGTTTGTTCATTTGGTGAAATTTGGTTGAAGAATGGGTTATGCGTTTTTGCGTTTATTTTAAAAAATCTGTACAATGGCTTCAAATTGTTATATATATATACGTATATATTCGTATATGATAATCCATGTAGGAGTTGTTGCCCCTGAAATGTTATTTTTTGCTTATAAATACTAAAAAATTCTGCATTAGCTTAAAAACTATAAACTTTTTGTATAGGCATGTGTATTAGAATATTGTAGGTATTGATATGACAATCATTTTGATATATGGGTCAAGGTCATATGTTGAAAGTTCAGGGTCATATCTGTAGAAGAAGACTGAAATTGTCAAGTTTCTGGACTATGAACTTTTTATATAGGCATTTATATTATTAATATTGTAAATATTGATATTATGACCATTTTCATATAAGGTTCAAGTTCATATGTTCAAAGGTCAAAATCATTATTTGGAAATGATTCATTGTACTATAGTTAAATCATGCATATAAGCCATTTATAAATGAAATGTGACTAGATATTTCTGATTAATTATTGCTGGATTTCCAAACTTGAGGAATTTTGTAAAGTTTTTGTAATTTAGTTGTTTGCAAGTTTTTTTTTACATTTCCTCAGGTGAGCGTTAAGGCCCATGAGTCTCTTGTTTTCATTTAAAATGCGATTTGTATATCAAGATATCAATGATTCATCATTTATATTCTGTATTTATTAGCCTGGTCATTTGGAGATTTTGTCTGTGCTGTCGCAGTTGGTGCAGGTGCTGTCGTTGCAGCTCCCGTGGTACTTGGAGCGGCAGGTTTCACTGGAGCCGGGATAGCCGCCGGTTCTTTGGGAGCGTCAATGATGTCTGCATCAACGATAGTTAATGGAGGTGGTGTTGTTGCCGGTGGTATTGTAGCCACATTGCAGTCAGCTGGAGCAGCTGGGATTGGAATTGCAGGAAAAGCTGCGATTGGAACTGCAGCTGGTGCAGCTTATCATTTGGCTAACGACGAGGAATGCAATAAAAGTTAATATTTGAGGAAATTTTAATTGTTTATTCCCAGACTTATCTGAAGCAAAATTATTGATTTTAAAGCTATGTCAAAAACGGTTAATTACATGTTAATTTTTTGACAATTTGTAACATTTTGGCTTCATTTGAAAAAATTTAATTTTACTCTATTTTTATCAAAGTTGTTACTTTTATATTTTGTATTATAATATTAATATTCCTTAATATTCTACCTGATTTCATTTCATTATAACTTATTGTGTCGGATGATCACTTGTGACACAGAACATACATAATGGCTGAATGGGTTTTATTAATTTTATGAATCTCGACTTTTTATAATTTTCATAACTTGTGCTTTAATAATTTTATTTCTTCTTATTTTTTTTTAAATTTTAAACACTCAAACACATATATATGATTAAGCTGAATATGATATAGTTTTATAGTTTTATTTAGAACAAAAAACCGATAAATGTCTACATGCTGGAGCGTCAGATTTCAAAATACCATATCTTTGCCAATACAAAGTTTTTAAAATTCAAAAGCGTAAAATAAGGTAACGGACCTAAACTAAACTAAACTAAAACCAGAAAGGGGATTGCTGTCTTATTTCATACTTATTTTGCATATCCACCATTGAATCTGCTTTGATATTTTAGTGTTTCTTGTTGGTCAGCGGCAATTAACCGTGCTATAACGATTCAAAATGACCCCGTTTCGAGGTTGGAGAAATATTGCCTATGCAACTTCAGGCCTCTAATTATTTCAAAAGAATCCAATGGGATATAACGCTCACTTTGGTGAAGGCCATTTTCGAAAATAAATAAATAATAACCTTTCAATCTGAATTTTTATGAAATAATACAATTCAAAAGTAGTAGCACATGACAAATTCACCGACAAAATGTTTACATGAAGCCAATGCATAACTATCGCTTAAATGAAATCGTGACATTTACTACGCTTTTTGTTTAGCTCACCTGAGCTGAAAGCTCAGATGAGCTATTGCTATCCATCTTCGTCCGTCGTGCGTCGTGCGTAAACTTTTTACATTTTAATCTTCTCCTCCAAAACCACTTTGCCAAATTTAATGAAACTTGGTAACCATCATGCCTTGGTGAAGCCCTTTCAGATTTGCACAAATGAAGGAGTTATGTCCCCTTGAGGCCCCATACAGGGGGAAATAGTGAAAAACTTTAAAAATCTTCTCCTCTGAATCTACAAGAGATATACCTTAGTTATTTCATTTATAACATCCATAGGTCATCTTTTTTCAGATTTGCACAAATGGTAGCCATGGGGCTCAAAATTGGGAAATTGTAAGGCACTGGGTGGGGAGATTGCTAAAAATTATATATTTGTCACTATATCTTGAAAACTATTAACTTTTTGTATAGGCATGTATATTAGAATATTGTAGGTATTGACATGACGATCATTTTGATATATAGTACAAGGTCATATGTTAAAAGGTCAAGGTCACAGCTGCAAAAGAAGACTTAAATTGCTAATTATCTTAAAAACTTTTACCTTTTTGTATAGGCATGTATATAAGAATATTGTAGGTATTGACATGACGATCATTTTGATATATGGTTCAAGGTCATATGTTGAAATGTCAAGGTCACAGCTGCAAAAAAAGATTTAAATTGCTAATTATCTTGAAAACTATTAACTTTTTGTATAGGCATGTATATTAGAATATTGTAGGTATGACATGACGATCATTTTGATATATGGTTTAAGGTCATATGTTGAAAGGTCAAAGTCACAGCTGCAAAAGAAGACTTTAATTGCTAATGATCTTGAAAACTGTTAACTTTTTGTATAGGCATGTATATTAGAATATTGTAGGTATTGTAGGTATGACATGATGATCATTTTGATATATGGTGCAAGGTCATATGTTGAAAGGTCAAGGTCAAAGCTGAAAAAAAGACTTAAATTGCTAATTATCTTGAAAACTATAAACTTTTTGTATAGGCATGTATATTAGAATATTGTAGGTATTGACATGACGATCATTTTGATATATGCTGCAAGGTCATATGTTGAAAGGTCAAGGTCACAGCTGCAAAAGAAGACTTTAATTGCTAATTGTCTTGAAAACTGTTTACTTTTTGTATAGGCATGTATATTAGAATATTGTAGGTATGACATGACGATCATTTTGATATATGGTGCAAGGTCAGATGTTGAAAGGTCAAGGTCAAAGCTGAAAAAAAAAGACTTAAATTGCTAATTATATTGAAAACTATTAACTTCTTGTATAGGCATGTATATTAGAATATTGTAGGTATTGGCATGACGATCATTTTGATATATGGTTCGAGTCATAAGTTGAAAGGTCAAGGTCACACCTGCAAAAGAATACTTAAATTGCTAATTATCCTTTAAAACTATTACCTTTTTGTATAGGCATGTGTATTAGAATATTGTAGGTATTGACATGACAATCATTTTGATATATGGTACATAGTCATACGTTGAAAGGTCAAGGTCACAGCTGCAAAAGAAGACTTAAATTGCTAATTATCTTGAGAACTATTAACTTTTTGTATAGGCATGTATATTAGAATATTGTAGGTATTGCGACAACGATCATTTTGATATATGGTTCAAGGTTATATGTTGAAAGGTCAAGGTCATATCAACATAGGAATACTAAAATTATTAATTATCTTGAAAGCTATAAATTTCATGCATAAGCATGTATATTAAAATATTGTAGGTATTGACATGACAATCATATATGGTTCGAGGTCATATATGTTCAAAGTCAAGGACATAGCTGCATAAGTATACTGAAATTGATTAATGATTTGGAAATTATTCATTGCACTACAGTTACTTCATGCATATTATATAAGCTATTTATAAATGAAATGTGAGTGGATATATTTCTGATTAAGTTTTGTGGGAGTTCTCAACTTGAGAAAAATTTTAAAGTTTCTCTACTTAATATATTGTCTATTGCACTTTGCAAACAGTATTGCACTATATCTTCAGGTGAGCGTTAAGGCCCATGGGCCTCTTGTTTGTAGAAAAACAGTGATTAAAAATGTGGGAAAAAATCATCTACAATAAAGCTACTAAAATTCGCCAAAGTATTAGAAAAAGGACCTGGAGAAAACTTGAGCAATGACCTTGATTTTTCATCTTGAATCCGTTTGAAATGCAATTCAAAGAAAATTGGATATTGACAAATCTAATTCTCTTTTTTTTTTTCCTTTTTTTAAAAAGCTGACTTCAATTGTTAATTGGGTTATCTCTCTTTGAATAGAAGTCTTCAATTAAAGACAACTACTGATATTAATCAACTGGACTAAAAAAAAAGTAATATGAACCACATTACAGTAACATGTTCTTTACTCTTCCACTGGTGATATAAATAATTAAATCTTGAGTTTGGATCTTTGATGGCCAGGCCCCAGTTTCACAATCATTCATGGGTGGTGACTTCAGAATATCTGGTCCCATTTTCACAATGATAAACTCAACTGAGTGTACACTCAACTCAAATTTGGGAATATTTCAATGTCAATTTTTAAGACATTACACAGTTAAAATTGAATGTCTAATGTTATATCTAAATTGTTTAAGTGTAGGTTTGTTGAACAAACAAAATGGTGTCTCATAAAACTAAAATTATTAAAATATTGATGAGAGAAAAATGGGAATATTTGAGTTGAGTGTACACTCAGCTGAGTAAATGATTGTGAAAATGAGACCAGATATTCTGAAGTCACCACCCACATCGACAGACGAGTGCTAAGTGCTCTTTGGTTTTCTTCAACATCCCAGCACTGACCACATTGATATAAGTGAAATAACCTTGTCTTGACTAAATAAAAAATAAATATGATTAGATATATATATCTTGAGCCTTTTAAGTGTCATATGCTCGTGCTGGCATCATCGGAAAGTTTGCTTACAGATCACAGTGCCTCTCACCGCCTGGGTTCCAATTCCACTCGGGACAGATCCTAGTGTGAGAAAGTTTGTTAGTTCACTTGCCGAAGGTCGGTGGTTTTCTCAGGGCACTCTGGTTTCCTCCCCATCCCAAAACTGACTGCCTCGAAATAAGTGAAAGATTCTTGACTGGGGCGTAAAACACCATTACTCTACTCCACTCATAGGAAAGTTTGCTTATATTATACAACAATTTCCTCTACTACAGATGTTTTACCGGTTCCGAATTTGTATCAGTTCCGAATAATCCCATCATTTAGAATTGTCTGATTAAAAAAATAATTCACATTCTTCTCATATTTCTTTTCAGTTATGATGCTTGAGTATTACGCATTCGATCGATATATTTTTTAACTTGTCATTAAGCGTCTTCAACGCAACAGAGATGTTTCGTGGATGGCCTATTAATTTACCAATACAAAATCATAGTTGCTGACACACTTTTGACAATTAAGTTTAAAAAATTCATGCTTAACTTAGAAAGAATTTAACATGCCGGATACTTTCCTTTTCCATTTTGATTTATCAACAGTTGAAGTTGAGTTGGGCTTGGTCTAGAAGTGCTACCAATAGCTTTTCAAATAATAGGTTAAGACAAAAACCCCAATTCTGATTTTTCCTGTCCAAAATTAAGAAATCAAACAAACAAATATACATAAAGTCTTGCAATTAAAAGTTTAAAAAGAAAAAGAAAAAAGAAATTCCATGAAAATCAAGTATTGTTTAAAATATGAAAAATACCAGCAGTAGCAAAATCTTAACCACAATTTTGAAGAAACATAAATAGTAAACCATCAAAACCAAAAACCTCATGTTGGTTTATTTTTTCTTTCAGTCAATCAATAATGCTCAATTAAGCTTATTCTACAAATGATTGATTGAATGAATGAATAAGGTTTTAGGTCCCAGTCAAAATATTTCACTTATATCAAGACTTCACCAGCTATAGGTGAAGTCGTAGAAATTTTGACCTCTGCAGTGTGCTCATGGCAATGTGCAGGGAGGGTTATATAGTGTGTCACACCTGCTGTGACATGGGGCATTAGTATTTAAGGTATCATCCAAAGGACTCTCTGACTTTCATACCTGAATGCCAAGTGTTTGGCAAAAGAACAGTCACTACCTATTTTCAGTCTTCAGGGTTCTAACCCCAACCTCCCACATACAAAACAAGCACTCTACTAACTGAGCTACTGTAGTGATTATTTCTCAAATGAGGTCATAAACCTTCATCTTTGAACCTATAACCTTGAACAATATACCAAATGATCTTCATTACTATACTAAAAATACCCTATGCCTATACAAGAAGTTAAAAGTTTTCAAGCTAATGCACAATTTTAGTATTTATAAGCAAAAAATATCATTTCATGGGCAACAACTCCTACAAAGATTATCAAACAGGTACGAAACTTCGTATCAAGTTAGATTTTGCTATGCAGGACATTTTTCCAATTTAATTATTTTATCTATCTCTTATAGTTTGCAACAAACTAGGCAAAAGCTCAAAAAATCACAAACAAGGTCATGACCTTGATTTTTGATCCCATTTTGAAGGTAATTACAAGAAAATCTGTTCAAATGGTCAAGTAATAATTATCTGAAGCCATTTTACTTTTTTTTTTTAAACGTGAAAACACTTTTCTACCTAATTTCACAAAATAAACGAACTATAGGCTTAAGATTCAAGAGAAGCCAAATATCACATCAAATTTTTTGAGAAGAATTTTTTTTAGATATTTGCACACCTCGATCACCTCGACCTAATTTTGGTAGCCATTGCAATGCCATGAACAAATCTGAACTGCACCAGCCCAAACAAGCTTCTGACTAAGTACCATTTAAATCTGTCCAGAAGTTATTTAAGGAGGAGAAGCAGAAAATATGTGTTAAAATGCCCACATGCTGGGCTATACCATAAGCTCACATGACCTGTGGTCAGGTGAGCTTAAAATTAAGAAAGTAAAATTTAAAAAAAATCAATAAAAAAAAAATAAAGAAAATAGATAAGTATTAATTCATTTATTTGCATAGATTTCTCAAATCCATGTTGATATCAAACTTACATCTATAATCATGTTATATAATACAATGGTTACCATAGCAACAGATTTACATTTACCAATAACAATTCAACTAAAGCGAATGTCATTGAAATATTGCGAAACAGAAAAAAATATATATCTGTATGTATATGCATCTTCATTCACTCATTTCAATAATTATTGAATAATTTCTCATGTTTTCTTTCACTCTTACTACAAATATGAAAAAAATAAATAAACAAAGCTAGCCAACTCCTATATGCATAATGCAGACTAGACAAAATGGAATGATAAAATGTGAGAAAATCTAATATTTTTTCTTCATTGTTATTTCTGAGAAACCAGTGATAGAAAGTTGCTGAGAGAAAGAAAGAAAGAGAGAGAGAGAGCTTAAATTTTGGAAGTTTCATTTATATAAATAACATTTTTTTTTAAATTGAAAAATATAATCTTCAGCTATTCATATCCAAAAAAAAATTTAAAATAAATAAATAAATAAAAAATAAAAAGAAAAAAAGAAATGCATAAAAAAAAAAATTTATTTATGATTTAACAAGAAGTACGGGGGTAAACCAAACTATTGAAAAACAGTATGTGTATTAACAAGGAATCTGAAACATTGGAGTCTTGTCTGAAAAATGTCATTTGATACATAAAGGAGCACTGATGACAACACTAGCGATCCAATCAATGCATTCCTCAGTCAATTAATATGTGATATAAAAATAATCAACAGTAACTATATTGCAATCATTAAAGACAAAAAACAATTACCGAACTAAAACTGAATTATCACATTGTATTTGAAGCATTATCAACATCGTACAACAAAGATATATTGTAGATAATTGATAAGAATATAAATATACTTTATTTGCATCCTCGATTAAATGTTTTTAAGCACTAAAATCCAACCACTCATAAACAAGTACACATGCACTCACAGCCACCTTGGACAACTTAGTTGTCAATAATGAATATTATTTTATGCTAACACAAAACTTAAAATATATAGTCAGATTCAATTTGTCAGAGTTAGTTCCCTTAGAGCTGAAAAAATATATTCATGAAACTGTTTCTTACGTGAAGGAAATTTCTATATAAACAGGAAAATTAAAAATGACCTTGCTATTGTATGAATTTATCTGTTTTTTTAAAACTGAAGATGTGAAGCATTAATAACCATTGATCAGTGTGTGCACTTTAAAGAGAAAAAACCATGAAGTACACTACTATATATACTTTATCTCAATTAAGACTCTGACATTTTACATTTGTTTAACAATTAAACTGGTCTTACAGTAAAACAGCTGTTTACTTTTCTAATAAATCTGTTTTTCCCACTTTTTCTCCTAAACTTCCAGTGAAAAGATTTATTTATTTTTTTTTTTATGAAAAATGTATCACTGACAAATTATATAACATAATTAGCATGAAATATTGACAAAATGAACTTTTGTACAAAGGTAAAGTGACAAGGTTATAAAAGTTTTCTATTTGGTTTTTTGTTGTTATTTTCAATAATTGTTTTGAGAAGTTACTATTTTGTATGATGTTTTAATTTCACTCCATTTATTATATTTGGAAAAAGCTTAAATCCCACTTACACTGACTGGTAAAACTTTAACATTGATGATTAATTTAAAATTACAGTAAAATGTGGTTGTCAATTTTATTGTTAATTTTAAGGTTTAATTCCTACGTATTACATACAGTAGGTTAGGTTTACAATTAGTACTTGTGTCCCCAGAAAAAAAGATTCCATCATGGTTAAAAAAAACTAATGGGCAAGTCATGGTGGACAAAGTTTTAATGCAACATGTTTTGTGATAACAGAGTCAAAGTATTCAATTATAATTTATTTAACAAGCAACTCTTGATGACAAAAAATGAAAATTTTGTAAAATTTAACAAGTAACTAGGCAAAAATTATAGTATTTATTTATCATATATTATGTATATTTACAAGCCACTCTTGAAAAATTGAAGAAAAAAAATTGTTACATTGGAATTCATCAGCCTATCATGCGCTCAATATCTCTAAATATTTGTGCAAAATGTTTTAGAAAATAATAAGTCTACATCATTTTTTGGACAAAGTCATATTATAATATTCCATATGCTATAGAAATAATAGCTGCACACAAACATTATGAAGTCTCATGTAGTATGCTGGGAAACCAAATTACATTTAACCAGATAATAGGTCATAATGTTTTATATTTAATATATAACTTTTATGGGCAACTCTTGAAAACTGAAAATGAAGTTTCTGTTTGAGATCTACTGAAGCATCTGTCATAACTACAAACACACTAATTAGAAATGTGTGTATTTATGCGTTTTTAAACTAAAAACCTATTTAGATGATTGCTTGTAAATATCATTAGTTCTTGATATAACATATTTTTCCCATAAAGAAAAAGAAATTTCATAATAATTTCATTAAAATTGTTGTATACACATTCAAAACAGATGTGTGCAAATTTTAAAATGTTACAGATTAAATAATTACGATAACATGAAAAGTTGAAATAATAAGCTTTATATTTTTTTAAAAATTCAAAAACATGATATATATGTTGAAATACAGTATATTGTATTCTCATGTCAAAGATAAAAAATGGGTTCCAAGGGAAGCAACTCTGAAAATTAATTTTTTTAATAAATAACAGCCAACTATAAATATTTGGTAAAAATTCTCGTTTTAACAAATAATAAGAAACATGAAATGAAGATTTGATGAATTGGCAAGTTACATGTTTGTATAAAATGACTAAACAATGTATACAACAATTTATAACAGCAAATATTATAACTTTATAAAGCAATATACAATTAAATCATCCAATGAAATTAAATATTTCAATTGCAGATCTAAGAAAGAAAAAGAAATTAAGAAAATAGTGTAAAGACATAAAGTTCTAATTGGTTATTAATAATACATCTTAATTAATTTTCAATGTGGGCTCAGGCAAATGAAAAAAATATTATAGCATAATTGGATTCAACTACTTAACATATCAATAGCTGTAACCCCTACTTATTAAGTTTAATTTGTTGCTATTTGTAGTACTTTGAAAATACATTCTGTGAAACATGCTACATACATCCCAATAAAACAAGTTCATTTGTACATTGCCAGCTGAAAAAAAACCAAGCCAGAGTCTTTATCTTGTCTGCAAATAAAACGTTCAATATCAATGTATGAGTGACAGTGCTTAAATCTGTTTTCATTTTGCTAATAAAGCTGTAATAGTTCTTGTTTTTTAATACAATCTAAATTTTTTATAAATATAATTTTACATTAATAAACTAATACTATCTTAGAAATTTACATGTATGCATATAACTATATATTATATGCATTTTTTACCCTTTTGACCATAAAAATATGAGGAACCTGAAGATGTTCTATTAATATTTTATAAAAAAAAAAACGAGTCTTACAGGTATTAAAACGGCCAAGAAAGATTTTGGATATATTTACATGTAACTGTATAATTAAATTTTAGATTGGGAGATTCTACGGTTTTTCTACAAATACAAGATTGTGGGAAGAAACCCTAACAGGATTCTACGAGTTTTTTCTACTAATATCGATAACAAAACTATTAAAATACCCTTTAATCATTAACTAAAATCAGAAAAAGTTTATAGTAAAAATAGAACGATCTTCAGGTACCTAACAGTTAATCTTTGGGACTAGACTGGAGATACAGGTTTTGTCTGGGCCCAGTCATACAACTATATCACACTTTATCACCTGTCACAATAACTTTTATTAATCAAAACTTCTCTAGCACTCCTACTGTGTCCTTCAACCTATTTTTTATGATGTCCCTTAAAACTGTAACATACAGTATAGAACAAATAATAATCTATTTTTCAATAAGTTCGTTTCATGTACCATATTATTACACTCATGAGACTTTATAATTTTCATTGGTAAAGGAATTCAATATTTTTTTTGTTGATTTCTGATTTAAATACAGATGTTTGCAGCAAAATTTGTCCCATAACTATCACAGACAAAAGTTCTGCAAAAGCATTATGGGATACATATATCATAGTACATGATACATCATAATCAAAATACAAATGTACCTTACATAAAAATATTCCAAATTGCATTATTCCTCTAAAGTCTATGACCATAAGACAAAATAAATATATAGAATATGTATCATTAATGGAATTCAGACAGCCATGCTGTTTGGTTGTAACATAACTGGCGGTAAAACTGGCAATTCTGACGCCATATCTGCTAAATAAATACTAAGTTCACTGAATAATGGCCTGTCTCGAGGACAGTCTGTCATGCATTTTCTTATTAAGTCTGTAATCTCAGATGGGCACTGATCTGACATTTCCAGTTGTATATCGCCTACTTTTAGCCGTTTTAATATTTCCTCGTCCATCATATTAGCATACGGCAAGTCAGCTAAATGGAAAACCTCCCATACAAATACACCATAAGACCAAACATCACTTTTTGTTGAATAATCATCTTCTATAGCTGCTTCTGGTGGCATCCACCTAAGTGGCACAAAGTTTTGATTTTGTTGATAATATTCACCTTTATATACATCTTTACATAATGATAAACTTGATATTTTAAGTTCTGATCTGGATGTTAAAAGTACGTTTCTAGCTGCTAAGTCTCGATGAACAAATCTATGATTTGCAATATGTTCCATTCCTGCTGCCACCTGTTTGCACATACTCAGTTTCTGAGTTGTGTTCAGTGGTGGCACTCGGGGTATTCTACGCCCATTGTCACTTCTTGTTGCCAAAAGGAACTGTTTGAGATCACCCTGAAACAAATGAAATAAAACAAATTATAGACTGTAATATAAGGTATTTCAAGCATGCTTTATACAATCTCATTTTCTTAAAATTTAAAAATCTCATTTAAAATTCTCATTTAGATTCCACTTTTTTGCGACTTATTTTAACATGCATGCATGTATTTTACAGTAAAAAAAACTTATTACTAGTGATAAATCATCTGTTCTGCATACATACCTTTTTTTGGCCATCTCCAATTATAATTTACATTTACTGTTACAATCAAAGCACGGCCACATTACTCCAGACAGTTAACCAATCAAATAAGACATTAAATAAAACAAAGAAGAATATTTTTCTCATTAGGTCTGAGTCTAGGTGAATCATTCACATAGCTTTAAACCATACCACAATTACCACTTATCCATGGTAAACCTTGCAGGATATACATTTGTACATTGAATTGCAATTTAAAACAAAATAAAACATAAAATTTCATGTGACACAAGACTTACCCAGTCACAATATTCTGATATAACAAATTGTGGTTCCATATCTCGACAAATACCTAAAACATGAGATATGTTGGGATGGTCCAGTTTAGCATACATATCTAGTTCTTGTCGATATTCAAAGTATAGAGATTCATCTCGTGTTAACAGAGACTTGACAACAACAAGTGTTTCTGGTTCACCATCACGTATAGCTCTGGCTTTTGCTAAGAAAACATCACCAAACACTCCCCTACCTGTTTAAACAGAACAAAATAGAACAATGACAAAAAAAAAAGATATTCACATTATTTTTTAAACATCAAATCCATATTTTTTTTTTTTTTTTTTTTTTTTTTTTTTTTTTTTTTTTTGATGGGATCCTTGCATAAGACATAAAACGCTTTAGTAATATTCTATAGATTTAAGAATTCTTCAGCTATCTAAACAATTATTCATTACAATGTATTGAAATTCTTGAGATTTAGGTTGTGATATATATTATTTATGAAGAAAAGGAAAGTAAAAAACAGATCATAATACAAGATCAAGATGTTAATATTAAGACTGTTTGCTATAAGACTTCTACTGTTCTATGTTGGTAACACAATCACTAATGTCTTATTAACAAGTCTTTTGAAAATATTTAATTTTCCATGATGTTTAGGTGTGTTGTATCAAGCATCTGGCCAAACCTTTCTCAGTGTACTATATATATAAATGAATTTAAACATTCAGAATGGAAATTTTAAAGATACTGACCTAACATTCCAAGAGTTTGTAAATCATGTCTCGGGAACTGTAAACTGTCGTAACTACCACGTCTGCTCCGGGAGAATGCCTGAGAGTGAGTCTGTGACTGTGAAGAATGTGATGGGTGAGAACTCATTCCAGACACATGAGATCTGTTGTCACTGTCACTACGAAATGGGGTCCTGGATTCACTGTCCCTGTCCTTCATTAACAATTCATGTTGTTCCCGGCTAATATCTCCATTTTCTGATTTCACTGCTAATACAAAAATATTCATTGTTAATTGTATGGTATTGTTTTAAAGGTTTCAAACATTTCAACTACATAATACATCTATATGCTAACTTCTGTACTCACTCATTATGAGGACTTTGGTGGCAGAGTAACTTTAAGTATGTGCTTATGAACCACAATGCCTCTAAAAACCTAGATCTGAATCCCACAAGGCAATTTCCTAGTGTGAATATATTTGTTAGTATGCTTGTTAAAGGCAGGATATCTCCAGTCAGAGTTTCCTAAGTCATAAGGTATTCTGTTACTGTAGTTCTTTTTATTTTTGTACATGTACATGTAATCTAAATTATCATTATACCTAAAGATTTTCTGTTTCTTTTCTGCATTAGTAAGCGATAACTGCAGAATGCAGTCAAGCCAATAACAAGAGCCAGATATGCCCCAGCACTGCACACAGCAATAATAATAGTCTTCATCATGCCAAATCCTGCTTCATCTACAGCTCGACTTGACTTGACCATATCCTGAGTACCTAAAATAGTTACAAAACAGAATAATAATAATAATAATTATAATAATGAGAAGACAAAAATCAAAATATTCTTATTCAAATGTACATTTGTATATTAGACAGCATTTTTTATTCACTTATTTACATCTTAATACATGTACATGTATATACAATCAAATGTTGTTGTTTCAATGAAACATTATGCACCAAATCACCTTTATAATGACATAGAGACAATAGGCCATGTAATCAAATCATGACGAAACTATCCATTTTTATGAGAGATATATCAGTAGTATCTTTACTTATCATTTAAACCATAAATAAATACAGTCGACTCTCGTTAATTCATAATTGGTTGAATCAAAATTTTGCTTAAATCGAAATGATATAAATGGTCCCGTCAGATCGCTATGTATTTCTATGCAAATTTGTTTTAAAATCGAAATACCGAAATTCGAAATTTTGCTTAAATCGAAGTAAATTTTCAGTCCAGATTACAAAATATAATGAAAATTCCAATGTTTTAATCGAAATATACTTTTCTTGTTTATCGAAGTTGGATTTGTTTATACAACAAGTTGAAACTAAGCGGCAAAATAAAAAACAATAACATGTACACAAAAAAATATTTTATCTTAAAAATATTGATTTATACCTAAAAATAATTAATCCGTCTCTTGTTTAAGAAGTGTTTATAGTAACAGAGTGACGGTTTACTTTGAAGATTAATTTCCGACTCAAAATACACATGAAAAAAGGAAGTCGGTATCCCATGCTTTTTTCACGATTTTCTCTTCTGGTCAGGTCATAGTAAACTGTCTGTTAGTAAAAGGAAAAATTTCATTGGTGCAAAAAAAAAAAAAGTGGGCGGTCTGCTACTTCCACAGTTATTGATCACAAGAAATTTTCATATGACCCCTTAATTTTCGAATTAACGAGAGTCAACTGTACTTATAGAAGTTTGTATATAATATTGTAAATATAGAAGTTTAAGCAATTTTCCATGGTTTTTATGAACTTTTAAAGTAAGATAGCTTCTCCTTTTGTGCATTTAAAACCATTCATTATACTTTAAAATCAGAAAGACAATAGAAAATTACTTTATATTGACTAGTGTTACCAGATCAGGATCCTTAAGAAACTAGATCTTTACTGGGGAAAACTAGTCATCTACAGAAAAGCTCCACTTGCAGTCTATTGATTGTTGAAGTTGAGTTCTCTCTAAAAAATGTATCACGGACAAGAAAATAAAAAACCTCTTGGTCTCCAGAGACTTGCAATAAATACTTGTGTTTTTTTTTTTTTCTGCAGCTTTGTTTATTATAAATAAAGACACCTTAATGAAAGTGAAAAAGCTTTTAATGGAACTTTCCTCCTTTGAATTTAAATCAAAATTACCATGAATCATTTCTTATCCAAATCTGGATGTCAAAAAGAAGATTGTAGTTATGGAGTTTTATTTCTCAGTAAAGACTATTTTATCTAGATAGCAGATTGGGGATGCCTGGAGAAAACCAAAAATCACCAGAAAGTGAACCAACAAATGTCTGCTTTTTTTATGCCATCGAATTTTTCAATTTCATTTTAGCAAGCCCAATTCAAATTATTCTAATTTTATTCAATAGTAAAATTTCCAGTCAAATATAGCTAGTAAGTTGCCTATATTTCAATACATCAATATTTTAAATAAATGTACATATGAATGCAGAATAAAGTCTTCAACCAAGCAAACAACTAGAGTAAAATCTGTATATAACAACCACACGTAAGACCTTAGAAATATCAACTTTATATACAGATGGCCTTTATATAAAAGTTCATAGTGATTTAGATAGGAAACAAACAAACTTTAAAACAGTTGTCTAAATATGCAAGTGGTCTTTATAAAAAGGTGGTTGCTATAACAATTTTATTGCACATTGCAATATGTTCTGATTTGATGAGTCAAATAAATTCTACAACTGCCACTGTAACAAACTGCATGTTTATGGCTGAATCAAAATCAAGTGGCATCATCATGCTTTATTAATAAAGCAAAACACTTTTCTCTCTACTATGGCCATAAAAAATCAATATCCAGATTTTCATCCCGCCCGCCCCCTTTTTTAACACCCGCCATGATTTATTTTATTTTCGGATTTTGAACTTGTGTCCAGTTTCGATTCCAGCTTTTATAACAAATCTGCTCGCTCCATGAGCCATAAGGTAATATGTAAAAGCTGACTGGTTTCCAATCGAGTTGTGCATTATAACAACGAAAGCAGAGTGTTTTGTGCTCCGTGAACCATAGGATTATACATTTGTACGTAGAAGTTTACTGGTGTCTGATCAAGTTGCAGACGATTTCCAAAAACAAAAGTAGCCCGTTTTGCATATTGGTGGAAGCATGGTATTTATTATTGCCACTGTAAAACCGGGCTTAAAACAATCAAAACCTGGTATGGCTGCCAAGTTCCAGACAACATGACATTAATGGAATTATATAAGGACTTTGTAGGTGATAAACCCGATCATCAGATGTCCGTTGCTAACGCATTGAATTCAAGAATCATGGTTCTTGTTTGTCGCACAAAACACGAGTTGACAGAGTGACAGAGTGTAATCCAAAAAATAAAATTAAAAAAATTAAAGCCGTCCCCCCCGCTCCCATTTTGAAAAAAAATTGGATGAAAATCTAGGTATTAATTTATTATGGCCTAAGCAGGATAATTTGAAAATTTATGAATCCAACACATTTTATTTCAGGAACAGGAAAATCAATAATTACTTTAAGCATTCATAAATTGGGATAATTTTAACATTTCCTAAACATAGTTTCATTTAATTTTAGTGTTCGAGTGCAATATGTAGCAGAAAACGAAAACATAGAAAAATACTGAATCCTGTCATTCAAAAATGTAAAGAAATTTTACTGATATAAACAATTAAATATGCATATTCATTCAGACTTTTGCCACCCTTTCCTGAAATATTTTTCACTAAACTGGACTCTCATTTTGCAGCAAAGCATAACAAACCCATTTTTTGTTAAAAAATGTACAAAAAGTTTATTTCATCTTAAATACAAAAATGAAATAATGTAATCAAATTTGCTGAATGAATAAAACAAAATAACTGGATGCACTTGAATAGAACACTGCATGCCTCGACAAATAAGGTTGTCACATTTATATACTAGTCACTGCAATCTTATATTAGGAGGTCTTGAACATTTTATCGAAATCAATCGAATAATACTTTGAATTTGTTAAATATATTTCCTTTTTTTTTAAATCATTTTCTGATCCCAGACAGCTAAATGCAGAAAAAAAGTTGCTTGTTATAAATTCACTCCCTATCTGTGGCCCCCGGTCTTCAAAGCAGATTTCTGTCTAAGTCCCAGATATGGTTCTGTTTTGTAATTACATATTTAATTCATGACACCTAAATGTTCTAAACATGACAACCATAGCTTCAAATATGCAGTACACTTATCTGTGTGTCAAAGCGACATGTGATCAAGATAACGAAATTATGACAAAAAAGTTCTATGCAGGATAAATAAAAAATTATCACAACTATCCACAACGTCCATGTACTTCCTGGCCTTGACCTTCCAATACTATGACCACAGTTCAGCATATTGTATGTTGCTGCAAAATTTATATTTCTGAATTTCATTTTTTTTCCTCTTAACATTTTAAAACATTTACAAAAGAAAAATTAACAAGTTTACCTTTTTATATTGACAATATCATTGTATATCAAAAATAAATAAATGAATTTAATCAATAAATAACAAGAGCACTGCTGAGCGTAGCATTATACGCCCGTGTTATATTGATCGAGTAGTACTATTTACTAGTGTGGCGACACCTTTAGGGGTTTCGCGGGAAAGAATGGAACAATCTAGAGGATTTCTATCAGTAGAGCTCATCCACAGAACTTGCCACTCAAAAGTTTGACACAGACCTAACGGATAAGTGCCAAACCTACCAATAATTTGGTAAAGAATTGGTTACTTTAATATGGGTACGAATTCAAAACGGTACGTTAAATTGTTTTTGGATGATAGCGCCGACTTTAAACAGTTATTGTGGATTTTATGTAAAAGATAGAAAAAATATAAAAATACCGTCTTTTCCGTCAGATCTTAAACATTTTTCGGTCAATGGACGACTTTTTCGTACAATGAACTGTTATTGAACAGGAGTGTGTTAAATGTAATTGTTTTTTGGAAAAATTCATTTTTTTGCATGTTTGACCCCAAAATTAAGTATGATACCGATTTTTCCCAAAAATTTCACCAAGTTAGATAGCTAGATCGCATTAGACTCCATAACCTCAGAAATTTTTAGCAAAATCTATCGAGGAGTTTTCAAGGTCCCCAAGATGCAAATATATGCTGCTAAAAAGGAGAAAGTTGTCGCCTTTATCATTTCACATCCAGAGGATGATCCAAATGAATTCGTCACTAATCCTCTAGATTGTTCCATTCTTTACTAAGAAGTATAAGTACAACTAGGATAGATGTATGTAAAAATATATTGCTAAATGGATAGTGGTAGACTGCTATATAATTCATATTCATTTCCAGGAAGGAAGAAGTTTAAAATATAATGTTAGGTCATGGCAGTGTTTTCATGTGTTAAGCATTGCATGCAGGAAGATTTTAGGAAACAAATACATTTTTTGTCTGAAATGTTTTGAGAACCTTTTTTTTAACCAACCTGAAATAATTTATATCTATAAAGCTTAATTATAATTTGAACTGTTGTCGTGATCTGTGCAGTATGATAAAAAGGTGTTTTAAGTTAAAAAAGGGGCATAACTCCTCCAAAAATAATCTGAAAAAGTTGTAATTCGAACTTGCACCAGATAATAACATCGTAAATGTGTATACCAAATTTCATTTGAATCCATAAATAGTTGTAGGCTCTGATGATCGGAAACCACATGGTCATACATACAAAAATTTCTAAGTTAAAAAAGGGGCATAACTCCTCCAAAAATAATCCGAAAAAGTTCTAATTCAAACTTGCACAAGGTATTACCATGGTAAAGCTGTATACCAAATTTCATTTGAATCCATAAATGTTTGTGGTCTCTATTGAACAGAATACAAATTGTTAACAGACGCCCACACGCCCGCCCGGACGGACAGCACCGTAACATAATACGTCCCGTCATATGACGGGCGTATAAAAATTATTGCAATTTAGAAAAAAATAAATTATCCAAATTTAAAATGATAGTATTGTCTTGTAACTAAAAAGTATCCTGCTTTAGTATTCCAGTACTATGTAAATAGTACATTTGTTGAAAAAAAAAATTTACAAAAAGAACTTATCGACATGTAATTGGAAAAAAGAAACATCAGTTTAAACACTAAAGTTTCATTGAATGTTACCATGACTCAATGATGGCAGAATAAAATACTTAAATAAATGAAGGTGTTTCCTGAAAACCAGAGAGAGAATTAAGAACCAAAACAGCATGCTCTTTAATTAAAGGAAACCACAAACATCTTCAATGGAGATTTAGTGTAATTTTGTATCAGCACACCCCCCCCCCCTTCACTCCACCCCACTTCTGCAGAACTATGGTGCTCACCTGTTTCTATGCAAATAACATCAAGATATGTGTCATCAACATTAAAGATAGACATATATTTACCAGAAAATTAACCAATTTCCTAGGCATTTAACAGCTCTTAATAGAAGTGGTACTGAAACAAAAGACACCAAATGTTTCCCCATTTAAAGACACCACCATCACAAAGTTCTACACTACTACAAAATAAAAAACTTTTTATAAATTAAAATCATTCTTTTCTTACTTGTAACATCTAAAAAGGCTTCCATTCTGATATAACCTGCAGTATTATTAGCTGTGCATCCATATTTTCCTCGATCCTCGATATATACTTGTGACACTTTTAGTGTTCCATTTGGGAAAATCTACATAATAATGATAATAATAATAATAATAATAATAATGTGGAGACCCAAGGCTCTAAATCATTATTTAATGTTTGTGTTTTAACAAGTCAAAAATAATGTACTAGAAAATTTATCATATATTATTATATATGTATTCATGGTATTCAAGGGCAAAAAATAAAAAAAATATCCATGAAAAAAAATAGTCCTTAGAAAAAACCTGAAGTAAAATAAAAAGTTATTAATAATTTGATTGATTATAATATAAAGTCCACCTACTGTGACCCTTCTGTAATCAAATCCATCAGTAAAAGAGTTTTTGTCCCATTTGATTTCTGGTCTAGGATCACCAATGGCAACACAATGTAACATGGCTGTCTGACCTTCAAGAACAGTGGTGTTGTGTGGCCTTGTCTGAATTCTTGGTCTTTCTGCAAAAACATTAAATAAAGTTTTACTATTAGATAATTACATTTTTAGTGATTAAAAAACATATTTCTTTTTTTCTGCTAATACATTTTTTGAAAAATTATTTTTTTTAAAAAAAATCCAATGCTAAAAAAAGGTGAAAACACTTTTAATGCATGCTGTTTTGAGAATGTATCAGTAAATGTTTTCAATGTGTCATATCAAGCCAATCATTTTTATATATTTGTCTGAATTACAGATAACTGCTATCATCATATCAGTCAAGTATCTTTTTTTTATAGATATAGATATAGAAGCATTCTCCATACTATATTTTCATATTTGAATATAAATAATATTAAACAAACAAAATAGTTCTTCGCTTTCAATGAAGAACAAACATCAAACGATACAAAAAAATAAATCTGTGTTTTTATCTTTCCCTACATACATTTATTAGTACAGGCACATGTGTAAAAATAGCATTCTTAGTGGAACATGATATCAGAAGTTTATTATTTCTAATCCTGTTGTAATAAAGATACATCAATATTATCTTAAAGTTGCAGAAAATGTGAGTTACATGTCAAATTTCAAAACAAACATGCGCAAAATTTTTAGTATTAATCCCAAACAAAAGTAAGACATGACTTTACATTATATAAACAAAATAACGGAAAATTGTTTCCAAAATAAGGTGCCTGTTGTCTAATGAATCGTGTTGCCCATCAATGTGACATGTAATTTTCTAAAGGTAAGCAAATTAAGGACAGTAACATTATTTGTAATCATGTATAGACCAGCTTTAGCATAACAGGAAAAACTTCCTTCAAAAATTATCTATATTTTTACATGAATAATTATCAGTTTTATTGACACTAATTGCACATGTTTTTTCCGAATTTCTTCTAAATAAATGTACTTTACAATCTTAATTTTTTGCAAGACATATGTCGTGCAAACTGATCCATCGACAAAAACTTTTGTTTGGGAGAAAATCCCAGTACTAAGTGCAATTACCATAAGGAAAAAAATGTTGAATAAACAAATTAAATATTAAAACCCTAATAATACGAAATTATCTGAAAGAACTCAGTAACATTGGGGTACCTTAAATCTAATAAGCCTGTCGTTAACGATAAATCAAAACGTGGTGATTTTCTTACCGACAACAGCTATATACACTGTTGCATTAATAAATCCTTGTTGATCACTGTGTGCTATGCAGGTGTAGAACCCTTCATCCGTTTTTTTGACGTCACGGAAGTACAAAGTCCCATCAGCATTTGTAACATGTGAAGCAAAATTCAAACTACCATTCTTCAGCCAGTTTACAATTACATGACCATCACCTTCTGCTTTACAAGTTATTCGTTCATCAGTTTTATATTCAATGAAGGTATTTTTTGGTATGGGATTAAATCGAAGTTTTTCTAAAGTAAACACAATAAATGCAATAATTTTCTTTCAAATCATAAAAAAAAATATAAATAGCACTTCTTATACATTCCTTAATTAAATTAGATTTAAGAAAAAGATTTCAATTGAAAACTATGTACAAATCCCCATATTAAATTTCAAATTATCCTATGCATTCTCAAAACCAGTAAAAACAGATTGTTGATTTTAGTACCGAAATCGCACAGTGAGCACACCAACATTTAAATGTAAACTCTAATATTTAAAGACTGTTCAGGGTTATTATTTAATATGGTCTTACTACACAGGTAGTCTCGTACAGAAGGTATTTTGTTTGAAATAGGAAGTAAAGAGACCTTAAATATTGATCTTAATGATATTTAATTGTCTATATAAATTTATACAATGGTATTTAGTTGATGTATGAAGCAAAGTAACTGTTCAACATTAATCCTAATGGAAAGGAGTAATAGTGTTTGATGCCTGGTCAAGATTCTTCCTTTTATATCAAGACAGTCAGTTCTAGTATTCTGGGATGGTGGAGAAAATCACTAACCTTTGGCAAACAAACTGACGAATTTTCTCAAACTAGAACCTGTCCAAGTAAGATTTCAACTTTCGTGTTTAGTTCTAAAGGACAGGGTGTCTTTATACATAAGTGGCCACTAAGCAGGTTTTTACTCCAGGAACTTCTTAATCATCAGATTTGATACATGCTCACACTGACTATATGTGCAACATCAATGGAAATATGTTTTTCCACACATCAACAAACTCACTTCACTTCCCTTTTAAAAGTACAAGTTAGCATTTTCAAATGCACAAAAATGACCAAAGACACATCAAACAAAAGATAATAGTGATTGTTTGAAAAAAATATGATCCACAGAAAAAATCAGGTGTAAAAACAAATCAGTTGTTTTTGAACATATCTTACTTCTGACTTGTAAATAGGCTTCACTTGACTCCACTAGTTTCTGACCAGTAGTATTTGCTACACAAGCATAAGTGCCAACATCTTCTGACTTCACATTTGATATTGATAATATGCCATGCATTTTATTCATGTGATGTCTACTTGAACCCTGTAGAAATAAGATATATAATTTTTTATATAATGAGTTTTAAAATTGTGTATAACAACCACCTGCTGCTGATCACTAGCCCTATAATGAGTATAATAATATGGCAAGTGGTCATCGCTAAGTCAGGCATTAAGGGAATTATACTAACATCAAATTTCGTTATTCCATATACAATGCAAGTGATAGTTCCTAGTAGTTCCATACTGACAATATGGTATATAACATTAATCACTTGTGTACCTCATTAACAAGATATGTTTGCAGCTGCTGATTTTTCTTTTCCAAGGACTATATAATGCTGCATATTGGGTCCATCTTTCATAAATAACCATGATTCTTTTGTTTTTATATCTTAACAGTCTAACAAGTGATAGGTACACCTTTACATATGTGCAATACTATAGCTATTTTCTTATGTTTCCAAAAATTGGTGTTATTTCTACGAGAAACTATTGTCTATATACTGTAAGTGTAGATTTTTTCGCGGTGTACTTATTTTCCCTTGTTTCGCTGTTGAAGAATTTCTGCGAAAATTTGTACCACATGAACAATAATACATTAAAGTACATAGTCAACATCGATATTGTCTCTATTAATATAGACCATGTACATTAAATCATTCATATTTAATCCAATTATTTACAATCAACCCGTCACTGGTACACTATTAACAAACTTATTGAATTCAGAATTATTTTGAATCAAAAAGATTTTAATTAGCATTTCTGGGGATGTGGAAATTTTAGGATGAAGCCATTTTTTCAAAATTTTCACAACTGGATACCTGACTGTTTACTGAATAAACCTGGTATGAGCTTTTTTTAAAATCATTTCTGAGTAGTACTTACCTGTTATTTAATCAATTTTAATCAATTTATAAAAATAAATCAACCATTCATTAGTAAGTAAAACACTATGTACAATCGCTGAGATACTAGAATCTATAGTCTATTTCATTATTGTATATACAGTCAACGTGATATAGTCCATTCCATGATCTTTGATTTTATAATCAGTTTCATAAATCCACAAATATTACACCCCGCGAAAAGGTCAGAAATTTAAAAACTGTAAAAATTTGACCCCATGAAATTAAGTACATTTACAGTGTGTGTGTGTGTGTGTGTGTGTATATATATACACATATATATATATCAGGGCTCCGGAAAACTTTGACTGGGGTGTCGGACATTTTTCAAAGCAACCGTACCACAGATGCTGTGTAAAGCAAAAAAAAAAAAAAAAACCTTCCACCGATGTTGTTATTGACGATATTTTTTAAAAAGATATTAATTTTTAATATCAAATAGATTTTAAAAAGGATTTACCTACTACATAGAGGTTATTTAGGTACATGTGGTCAGGCTCATGTGTCCACATAGTGTCGATTTTTGTACTGTTGGCGTTGACGACACAAGGTTTGATGGCCATCTTTGTTTATTGACAATCCTGCATTCTCGTTTTTCCGAAGTTACACAAACTTTACTGAACCTCATTTCAAGACCTCTTTGATTGTATTTAGACTTTTTAAAATTATTTATCTATAACTATAAAAAATTTTCAAAAACCATACAATGCGCTTTGTAGTCTTATTTGACATTTCCGTGTGGAACCTCTTTGATAAGAGTCCGACGACCACGACCTTCAAGGATCAACCCCTCGTAATCAGCTGTTTATGGCTTCCGTCTGTCAAGCGATGTGATTACTTAATAAACAACTTAACAACAAAATTAATGAGGGTTCGGGATGAAACAAAAGGAACGGATTGAGACCATGGATTCTAACTGATTAATAAACAAAAGCCTAATTATTATATTGAGACCATGGATTCTAACTGATTAATAAACAAAAGCCTAATTATTATATCTGTAGTATTTATTGAAAACGGTTGACAGATGATAGCAAACAATACTCGAGTAAAATAATGACCGACAAACATATTTATTTATATGTCCGATTAACTGAATGATTATTAACTAAAAATGTCCAACAAGTGATAAGTGATTTTTCACATCGGACAAAAATATTTTTTGTCGGACATGTCCGGCAAATATGACCGTTTCCGGACCCCTGATATATATATGTGTGTGTATATATATATATATATATATATATATATATATATATATATATATATATATATATATAATAAAAAATTTTGACAGTACCAGTTCATACTTTAAAAGCAAGTATCAGTTTCAAGAAATGCGTTTTTTAAAAACTGAATTTTTACGTAAATTTTGAAAAAAAGAGATTAAATTCAATCAAAATTTGTTCATTTTTTAATATATTTTTTTTTAAAAGTTTAAATGCCATAAGAATGTTCTTACCATTTTAATCAACTCTCTACCTTTCATCCATATTATTGTTGTCACTGGATACACAGTCCCAGTTACCTGGCAACTAAACTGAACATTGCCACCTTCTTCCACTTCCTTTGGTTGTGGTGCTTTACTAATTCTTGGTGGCACTGAAATTATCATAAATATATATATAGATATATAGATATAGATATATATATATATATAATTTTTATTTGAATTGTTTTTTGGGGTGGACTGTGAGACCACCTAAATGACTGATAGAAGCCAAGTGATCACAGTAGTCAAAAGGGAAATAACTCAAAATATACTTTGTTTTGTTTATTAATGTTCAGTTTTTACTTAGCAATCATTAAATGGCTTTTTGACTTATGCAGCTTCAAACAGATCTAAAGTGATTACAGATTTTCTACAGATTACAGTATATTTCACCACCTAGATCTGGATCAATCCCACTCAAGCAAAACAGTCAGTGGAGGAGAATTTTGATGAAGGGCTGATTTAGATTTTAAGCTACAATGGCTAATTTCTAGCCTGAAAAAAAAAAATTATTAACATAGTTTCCAATAGGCAATATAGATTGCAGAATAACTCCAATATAAATTTCTTATCCATTTCCTTCATTATCACAACCAAGGAACTATTATAATCATAACGGAAAAAGTTTAAGACAAATCAAATTTGTTATTACAAATTATTGGCAGAGATTACAGAAAAAAAGTTACAAGTGATATCATGGAACTTTGAACTTTTCATTTTCTTCAAAGAATGTTTAAAAAGGGGGCAAAAAAATACTCTTGACATAAGAATAATTTAGCAACACTATCATAAATGGCATCTTGGTATTACTGTTTTTATTCCCAGAGCAACACTTAATGAATCATTGGAGCCTAGGGTTTACCATATGGAGGAGTTCAGTATAACTCCTGCCAGATTATTTTTATCGAATCTTAAGAGAATTTAAATGATGAAAGAGAGTCAGAAATATCATAAATATGTGCCAGATTTCTCACAATTTTTTTCTCATTATATTAAGTTTATTTTTAAAACTATAAAGTTATAAAGATGTAAAAAAAAGTTAAAATCTCCCCATAATATCAACACCTTATTCATAGATAAAATATTTCATAAGTTATGTTGTTTTACCAGAGACAATGATCCAAACATTCTGCCGTTTTTCTCCCACAGAATTTTCTATGATGCATGTGTAATTCCCAGAATCCATCTGTTGTGGATTTGAGAAAACCAAATTGTTGCCCTCAATGTGGATACGACCAGTCTTTCCAACTTCCAAATCATTTTTATCTAACCACCTAAAACATAAAAATATTTTTACACCAATTGACTATTAACTACAATGGATTGAGTGGTCTGCAAAATTTATTGTTTTTCTGGGACACTATGGACAAAAGTACTAGTGCTCTGAAGGTTATTGATATATTTTTTTGCACTAGTACAAAAAATAACATATAAATACTTGGAAAAAACACAAATTCATGTACAGTCCAAACTTTGCATTTTTATTATCCTTTGAAAATATAAAGAACTGTTTCATCAATAAAAGCTGAAACTAACTGATGCAAAGTTAAATAACATTCAACCATAAACAGGGATAGAAACATTAGAGAGCAAAAACTAGAAATATTAATGACAAAAAGGTATTTGTCCACTGCTTGTTAAATGGTATTTAGGCTTTTACATAAAAAAAAAAAAGATGTCTATATCTATGAAGTAAGTTAAACTGTAATTGACAGAGACCAAAACATTAAATATGACATACAAGTACATGTTACTCCACTAAATGGTACTTTTTTACTGCTGCATAAGTATGCACGTGACTTGACACTACTTGGCACTAGATATAAAGAAAATCATACATATGTATGTACTGGTATGTATGTAAAAGATTTTTTGAGCTATCTTTATGATTCATTGTAAGCGCCGGCAGATTGGTGATAATTCTCGACATTAAAGATGATACCAAGTCTTATTACTACCCCTCATCATATACTAATTGGTCTAATTTATTAATGTTTTGGCAGATTTATTACGCATTGCACAATATTTTTTTACTAAAACTTTATCTATGATTGTAAAAATGATGCATACGACCAAATGGTGTATATTACAAAAAATCAGTTTTTTTAACAGACTTTTTTTAAAATTTTGTATTTATGTATGTTTGGTAAGTTTTTGTTCTCTTTTCGCTATTTAAAAGTATTAAAGTTCAACTGAATCTGGTTTTAGCTTTAAATTTACTTAAAAAAAGGCATTTAGAATTTTGAAGAAACATCATTATAATCACACTTTCATAAAATGAATGGTAATGCCATAGGCTTTTTTTGTTTGTTTTAAAATTAATAGTGCTGTCATGGGCCTTTTTGTAAGAAACAGCATATATGACATCTGTTTTTGAATAATTAATTTAGGCACATTGCATTTTCATATTGGTTTGACAACTGAAAAAAACTGTATAAATCAGTTTGAATGTAAAGCAGACAGTTGGAAGTAAATTTCTTGAAGTCTATGGATAATTTAAAGCCATTGTTTTATTCCAAAGGTTTTTTTCACTTATAATAATACTGTTGAAGTTGTTTATCTTGTCACATTCTACTGATCACCAAGTACCTAACTAGATGAACTTTATCTCCTACCCTTTGGTTTATGGGTTCATTATAAATGATTTTAAGAACCTTTTTAATTTTTTTTTTCTCTTTTTTTATTTATTTTTTTTTCTTTAATTTTTTTTTTATAATAAAGTCTAGAAACATTGGAGGTAAAGATCAAGAGTAATTAATATATTTTAACCCATCTTAAAGAGTGATTAATGTTGTTTAACTTCCCAGTCAAAAATATTTTACTTATATCGAGATGTCGCCAGCTATAGAAGGAAATGCAGAAATTTTTTCTGTGCATTGTGCTGATGGCACTATACAGCAGGGTTCTTTATCGTGCCACACATGCCGTGACACGGGACCTCGATTATCTTAAGTTCCCATCTGAAAGAACCATGACTTTCATTTCGTAATGTCGAGTGCTTGGCGAAAGAGCAGTCACTACTTACTTTAAAATCTTGGGTCAGACCCAGTCGGGGTTCGAACCCACGACCTCCCACTTACAGAGCGAGCACTCTACCAACTGAGCTACCGCAGTGGTGTCATCTTAAAGATTCTTGCACTTTCATATATTGAGGCTGTTTCTTTGAAGGTGGAGGAAACCAGAGTTCCCAGAGAAAACCTTTGACATTCTTCAAGTGAACCGACAAATTCTCTCACATTTAGATCTACAAAGTCTGTGAGAAATTCAAGTCTCATGAATTTTTAGCAAACATGGACTGCATGTCCATGCATTACATCAATCAAATTATAAAAATTTAATAACCTGTGAGAGAGAAAAAAAATCTTATAATTAATTATAAGTTCCCAACAAAAACTCATCTCAAAAGCAATTAACATTTATAGATACTTGGGGATGTTTTCATTAAATCTGGTATGGGAGGGAAAAAAATGCCTGAGGAAGAAAACAAATTTCTGTCATATGGAAACAAACATTATATGCGTGTAAATGTTAGCATTTAACCAGCTAAGAAAACAAAAACATAGGTCTTAATATATACTCCTTAATTATTAACTGCATAACGAAAGAGATTATGTTATTCATATCACAGATTTTTTTGTTATTTTTTCTTCCAGCAAAGCCAATAACTGTGTGATCATCTTATAATATACCTAAATTATGCAATATATTCTATAACCTGTAGTGCAAGTACCACAAAACTTCCTGTACAATATTGATATCACAAATGTAACACCCTGTACAAGCTATCTCAACTTTATGTACACCTCTACTAGAGTAGTACAATTAAAGTATAAAATGATTATAACACAGATTACTAATTAATATATAATAGCTTTTAAATACATTTTACATTATCTATAGACTCATTTACCTGAATCAAAGGTAGATGAATGGAGTTCACCAGTAAACCACATGAGATTGATACTAAAAAATGTTATTCAGTTTGCCAGGGAAAACCATAGCACCATAATTATATAAACTCAACTATTCAATGCTTAAAAAGTCATTTTAATATTCATTAAGTTGTGCATGTCTTAATTTATCTTAAAACTGTTGTTGGAGAAGTTGATTTCACAAAATAGGATTTTATTGCTCAAATCAACAACCATAGTTCTAAAGTTTTTAAAAAGAAGAAAAAACTCAAAATAATTCCAGAAAAGAAAAAGCAAATCAGTGTGCATATAGAAATGTTCTGATTCTCGGTTAAAAACTACAGGAGGAGTTTTTCAGTAACAAGGAACCCCTTCTTCCCTCCCACCTTCCTGCATAATATTAAACATATTATTAGTATCATTTGCACTCTGGCAACCTGGCCAAAAAGTTGTTTTAATTTACAAAATAAATTTTAAATTGGTCAAAACACTGTAAAGTTATTCTGTTCAAGATAACAGGATATCAGAGACCTAAAATATCTCTATGTACCTAAATATCGGTATCTCAAACCTACAACCCTGAAGCATCAAGGAGTTGTATTTGACAAGCATTTTATCTAATTTATGATACATTCACCACTCCTGTTATGTAATCATGATATTTAAGTTGTACATTTTAATCTACGGAGTCAATTAAATTTTATAAAAATAGTTGCTACAATTTTAAAGTTTCTGTAATCACATCTATGTACACACAAATTGTTTAGGATAAATACAGGAAATTGGCCATGTTGAGCTACAGGAAATGACAACTGCTGACTTTATAAATCTCTTTGAAACTTGGCTAACAAACTAAAAATTAATATTTTTTTTAAAAAAATTTGTGAATTTTATTTGCAGACAGGTTTATATGATGCCATGCTAAGAGAGAGAGAGAGAGAGAGAGAGAGAGAGAGAGAGAGAGAGAGAGAGCAAAGGAGGAAGCACACAAAGATGAAGAGAAAAATCTAAAGAAAGCTTCAGTGAGACCTGCATGTTTTAAAGAGCATCATATGTATGATTGCAGTTATTCACAGATATACAGCAAGCATGCATATGTTATTCATTAAAAAGCTTTTAACTTCAACAAATTTTTGCCAATGACCTTGATTTTGATGCTCATGTCAGGAGGTATGACATGAACACTACTATAGTTTGTAAATGTTAAAAAGTAACACAAACCTTAGTGTAGGTGTTGGTTGACCAGATGGTGGGAAGACTTTTACAACAAATCTGTTACGTAGTGGTATAACTATTGGATAATTCCTGATCAGGCGTGGCTCAAAGGAATCTGATCTGAAATCTCCTAGATCTGAAAAATAGTAATGAAATAACTTAGTTTATATTATAATTTAATGAGTTATTGAAAAGTTTTTGAATTAGATTATCTTTATATGAAAACCAAAATGCTAGCAACCTCTGATGTTGGAAAGACAGTCATCTTTTTAGTTGCTATAAAATCTTTAAAACCCCTGCATTAATTAAAACCACATTAATATTAAAAATCAAAACACAATGCTTTTAACAACCCACATTTCCTATAAAAAATAAATAAAATTTCAAACATAAAGCCTGGTTACAAATTTATTCCAACATGCTTGGTTCTCTGACAATGAATTTTATATAATTTACACAAATGGCATTAAAAGATTATTCAATATCTTTTGAAATGTGAATTTTAAATAAATTTCTTTTAAAATTCAGCTATTCTCAAGAAACAACGAAGAGAATTAAAACATGAATAAAATACTCAAACTGCATTTCACTTTATCTGTTTGAAAAAATTAAAAAAAAAAAAAAAACATTTTATGAGCAAAATCTTGAGAATTCTGTTACTATCACAACATAACTACTAAATCAAAGAAAGTTTTAATAAAACTTGTAATTCATATCACAGAGGAAACCTATGAAAAATTGAAACATTCTGTCAATCATCAGAAAACTGCAATAAAAGTTTATTTTGCCTAATACAAAAGTAGAAAATTTAATAAAAATAAAGACTGCACAATCTCCATCTTCATGGTTCATGTTGCAGATAATACAATAACAAGTAATACAGACACCAAACTGACAAATTTCAGATTGAAGGGTGGAAGATAAACAAATTTCTTTTTATATAAGAATGAATAAATGACTTTTTTTTGACAATCAATAAACTGATTGTGTGAAAAATTTGAAAAACCATTATTGATATTATAAAGTGTGCATAAGAAGCAAGTTGGCAGGTTAAATTTGGTCATTCAGGTTACAAACAGTTTTTATCTCGCACTGCGGTAACTTAGAAGAAATTATGTGATTACAATAAAATAAGCTAGTCCTGGCTGTGTTGTTGAAAGCTGTCATCATTTACAAAAATATACATAATATAAAGAAGGGTAAAATCTGTTAATTTAAGATAAGCAATGACTCTCAAGACTGATATTAAATTTTTGGATAGTCCATTGAAAAACAACTCTTGCTTTTCAGCATAAATTTTAAAACTCTCAGTTGGAACGGAATACATTACACAAATTTAAAGATATCCATTTTATTACAGGTGTAAAATTGAGGTGTTTGTCCAATCAATCAGAATTACTGTCTCAGCTGATTTCAGAGTTAGATTGCCTTTCCTTTCGGAAACAATTCCCACAAAAAAATATTTCATTTGTTCAAGATGGAACTTTTACAAAAAGAAATGCTCAATGAATAGAAAATCATTGAAAAAGGAAAAAATAGATACATCCATCTTTTAATGAAAAAATTAAAGGGAAAAAAATGAAAATCAACACCAACAAAAAATTACAAAACAACCATTTCTATACGTGGAATGAACCTGGAACAAAGGATGGTAAAAATCTAGAGAGAAGCAATCCATTACATTACAAATTGGATGAAAAGAATGTGATGGTCTATTACTAAGATGAAATGAACATGATATTCTCAACATAACCTTTACTGATATAATGGACTTTAAACAGGAATTTTATCCCTCATAAATGTCATTTACTAGATACTGGGTAAAAAATCATATTAATGAAATGAATCATGATAGCAGGCTTTTGTATTGTTATACTAATCCACTGTGCTGTTTGGCGTTGAATATAAGACGCAGTTTTATAAATCTGTTTCCTGAAGTTTTTTCCATTTTCCCTTAGCAATCAATTTTTCAATCAATAAATAATGTGATTTGTGAAATGATTAAAAAATTTGTTATCAATATTAAACTGAGTGTAAGAATTATTACAAAATCCTTTTTTTAAAAAATAACAAAAAATTAACATTTACATTTTAGAAAAAAATTAATTATTTTGTTTTATTCATCAAATTTGAACTTAAAAATTCTGAGAAGATAAAAGTCTAAGTGCAAATGCTTTTAATTGCCCAAAATATTTTATGATGTTGGTATATGTGCATATTTAAACACCATTACCAGATTTTTATATTTCCAAAATTAAAAGAAATTTATTGGAAATTGTAACTAACTGATCAAAAAATAAATATAACATTGAATAACCAATTCATATCACTATAAAGCCAAGTGTGGTCTGTATTATCCACAAATTCATTATCTGACAAATACTTCTGTAGCATTAGTAAAGCTCCTGACACTGGGGCTGTCATAGTGTTTTTACTCTCTCATTACACATGAATTATTGATAGAGTGTTCCTTAAAACCTCTAATTACAAGTAGAATTGCTTCTCTGTGTCTGTGTGTAATCTTAAAATGATGTTCTCCCAGTTTGTATTCATCAAGAATGTTGAGGACCTTAATTTTAGAGGGGGAGAGTAGTGTGATTCAACAGTTTATCTGACAGATATTGATGAATGGTAATAAGGCTAAACAAACCAATGACAGACAGGCTTCCCTAACAAGCTCTAATCATGCAAACTTGTTGACATATTGTCTATAAATACACTTGGGTTTTTAGTTAAAAACCAATATTTTTTTCACAAAAACATGCACTTGATCATTTCGATTGATTAAAAAGAATGTAGGAGATACTGTTGATGAAAATTTCTGGATCATAAGATTATCAAAGTTTTTTTGATATACTGGTAATGCTACATAAAAGTCTCAACCAGCAAATCTCTTGGATTTTCAGTTTAGGTTTTTTCAAATGGTTTTTAATTCAAAACTATTTCTTTCCTGGAAATACATTACATACTCTCTTCTCTCTCTCTCTCTCTCTCTCTCTCTCTCTCTCTCTCTCTCTCTCTCTCTCTCTCTCTCTTTCTCTTCTCCTTATATAAATAATTATGAGAAGAGAGCAATCCTTCACTTAAGAAATTTTCAATTTCTTTTCATGACCTCACTGTGTACTGCAAACCAATCAATTTAGAAATGGTAAAGAAAACCAGAATACCCCTAGACCAGCAAACCAACATGCACCATGAGCTGCCTTATTGTAATTTGAATGTAGGTTAAGTGAGAGGTACTGTGTTGTTTAAGCTAAAAATTTCGCCTTTTTGGCCACCAAGATCCCTGAAACTGGATAGATTATATAATCATCTGGATTTGAAAAAGTCATATTCTGGTATCATTAGAGTGGAGTGGAGTAATGGTGTTTTACGCCCCAGTCAAAAATCTTTCACTTATTTCAAGGCGGTCAGTTCTTGGATGGTGGAGGAAACCAGAGTGCCCGGAGAAAACCACCAACCTTCGGCAAGCGAACTGACAAACTTTCTCACATTAGGATCAGTCCTGAGTGGGACTCGAACCAAGGCAGTGAGAGGCACTGTGATTCCTAAGCGCGCGCTTAGACCACTCGAGTGGTATCATTAGAAAGCCTACACCTATTGATTTTATCATAGGACAAGGCCTAGAGAAAAATAGAAGAGAGCACTGGGAGACAGGATTTTAAAAAAAATAGTAAAGCAGATAGGATACACCTTGACTGGCAAACAGAGAGAAATTTAATAGAGATTTTATCTTCCACCTGGTGTTAGGGATCCCAAGTAACTACAAACATCAGTAATTAGATCACTCCATATTGAAACATTTTATTTTTCTGTTCTTATAAGGAGACTTTCTGTCTATCCCAAATAATTCCAAAAACTCATTTTGGTATTTATTCTAATTTCAGTATTGAATGTATTCAATGTTTAGTAATAGAATTCTACTTAAAATTCAATTTTTCATCATTGAAATGAGATCATAGTTGATTTATTGTTATTTAATCCAGTTCATTCATAGAACATGCATTTATACATCACAAAATATTCAAAATTCTTAATGAAGGGAAAAATCTATTCCCATGAGTAAAGGAATATTAGTCACCGAAAAGTTAGATACTAGTTTAATAGTGGTGCTACTTGTACGATATGTGTTAAGCTTGTGTAAAAAGAGTTGAGTTGAGTTGAGTAATGGTGTTTAACGTCCCAGTCAAGAATATTTCACTTATATCGAGACGTCGCCAGCTATAGACAAAAGTGAAGAAATTTTGCCTGTGCGTTGCGCTGATGGCATTATACAGCAGGGTTCTTTATCATGCCATGCCTGCCATGACATGGGACCTCGTTTATTTTAAGTTCCCATCCGAAAGAACCATGACTTTCATTTCGTAATGCCGAGTGCTTAGCGAAAGAACAGTCACTACCCACTTTCAAGTCTTGGGTCAGACCCCGCCGGGGTTTAAACCCACGACCTACCACTTACGGAGCGAGCATTCTACCAACTGAGCTACCGCAGTGGCCTTGTGTAAAAAGACCAACTGAATATAAAAATCATGAATTTTATAGACATTTATAGACATGTTTTATATGAACATTCAACATTTGGCATGACTGAAAGCTATTCTCTGGCATCAAATTTTGGGGAACGCTTTCACATCCAGGATTTAAAATGACTCTATTTAGTTTCCATCAGGATCCATTTTGGCTTAAAAAATAAGCTTCTTAAATTTAGTTTATCAAAATTCATTAGACAGCAATAGACTAGTAAATCATTTCATCCAGATAGTTATATAAAAGTCCCACAGCTATAAACAAATCTGAAATTTAGCGGAGACTGAAATTTTACAAACAAAATGTATCAATATCACACAATTAATTGTAAAGTCAGAAAGAGACAGTGCATTAAAGGATTTGTTTAAGAGCTACATATCATGTATTCAGTAACGGAGATCAGAAAATGAAGTCTGAATGGCAGAGAATTAGAGTGATTCTAACTTATTACAGGGATATAATACAGATCATTTATCAAGTCATAATACAAACAAGCTTCCTTTTGCACTTAAAAGTTTGATTAAAAAAATCTGAGTTTTTCATCTTAAGACAGATGATCAAGAACAAACCCTCATTTTAAATTTTTGATGAATTGAAATACTTGAATTTTTTTTTTTTAAATCAATATGGGAAGTTCTTGAAAACTTGCTGTAAAGCTGGAAGATAAAAATCATAATTTATGTCCTTAAGGAGAAAATTGTCAATATTTGTGAACAATTAATTTCAAAAGAAATACAAATGTACTAATTATTCGACAAATCACATGTTTTCATTACAATAAATTCTTGTTTGAGAAAGAAAATTTTCTTTATTTTGACAAATTCATTTTAATCTTTTTCAAATGAATTGTAGATGTCAACAATGAAATTTTTATTATTAATTTCACAAACCCCACCCACTCCCACCCTAAGCCTTCGAAATATAACAAAGAGTTCGGAATATAACAACAAGTTCGAAATATAACAACAAGTTCAAAATATAACAACAAGTTTAAAATAAACAACAAGTTGATGTGCTCAATTTGATAACATTTAAAACAGACTTCATCAAATCAAGATTTACCCATAGGTATTTTATTAAAATTAAATTTGTTCATTCAAATTTGTTTATTGACAAAATTAATGTATTGTACATGAAAATGAACTGTGATTAGTAAACTGAGACCAATCATTTATAAATCTCGTAGTGCTTGAACAATAGTGCCTTTTTTTTACATTATGCCAAAATGAAGATATCTGTACCATATACCCAAGGAGAGCATTACATATAATTTGTCAGACCAGAAGAAAATCATACATTTGAAAACAATATATTGATAAATTTGTTCATTACATGCTCTAACCATCCATCTAGAGTAATGAATAACGTCTAGTTGATTGAGATAGATTTGGAAATGGTTAAACCAATAATTAAATTGTTATGGAAAACCTAGCCAGTTAGAACAAATTATGAATAGTTTTTGAACTTTCTGCTGAGAGATAAATTTATTTTAAAAAGATCTTGGTCTATATATTTCGTTTTTGACTATCAATTACCGTTAAGACAAGGATATTCTCACAGAAAAATAAAAACTTTAATCATGTTATTTGTCATGTAGTTCTGTTTAGTCATTGGTTTGTTAGACGCTTGATATTTGAAATGGCATTTTTTTAAAATTTGCCCTAACATTTCAAGTATCAAAGAAAAATAATTGATAACACATCTAAGAGGAGGAAAACTGTTGATTATTCAATGGTAGACAATGTTTCCAAAAGCATCAAGTTATAGGCATCTTAGCATCAAGTTGTGGGAATCTTATCATCAAATTGTGGGCATCTTATCATCAATTGTGGGCATCTTAGCATCAAGTTCTCGGCATCTTAGCAACAAGTTGTGGGTATCTTATCATCAAATTGTGGGCATCTTATCATCAAGTTGTGGGCATTTTATCATCAAGTTGTGGGCAACTTAGCAATAAGTTGCGGGCATTTTATCATCAAGTTGTGGGCTTCTTATTATCAAGTTGTGGGCTTCTTATCATCAAGTTGTGGGCATCTTATCATCATCAAGTTCAAGTTGTGAGCCTCTTATCATCAAGTTGTGGGCATCTTAGCATCAAGTTCTCAGCATCTTAGCAACAAGTTGTGGGTATCTTATCATCAAATTGTGGGCATCTTATCATCAAGTTGTGGGCATTTTATCATCAAGTTGTGGGCAACTTAGCAATAAGTTGCGGGCATTTTATCATCAAGTTGTGGGCTTCTTATTTTCAAGCTGTGGGCTTCTTATCATCAAGTTGTGGGCATCTTATCATCATCAAGTTCAAGTTGTGGGCCTCTTATCATCAAGTTGTGGGCATCTTATCATCATCAAGTTGTGGGCATCTTAGCATCAAGTTGTTGCCATCTTAGCTACAAGTTGTTGGCATTTAGCAACAAGTTTTTGGTTTAATCCCTGGCTGTATTAGCCAAAAAGTTTCATCAGAAACTACATTATTCAAATTAATGGCATTATCTGACAAAATTTCAAGTCATGAAAGCTGTTTTTTTAAAACATGATAATAACAAAAACATACCCGCTAGTCAAATGCAGACTAAGGATACCCTATATACTATTACATTTGCATTGCATTTATATACATATCTTTTCATGAATATCCCATCTCCTCTCCAGAATCAATGTGCCAGCCAATATTTAGGCATGTCTGCTTCTAGTCTATTGATGAACCTAACAAAATACCTGATTTCAAATTGCAGACAAACTTTGAGATTTTTGATCATAATTTATGAGGGAAAAAATCAAAAACACTCATTTTATCTCTTTAAATTCTTCAAATAATTTCAAAGAAAGATATGTTCTACAATATCACAGACCTTTCCAAAACCAAAACATATTCAGTCTTAGCTGCTAGCTATAACTTGAAATATTTCTCTACCGAGTACTTATGAAAGACACTCAAAATTTTAAGAGGTACATGAGTGTGTTTGAATTTATTCCATAAAACACTGTTAATATGTCTTATTCCATCTGCACTATGCCAGCTGCTTCAGCTTTCATGATTAATGAAGTACAACCCCTTGATAAAACAGTAAGACAGGAAAAATTAAAAAATCGACCATGGTAATATACACTTTACTGATTCCCTCTCTCTCTCTCTCTCTCTCTCTCTCTCTCTCTCTCCTATTTTATTATATATAGATATATATATATATATATATCTACTAATCAGTTCAGTAATACACCAGGCATTATTATGTTACAGAGTACATGTATAAGTTACATTTTTTGGATCAGATCATAGAAAAGATTTGATAAACAACACAAAGTTATGATATATTGGTCAAGTAAATTATTTACACAGGTAATTTTTGTACATCTGGCAAAAAAAAAAGATAATGAAATTATTTTCCATAAATAATGTTGCCATATTTTTATGATGTCTAGACAATATCTAAAATAATGCTTGTTTAATGAATGTTGCAAGTTCTGTATGTAAACAAACGCAACTACTGTTTTTTATCATTAAAATGATCAGACATGAAAATTTCTGACTTACAATATTATTGCGAAACTTTTGTTATAAATCTGTGTGGTGTCACAATAAATGAAATTAGTACTACAAATATCTAAATTAAATTACTGAGTTGCCTCTGTACTAGCTGTCTTAATACAAAAAATTAAAACAAAAACAAAAATTGTATAAAAATTGGAAATTTGGCTTTTCATAAAAATTGCCCAACATGTAAATTTATCTTTTAATATTATACAATGTTTTGCCAATTCAGAAACTGTAGATCCTTGTTTTTTTTCCCCCAAAAAATGTAATTTTTGCATTAATATGATATCTGACCTGGAAAAGAATTCTGATTCCATGCAATAATGTTAAAAAATGCATCAATGAAGTTAAGAGATTAAAACATCTCAAATTCAAAGCTTGCATCAGCTATTCCTGAAAATTAAATGTTAAAAAATAAAGTGGAAGAGGAGTATCTGGACTATGATTGGACGGTTAGTTTCATTTTTTTTTTTTTTTTGGCAAAAAAAACATGGCTGTATGAAAATAATTAGCCTCCATCTTAAAACCAAAAAAGTACTCAAGCAAAAAATATCAGGCTTAATAGTTTTTATCAAATACTTGCGAAATAATCCAAATTGAGCATATATCAAAAAGAAAAAGTCAAAACAACCACATTTTTATGCATACATTTTTTACTCAATATTTTGATGTGATTTACAAAGAAAAAGTGAAAAGTTTACATTACTATGGATGAATTCAAGTCAATTCGCCCCACGGTAAATTCGCCCCCATCAAATTCACCCCACTTTTAAAAACTTCACCCCCATGTCAAAATCGCACCCGTTCAAAATCGCCCCCACTTCCTGCAAATTCGCCCCCACTTTCAACAAATTCACCCCCACGCACAAAATCGCCTCCGTCAAATTCGCCCCTTTTTTTCTAAACTTCATTTTGTAGTAATGACGTATGAGTTGATTTATGACGACGTGCTCAAGTAAATTCCCCTGGTACCTGTGCTCTCCATCAGCGACAAAGGTAATAGGTCTTAATGCAATATTTCACTAGCTATCATCTAATACCTTCTAATAGTTCCATATATTTGTCCAAGTTGAAACTTTGGATAGTTGGTGGTTAGAGGTAAATAGCAATAATCGTAAAAAAGGACTTTTGATAATCACCATTTCAATATAAATTATTACAGTAATCACAACACACCTGGGCTGTCTTATGTGTGAATTCAGTCAATGCATTATGAATACTCGACATAAATTGCAACGCACACAATGCATATTTACAAATAATATATTAACAGTGTTAATTTGGCATATTCGATGTAAAATAAAATTAATAATAATAAAAAAAGTTTTAAAAAAGGTAAAATCTCAATAAAAGTCGGGAGCGAATTTGTTGGGGGCAAATTTTCAAGAAGTGGGGGCGATTTTGACATTGACCTGATACCCTATGGATATATATTTGACTCACTTGACAATATTAATTCTGATGTGAACGTCTGTGCTGGTATATCCCTGTTGTCAGTTAGTCCTTCACAACGATAGCTTCCCTCATCTGATAGACGGACTCTTGGAAAGTATAAAGATCCATTGCTGAAAATTGTGTGTCTGAAATATGCAAAGATTTAAAAACTATTTCATAGTTGGAACACCAATGTGTGTGTGTGTGTGTGTGTGTGTGTGTGTGTGTGTGAGAGAGAGAGAGAGAGAGAGAGAGAGAGAAATTGTGCGATGGACAGACAGATGGATGAATTAATTTAGCACTGACAATTTTTTACTAATGTAAAAGAGTGAAACTCAATTGTTTATAAATCTGTTTTTTCCAATGTACTTTAATGCTAAGTCCTTTCAAGCATAAGCAAGTTTGTGACAATGCGAGTTTATGTGACATCTTAGACTCTCAGTTTGAATGACATTCAAAAGAGTATGAATGAACCTGCTAATATGAACAAAACAAAATCACAAAATACCATATGTATGGCTGCTTTTTAATAAAAGGCCATATCTTTACCCTTGAAAAGGAAAGAAAGATTTTTAAACCCCAAATTTCCATAAGGTACATTAAAACTGGCTTTAAGATTAAATAGTGCTTGTAAACTTTTTATCCCTTTATTCTGGGCCTTACCTGGAACTATTAGATATTTTTTCATAGTTAGAGAACCAGTCTACCCTAGTAGCGTTTACAAATGGGCAGTCTAATCTGGCTTCCTGATTTTTAAGTCTCAACAAACTCTTTGTAAACTGACTCTCTATCAGATGTGGTGTGTTTGGTGCTGAAAAGAAAATAAACTTTTATTTGAATCATTAATCCCATCAGAAAACTAATGGAAAACACAAAAAAAAAAAATTTGGGGAATGTGTCATTTATATACACATGTATTAATCAGTACTTCTGGCTCATGTACTAGTAACCCCCTTCAATTTTTACTTAATAGATTTCACTAGGATAGTCAGACGACTCAAACTTAAGTGTATAGGTCTAAAACCTGGGGAAAAAAACTGCCTCTTGGAATCAATTCTAGGTCTTCTGCTTGAAAACTCTATATCTTACCTGATGTTCAAAATATTATACCATGTGTACTTAATACACTGGAATGAAGTACATACTTTTAATTGGCAAACACTTTCAAAAATCTAAACAGTAGACACTGAATGATGGGAGGGGCCTCCATAACAAGGTGGTCATCCCCTGAGTTAAATCCCAGCCCTAATGTGAGAAAGTTTGCTTACCAAAGGTCCATGATTTTCTACAGGCACTTTGGTTTTCCCCACCTTCACAGAACTGACAACTTCTTTATAAGTGAAAGAATCTTGACTGGGGCATAAAACACAATTACACAATATCCCCTCAACTCCACTGAACGATTGCATTCAAATTTAAGCTAGTGATAGAGGTATAACATTATGGTTATGATCACCTTACAAATCAGCAAGATGTCAGGTATTTATCTGAGTTTTTAGAGCTATAAAAAAATTCTTGATGACAGTTTACAATAAAATTTATCAAATACAAAAATAAATTCTTGATGTTTTGGAAAGGAAAGTTGCTAATGTTAATAAATGACAGTTTACAATGAAATTTATCAAATACAAAAAGAAAATTCTTTTGATATGATAAATTTTATTGTAAAACTATTCTATGTGCATACCTTGGACATTTAGAAGAAAGTTGACAGAACTGTCTTTTTCTCCTGCTACATTTTCAGCTCTGCAAGAATATATACCATTGTCTTCTGCTGTTACCCCTGATATCTTTAACCTGCTGCCTTTATCCAATAACTTCTTCCTATCATTATTGAATAACCTGTAATTACAGATAAAAGACATCATTATACATGACTTATTATTCGATGTTGCCTGATAACATGACATGTGGCAATTGAGATCATCCCTATACATTAACTGCCAGGGTGTGACAAGTTATTCAGTGTTGGAACTAGCATTTTAAGCATTCACCAAAGGTTACAAACTCTTTAATATAAGGCAACTCAGTGGCCAAGTAGCCTCACAGTGCTTTTCACAGCCTAGACTGGCATCCTGCTCTGTCAGATCTTAGTGTGAGAAAGTTTGTCAGTTCGCTTGCCTAATGTCAGTGTTTTTCTCCTGGTACTCTGGTTGTCTCACCCATTTAATAACTGACTGCCTCAGTATAAGAAAAAGAATGATGAAGGGGGGGGGGGGGGCATTAAACACTATTACTCCACTTCTTTAATAAGATGACAATTCTGGGTCTCCATAGGTTGAAATGCACCAATGAAAATGCAACTCAAAATAAAATGCACCAATAAAACTGCATATCAAAATACACCCATTATTTGAACACAAAATAAAAAAAAAAAAAAAACAATATTATGCAGTCATAAACAAAGTAAGTTATAACTAGATATATCTATTTTTATATCTCTGACAACTTTACTGCAAAAAACAACTCCCAAAGCTCTAAATCTCTAAAATACTAGCTAGCTTAACAGTTTTACTCTCAGTTAGTGAAAACCAGAGAATTTTGTCATGTACATGGCTTCTGGTATTTATCTAGCTAATTGAGAGTGTACTAGTAATAATTTTGAATTAAATGTGATTTTTTTTCTCAGAATATTGATTAATGTAAAAACAATTCATATGAAGCTTCCAATCTCAAATTTAATACAAATTAGTTAGTGGATCCAAATATTAAGTAACACTACTGAGACGTTTAATCCATCAAAGTAGAGGATCTCAGGATAAACTCATATATTTTGGATTTTTTTTTTTTCAAATCTTGGTTAACCTTTTAAAACTTTAGAAGTTACAGGATACAGGTCTATTTGAAAAAAATTGAAGAATTAATTGATTACTTAAGCTTTCTAACAGTCTCTTGTATAAGTAAAGTGCTATTTTTTACTTCTTCAATAAGAACTTATACTGGTAGATAGATGTGTCCATTAGAACAGCCTTTTACCCTTTCTAACACTTGAATCAATCATAGAACAAAATGACAACATACATAACACTAATCAATCAAAAACAAGTGGATTCCAGCAAAATTTAATAAAAAAACATTTTTACACAATTTACGGCACCAAAATCTAACTCTAGTATTTTTATGTCTAATGATATTAAATAAATCAAGTTGTAACAAGCTGTGCTATGTAGATGCTGACATCAACTCATAAAATGTCATTACAATAAAGTTTCCTATGTTGAAAACCGTAAACATAAAATGTCAATATTCAGACAGCCAATACTTGTAATATTATTAGGAAATATTTATAGATAAAATATAAATGAACTCAATAACTCAGAGAAATAAACGGTTATCAAAACTATCATTTTTCTATAAAACGATCGTAAACAGTGAAATATCTGATCAAGCCATCCAATTTAGTGTATGATACAAGGGTTATGAGAGAGGAGACATGGTGATTTCATGTTGCAAATCTTATAACAAGCTAACATTTTCATTTCATTTGATAAATTTCATACGTATCAACTAATTTTTCAAAATCTTAAACCAACATGTTTTTTCACTCTAAGAAAAAAATTAGAATTGAGTTCTTGAGGTCATGAAAAAAAATTCCAATGTTTAATAAACTTGAATTAAAACCATTCCCATGATCTGACAAATGCATAAAATTCTAAAAGAGATATGTGAAAATCTTTCAATTGCATCTCAAGATCTGCAGAAATGACTGGCTCCTCTCCATTCCATACTCATTACTTTACATGTCAAAACTGGCTTTTTCCTGTCATACCAATTAATAGAATGCATTCATCACAATATCGCTGTTTTTATGCTTTATCTCCCAAAAGATAAGATTAATTAACCTCACTTCTTGACAAATAACTCTTGTAAAAACAAATTCTAAACTCATTTAGTTAAACATAAAACAAAGCACTGGTGCTTTTTTCAAACTGTACTTTTACCTTTCAATAAAATTATCTTTCTTACAAAATTAACACTAAATGATAAAAAAATCAAATTATTGCATAAATATTGAAATCTTTAAAAAAAAAAATTCGGTAAAACATGAAAAAACCAGAGATGTTTCTGACTGACAATTTGATCAGTTAAAAGATAAGTGGTTTACATAGAATAAATTTCATATTTTGTCACTTTGTTCAAGGCAGTGGCACCTGATATGCATGGTTACAGGTTTGGGATCAATACCTTTATGAGTAAGTAACTAATAGTGACACCCCTTCTATTTTCCAGCTAAGTGACAGTTTTATAAGTACCTGTGGATCAATGGCCCCTTTCAGTCAGTGAATTCAGTAAGTATTGTTTTATATTTCATTATGACATGTTTTTGGTTGCGAAGAGACTAATAGTGATACCCCTCCCCCTCTCATTTTAGTGACAGTACAAGTACCTGTGGTTCAATGGCCCCTTTTTATAGTCAGTGGTTTCAATAAGTATGGTTTCATATTTCATCTGTTTCATTATGACTTGTTTAAAAGGTTGCTTTAGTTATGCTCATGTACCATACTGCTGGCCATTTTACTTTGTATCAAAGTATTTATATCAAATCTATTTGAACTTCTGACATCTAAATAGAAACAAAAACAATAACAATCATCAAAAACAGCAAAATCTTGACTGGAGATATCTACTGGATTTAGCAGTGAGATTTGCTGATTAATGTAGAACCATTTTATTTATATGTGTTACTAATGGTGAGACGCATTATGTTGAGATTACCAGAGCTTCAGAAAAGATGATGAGTAATAATGTCAACATGAACAAAAGAGATTACCATTTAATCTGTGCCTAACTTCAGATTGTCTGTCCCTTATGTCAACAAGTTGATCAAAGATAATCAGAATTTAGTACAAGCATTGTCAGCATGGGGGAAGATAAGCTGATGTAATGGCAAGAAGTTACTATCAAATCTGGAGAAGTGAGGCTACTGATCCTAATGTTAGCAGTGAAGCCTTTGTAACAGTCAGAGTTAGTCATTTCAACAAGATGCATTGTAGAACAGTACATCAATGCCAACCATTACATAATAAATAATGTCGATAATTTTAACACTGATAGAAAGAACTTGTGGTGAAAAAGACTGGTGTAAAATATGATTTAAGCTCTATTTTAGGTAAGCCAGAAGATATGACATATGTTAGAACCTTTTCTAAGGCCAAGTGGTCTACAGCCCATGCTTATGAATGACAGTGTCTCTACCTGCCTAGATTCATTTCACTAGGGCAGATCCAAGTGTGAGAAAGTTTGTCAGTTCCCTTTGCCAAAAGTTTATGGTTTTCTCTAGGCACTCTGGTTTCTTCCACCATCTCAAAACTGGCCACCTCAATACAGGTGAAAGAATCTTGAGTGGGGCATAAAACACCATTTGTTCTATCCAATTTAAAAAAATGATTTAAACATTTACAGACACCATTCTTACCTTCCTTACTACTGCATATTTCTGCACAATGAATCAAAAATATATACCTTCCTTACTACTGCATATTTCTGCACAATGAATCAAAAATATGTATGTTCTTAAATCTACCAGTATTTTATTTTTATTTTTTTCAAATATAAAGTCTAACCAGTTTTTTTTCTGCAAAAAGTTTTATTTTGTTCTGTTTAGTAAGTACAATCTATATACTCAATGATTTTCAGTATTAAATGTTCCAAAAGGTTAAAATGCATTACTGGTATTTCATGACATTTGATAAAAAATACCTGTTTTACTTAAACAACACAAATACTTTATTCAGTTTCTGAGGATAATTATCCTAATTAGTAATCAGAGAACAATTACACTGTAAAGTAATTAAACCTATTTATGCAACAGAATTATTACAATTTTAAAACATATACAATAAACACTTATTATACAGCCTCTAAATGGTTTATTCCAGGTATAGGCAATGATGACAAGGTATCACAGATCTAAACTTCCTCTCTCAATATCAAAAATTGATGACCTACCTTGAACAAAACAACTTTTTATCTTTGTGTTGCGGGGCCCTTGGTGGTCAAGTGGTCTAAAGCATGCGCTTACGGACAACATTGCCTCTCACCACCTGAGTTTGAATCCCATTCTGGACAGATCCTAGTGTGAGAAGGTTTTCAATTTGCTTGCCGAAAGTTGGTGGTTTTCTCTGGGCACTCTGGTTTCCTCCACCATCCCAGAACTGACCAGCCTCAATATAAGTGAAAGAATCTTGACTGGGGCGTAAAACACTATTACTCCACTCCACTCCACTTACAGAACTTTGATATTTTAAAGGACTTTCAAACATTCACAAAAAAAAAATAAACAAAAAACAATTTTAAACATTACCTACAGGTTTTATGGTTTAAAATTAATCTATCCCAACTTTCTAAGAAATTCTAGTGATCACAGAGATTAGATAAATTTATGCAGTCAAAACATGTGATATGTAACCAAAATGACTGGGACCTTGTCTCAAGATCTGTATCAAAACCGCAGGTAAAATGTCTAAAAAATCATGACACAATTGCATATTGGGTATTTTTACTTCTTTTAAAATGCTTAAAATTTGACACCAAATCCTATGATGGTAACCATTTATGTTTAAATAAAGAGAGTTTGCACATAAAACAGTTATTTCATATCCCCCCAACATTGCCTAATTCACATGTGCTGGGACTTAAGGCATAGTTTTTAACTTGTTATACTCAAGTGATGTCATTATAACTGTCAGCCATAACAGTTTAGGGAATTCTTTATAGTTTTATTTTCATCATTAAATGGCTATTAAGTATCTGCACATTATCAAAATGTCTCCTCAATACCAGCTCACACTGATCATTGTAAACAAAACAGATCATTTGCAACTAGTTAACATCCCAACAACCTTTCATAATTGGCCTTTTTTCTCTTTCAGAATTTTTACTTTCAAAGGGATAAAAGATCAATTTGATGCAATGGGTATGACAAACCTAACCAAGATATAAGGAAATAACTAAGTAATAAAAACTAATAAAGAAAATGAAAGATAAACTTAAATGATAGGTCTTATGAGAATTTGAAAGCCTGGGCGGCTTAATGTCTAAACAAAAATGGCATATTCCGTTTCTGTAAAAACCAATCATCTTCTGTGTAAGAATCATAATTATTGTTCAACAGTAAACAGCTTGTCAATTTGTTTATTTTATAAAGATTCTAATACATCACAAAAATGTTCTACCTGACCGAAAAATCATTCTTTTTTCTGCTTCATATGATAGATTCTGTTTTTTGTTAAAAACGTTTCCTATTAATCATTTTCCATGTGAAACCATCTTACAACATTTGTAATATTATTCCAGATGTGCTACTCTTAAACTTATTACATTTAAAAGAAGCCTGAACATCTTGTCATGACATCAAAAATAATGTTCTATTTTTTACATAAACTATCAGTAGACAAAACACCATTTTCATCTTATAATTGCTTACACAGTTTAGTAATTGATTTTTTAATTTTATTTATTATTATTATTATTATTTATTATTATTACATGTATTATTATTTGGTCATTGTTCATTCATGTAGGTATTTCTTCTTCTAGCTGATTTACTGACAATGTACTTTTTATTTGGAAGGACCAAGGTGAAAATTTTCAGAAAGGAGACCACAGTGATTTTGAATTTGTGAAATTAAACATTTTTAGCTTTTAGTTTTAAATGAATTTTTATGTATTTCACTTATCTTGAGACACCACTAGCTCTCTTTAAGGTTTGCTGGTTTCTTTGGTGTGCAAGTTTTTTTTTATTATTATCGAAAATGTCATTATGTTTGTTTGTTTTGATTTTACACTTTATTTGTTTTGTTGTGTTTTTCTCTAGCTATGTTAATTGGGTGAAACTTTCTGCATGGAAACTAGGTGTTGTAGATATCCAGAAAAAATACAGTGAATTCTGACAGAGTGGTCACCTCTTCATAAAGAGGGGCCTCTGTGGCTGAGTGGTCTAAAGCTAGGGCACTCCAGTTTCTTCCACTATCCCAAAACTGACTGCATGGACATAAGCGAAAGAATCTTGACTGGGGCATAAAACACCATAACTACACTCTACATTTTATAAAGACCCCTGCCCAAAAAGACCAATGTTTAAGGTCCATTGTTTGAAATTTAACCGAATGAGTTTTTAAAACACCTGACCTATCCATTTAAAGAAAACTTTTAGAATTCTAATGCTTCATATTTCAACTTAAAAAAATATATATCATAACTTGTCAATATTCAGACCAGTATATCTATGTTACCGCTGCCTCAACCACAATAAACATGTCCTTAAATATCATCTGTCTATAACAAACAGATTGGTTAGTTCCCCTGAGTGGACTTAATACTTAGACTTTACTGTATGAATAAATTTAGTTCATAATCAAAAGAAAAATATTTCAGGCAAACATTTTAAAAACCTTCTTATAAATAATAATTGATAAAACCTTTTAAAAGAGCTTTATACCTTATTCAACTCTTAAAACCTCTGCTTAAAGAAAATTGATGAAAACTTTTTGGCAACTCCATGTACCTGATGATTTTTTTTGTAAATCCTAAATTAACCAGGAAACTTTTGGTTAACTCTCTACCTTTAATTTCAACCTGTGCTAAGCATGGTGTTATTTCAAACTGATGAAATCTTTTTGGCAAGTCTTAATGCATCTAATGATTTCTGTTAATTAACAAAAACATGTCCGATTAACCCTTTAATATAATTTTCATCTTATTTTAACCTGTGTTCATTGCTAAAACCTTTGCGTGGTGTAATTTGATGAAAGCACTTTGGCTATACTTCTTAACAGGTGTAGGTACAGTCATGATTATCATACTAATTTTATCTTTTATTTTCTCAGGTGTTTTAAGTAAAAAGTGAAGAATTCGTCTTTTTTTTTTAACCGTAGCTGTAATGTATCCAGATGTATTACATATATAAACACTTACTTTCAGGTATTCACACTTACAATGTTACATGTTTTTGTTACATTAAATTCATAACAAATCCTAACATGCACTTTAAAAAATATCAAATTAAAAATTGTGAATGATATCCTTCTCATCAAATTCCGCTCAATTTTTCATTACCCAAGCCGTGTGCACCCACTGAGATCAAAGTTAGGATATTTAACGCAGGAATTAGCTTATAAATCCAATCTGTCAATCACACTGACTTTAGATATTACCATATTTTTTAATATAAATCCATATTTCCTCTTAGATAAAATGTGAAGTAATATACTGTAGTCGCTTTCTTAACGGATGAGTAACACATATATATGCCTTTTCAATCACTGAATTTAAAAAAAAAATCCACCACAATGTAAATGTAATCATGTATTTTATTTGATGGTTTTCTTATTACATATACAATTCTTTTTAATGTAGTTAAGAGGTTATTCTAGATCTGATACTAATTATTAAATTCTGAAATTTGTACTATACTCATTTTTCAGTTTGCTAACATGTTAAGTACCTTACATATTGCTGGAGAGAAAATTAAAATGTTCATAAATGTTATCAAAACTAAATATACATATATATCATGATATTAACACATATAGTGATCGTATGGCCATAAAATAATTTGTTTCAGCTTCTCAAAATTGGTATTTCCATCTTTATATAATTTAATTCTGTTATACCTAAATTCATTATTTATGTATTTATTTATTTATTTATTATTATTATTATTTTTTTTATTATTATTATTATTTTTTTTTTTATTTGAAAAGTTTTATATGCATGTACAAAACAATCCAGAAGGGACATAGATTATTTTATTTGTCTACATATGGACAACTGTTTTGTGTTTTGAAATATATCATTACTTAACCAGCTATAAATAATAATCCACAGACATTCTGACATGTCATGCTTTGCAAGATTGTTAGATAATTCAGGGGAGAGGTCTTTTATTATGTGGCATATGCGACCCTGCCTTACAGCTGTGGCACTACTTACCGGCATATGAATATACCTATCAATGGAGTAATTCACTATCATATTGGTATCTGATTAACAGTAGTAGTAGCCAGTTCAACTCGTAGATATTAAGCTTTACTGTCTCATCAAGGTCCCATGTCTGTTTGTGTTATTTGGCTGTGCTTGACCATTTGTGTGTGTGTGTGTGTGTGTGTGTGTGTGTGTGTGTGTGTGTGTGTGTGTGTGTGCAATAAATACTGTGCATGTGTGTGGTACAAATAAAAGTGACATACTGCTAATTGAAAGGTTACAAAGAAACAGAAACAAAAGCTTATCCTGGAACACTGCCACTACGAAGTATGGAACAATTCTCCGCGAATTTACCGATCATCTACATCAGACTTAATAAATGATTACAATCATCACACATAAAACTGATAAAAAAGTCTGAGTCTAGAAACAAAGATCTCAAATTAAACATATCTGTATCATTCTTTATTACATAACAGTGTTACTATCAGCAAAAAAACATACCATTTTCCCAGCATTCTTTACATACTCATGTGTGCAATAAGTCATTATGTTGTATACAATATAACATACATGTATGCAATGAACATGTGTATAAGACAGCATCATTTTCAGATGATTATAGCACAGGAATGACAGACAAATTGGTTTTTCAAAGAATGTGATATCTGTCACTCATAATCTAAGAACATTAACAGTATAGTCTTAATGAAATGTGTTCAAATGTCACTCTCTCAATCATAAATGTCAGATTCTATTTAGTCATGCTCAGGGGAGATAACCACATGCATACTTGGTTCCATTCACTACACCATTTTCTGAAATGCAACATGGATATCTGAAGATTTTAAATCATGTAATCGGAGTGAGTAAGTGAGTCTGAGTGAGTGAGTTTTTGTTTAAAGATTCATCAGCATTATTGCAGCTATTCATGGCTAGCCAAGTAGTTAGAAATTACCAAAAACAACAAAGAGCATCACACAACAAGCAAGTAAATAAAATAAGAAAACAAGACGAGATAAACCAGAATAACAAAAGAAAAAGAATAGAAATGTCGTATGTGGTGTGAAGCCACAGACTCAAACATAGGCTTGGGATAGGATATTATTATAAGAACTTTCATGATCAACCAACTATCCTCTATGTCACAAATACGGTCAATTTCCTGTGAGTTTTCATTGGCTTTGTGTATTTCATGTGAAAGTTCATAGGGATTCAATTCCCTGACCAGGTAGATTCAGTTCAGATGATTTGCAATGATAGCACTAAGGATAATTACATATACCCACCCACTTGAGATGAATTAAACAAACATAGCAACTAATAAAAATAAGTTGTTAGAAATTTCAGAAAATGATCCCTATAATACATGTATAGCTATCAAGATTTGTATATATACATGTACTAGTGCAAGTGTTCGAAAAAATTCTTTCTTTTGTATTGCAAATAACAGTAAGAGTTTCCTTCAAAACAGTAGTTTAATTTCATGCAGGTGTTTCACAGAACATGTCAATTCTACATAATTTAACAAAAATACAAGTCAGATTTTTTTTTTTCAAAAAAACATTATCGTAAAATAAAAAAAGAATCATCTGTAGAAATACCAGAGTCTCTAAGTGTCATTAACCATAAAAAAGCAGTAAGTATCATAAGTATTTTAAGTACCAGTACTTCCACTACTGCAATAAAGTACCTCCAGATGAGGCAAAATGTCAAACACAAGCTAGAATTTATTTTTCTTATGTTCAAAAACTCTCAATGTGTTTATTTTTCAATATCCTGTGCTCTTATTTTATAAAACTTTTTTTTTGATATTTCTTACACAATACATAAATTTTAAACAAATGAATGACATGTGATATTGTCAGTTGAGGGGAAAAAGTTTAGAGTAATAGGGCTATATTTAACCAAATTTGTTTTTATACTGGACGGCAAGGCTTCCTGGATGAAAGAGTTGCCATAAAATACATTTTACATATGCCTTAATTTGTAAAATACCATTTCTCATAAAATCAACCTTAGAAATAAGACATCTTATTTTGCTTTTTGAACAACCATAATTATAAAAGATTTTTTTTAAAAAAAATAAATAAAAATGACAATGCACACTGCCATTATTTGCTTTTCTCTTTATATTCTTTATTTTCTAACCCAGACTTTCATTTCCCTCTGAAAACTTGGTGAGTTTTAATCAGTACAATTATCTGCCATTATATAACCATTAGTGAAAGGGCATTTATAACATTACCCAGAACATTGCCTGATTATAGACAAAGCTGGTGAGGAAAAAATCACAAGGCGGTATGCAACTGCAATAAATATGCAAAACAAGACAACTAAACTGAATAGACATGTGTACAAAGTAATAAATCATGAAAAACTTAACCTTAAGATAATTTCAGTTCAAGAAAAGTCAATAAGAATCTTTGTCAAGTAGGGCTAAATCAAGAAATGAAACCATATGTGACTTTTTTCTTGTACTCTTGTATTCTTGCATATGATTTTTTTAGTCTTAACTTTAGGTTCAAAAGATAATAAGGTAATAATTTACAATAATTTTTGCTGCCCTTTGCCATCAGATAAGAATTTTCAGTAAAACCTGCTAAAGCATCCACCTGTATATAAAGTAAACTTGTTCGTTAACAATACCATTGTTTTGATTTCTTATTGTCTCAAATTTTAACCAAAGAAAATGCGTTTTAAAAAGCTCATATGTCAATAAAGACCATAAACACTGTCTAAACCAAACTTCTGTCTTACTAAACACTGATTACACCAAAATCCTGTCTAAACGAAACAGTCCAAACTAAAAACTGATTAAACCAAAATCCTGTCTAAACGAAATGCTCCAAACTAAAAACTGATTAAACCAAAATCCTGTCTAAACGAAACGCTCCAAACTAACAACTGATTAAACCAAAATCCTGTCTAAACGAAACGCTCCAAACTAAAAACTGATGAAACCAAAATCCTGTCTAAACGAAATGCTCCAAACTAAAAACTGATTAAACCAAAATCCTGTCTAAACGAAATGCTCCAAACTAAAAACTGATTAAACCAAAATCCTGTCTAGAGGAAACACTACAAACTAAAAACTGATTAAACCAAAATCCTGTCGAAACAAAACACTGCAAACTAAAAACTGATTAAACCAAAATCCTGTCTAAACAAAACACTGCAAACTAAAAACTGATTAAACCAAAATCCTGTCTAAACGAAACAGTCCAAACTAAAAACTGATTAAACCAAAATCCTGTCGAAACGAAACACTGCAAACTAAAAACTGATTAAACCAAAATCCTGCCTAAACGAAACAGTCCAAACTAAAAACTGATTAAACCAAAATCCTGTCTAAACGAAACAGTCCAAACTAAAAACTGATTAAACCAAAATCCTGTCTAAACAAAACAGTCCAAACTAAAAACTGATTAAACCAAAATCCTGTCTAAACGAAACACTGCAAACTAAAAATTGATTAAACCAAAATCCTGTCTAAACGAAACACTGCAAACTAAAAACTGATTAAACCAAAATCCTGTCTAAACGAAACAGTCCAAACTAAAAACTGATTAAACCAAAATCCTGTCTAAACGAAACAGTCCAAACTAAAAACTGATTAAACCAAAATCCTGTCTAAACGAAACAGTCCAAACTAAAAACTGATTAAACCAAAATCCTGTCGAAACGAAACACTGCAAACTAAAAACTGATTAAACCAAAAACCTGTCTAAACCAAAATCCTGTCTAAATCAAATGTCGAGTTATTAGAATTTAATCTATACAGAAATATTTTATTAAGACATATATTAATATCGTCTGCAAAATTAACCTGTGTAAACTGAATCCCCGTCTAAAATAAACAAAATCTTTAATTTAGTGTATTTAGACAGGTTCCACTGTTTCATAAAAAGATTGCCTAAAACTGGGACCAGTCTTCTTGTTACCTAGCTCGCTTAATTAACACAGATATCTAACTAAGTGAGTCTTACTGGCTGAGATTTTCAATAAAATAAGACCATATTTTCTAGATTTTTTTTCTTGCCATTTTCATAAAACTTTACCACACACAAGCTTTATCAAAGATTTATAACACAAGTAGCAATAATTTTACTATCACTTTTCTAATTATAACTGCATTATCTTCAATACAATATAAAAATGTATCATAATTCTCTGTGTGGTCATACATATAAAAAAAACAACATTTTTTTACCATTTACATATAATTAAGCTGTTACAATCACCCTGGAAACCTTTCTGTAATAACACCCCAAAAACATATACATATGTAATTTATGCAATTCATTACATTTTCTCAGATGGGAGCAATCTGATAGAGGTCATAAAAAATTCCAGAAGAGTTATTGTTTTAAAGACATCTTGTCTGCTGCCAATTTCTGCTGCATTTCAAAAGCTTCATATCCAAATTTCCCATGATGCATTTTAATTGAGATTATTTAAAAATAGCAAACAAATTTTCAAATTTTGTTCAAATCTTTCAGTAACTGTAAAATATATTGCCTTCAATATTTATATAATAAAAGGCGTATAAGCTGAAAGTTTTAAGTTGTCTGCCGACATTTTTATAATGCTTTTGACACAAGGAGTTATAGTGGTGGAGAAGTTGGCGTGGATATTTGCCAAAAACTTGAAGCAAATTTATTGTCTTACATTAAACAATAAAAGTACTGTATAAATATGTCAGTATTATCTCTCAAGATTGCAAAAACTTACTGTGAAATCGTAAATATCCGATAATTGTCTTCTACACAGCCGAAAAAGATAAACAAAATTAAATAAACTAGAAATCATAAGTTTTTAATTTATGGCCATAATTGGCCACCATAGAAAATGAAGAGTTACTTTTAGTAGGTTTGTATTTCCTCAATTTGAATATTTATAGCCTACTTGTGTAGAAATAAAAACTATCTAAAAATATCAATACAATCCTGACTCAAAATTAATCATTTAATATTTTAATGCATTTTTAGTGTTTATATGAAGGTTTTTGAATAGATAGCTTAGCTTTACCTTTCATTAAATGTTACAAATAGGTGAGATAATGCTAAAAATATATAAAATTAAAGGGAGATAATGCTACAAATGTATTTAAAAATAATAAAAAAGTAACATAAATTGTTTGACTTATAGGTGGGCTTATAGAATGGTCCTAGGATATTTTTTATTTTTAGGGTTATCTTTAGCTCATAATATTTTATCACCAGCAATCTCAACAGAAGTCTTAAGTTTACAGCCTGTCGATTTTGAAGCCAAAACTCTTATTTGTGCCTTTGATTTAGATTAACACAATTCACAAAAAGTTCCTAAACAAATATGCAGAATGGTATGCAACTTATTTAAAACAGCCTTGTACCTGTCCTTTACAGAATAATCAAACACAGTCAAAAGACAAAGTTAACTGACATGAATAGTGAAACAATGATAGACAGACTACAGAGATGTCATCAACACATATTGCAGTGACATGAAAATATAAACTGACAGTCTTATAATACACTATAGGACAAAATAATCATAATTCTTTACTGTCATTGCTGAGATTATCTCCCTTAATCCAACTGTTATTTGACCTTTTGACCCCACATTCTACCTATCACATTAATGGAAATTTATAAACATAAGTATCATCATAAAGCTAAACTACTATAGTGTCTCTGTCTAGTTAGAGGTGTCAGGATGTACTATAAAATGCCAGTATCTGTGAGGCAAAGTTATATTTTCCTCATAGAGAATAACAAGGACCCAAAAAATCTCACAATGTAGCAGATGTTTTCGTTTTGATTCCACCATTTTGAAATGGGCATCTTCATTACTGGGTACCATATATGCAAATAAACAAGTTATTCTAATGTGAATGTAAGAAGATTTTTCTTTTGTTTGTTTGATAGAAGTTTCAGAACACTTAACACTAACCCATTTGTAACTGTGACAACGACATACCTGAATTTATTCTGGTACCACAAAAATGATGGTTCTGGGTTTCCATCTATCTGGCATTTCAAGATCAAATCAGTCCCTAGAGCAATTTCTTCTTTTTTAGGTCTTTTGAGTTCAACTTCAGCAACTTGATCTATCCCTGCAAAATATAAAAACAAATGATGATTAGAGAACCTTGTTATAATACATAATTTAAACATTCTGCAAACAATTCAAACCAATAACTTCTTCGAGCTTGCACTACTATATATTGGTGAGTGCTGAGAAGATGCTTCAAAATACCATGCACATGTAAAAGGCCCGGTGTTTAAACCCTGAACCCTGACCAGGACTGACAAACACCTGGCTTTTTTCCCCTTATATCTAAATTTTTTATTATTATTTTTGGAGATCTTGATAATAAAAGTCATGTATTTTGCAGTTTGGATTTGATGCCCTGGGTAATAGTAAGCATGTCACTTCAAAGAACTCACTTTATACACTGCTCTGGGTATACAAATAGGTCAAATATTTGAGATTTCACCTGGGCAGGTAGTCTCTATACAGAAATGGTCGCTATAGCAGGTTTAACTGTATTTCATTTGATAATGACTCAAGTCATATATTCATGTTTAGTTCCAACAGTTTCCTTGATAAAACATAATTTAAAGTTTTAAAACACAAGAGGTTATTTAGAATCCCATTTACAAAAAAGCTCAAGTTCTCTCATCTATGGCAAAAATATAATTTATCTATACCTAAACTTCAAAGTTACTAAACATTACACAATCAGAATTTATGTACATTTCTGCTACAAAAATTGAATGTTCTTTCAAATGAGGCACTTGAAGAGATGGTTTTACAAAGGAGAATAGTTTTAAGTGAACTAAACGGTTGCCAAAACTGATAGCCAATAACTAGAATTTGTAAGATTATCCATACTTTTTAAAACATAGCAATAATGTTGTATACATTGCCCATACATCAATTTTATAACAATGACATGTTATTTTTTACAACTTATGTCTTTTACACATAATTTCATTATATTTGCAGCAAGAACATGTTAACCGTCATCACAAACAATAAAACCTGATAAATTACAAAATAATTACATTTTATATAAAAAAAAAATTTCAAGAATTAATAAATTTATTTAAGGAATAAATATTCCTTTAATTAGACAGAACTGTAAATAAAACGGCCTTTTTAATTTTTATCAGACATGAGTTGAATTTGATTAAAAATCTATTTATACATCACATCTTTAAAACATTATTTCTACAATTTTATCAAATTTAGACTTCCTGCACATTTCATGATAAATCAATTAAACTGACATTTAAAAAAATAAAAAAAATAAAAATAAAATAAAAAAAAAAAAAATCTGATTTGACAAGCAAGCAGGCAATTATTTCAATGTAATCATTCTATCTATCTTTTATTTTTTGGTGTATTATCTAGAATCATGTATTTAACATTTCTCGTTATCACGATTTTTGTAACTTGACTTCTGTTTCCACTGTATTCTGCAGATCAGTGATGTAATTACATTTAAATTTTGCATAAAACATGAAAAAATCAGTCTTATCAGATTTCATAATATGAAACAATGTTATTGTAATCAGTTATGTATCAAATGTAATAAATAACAATGTCAGATTGGCAAAAAAGAAATCTGAATTAAATTTATCAATTTTTAATCGACAAGGGGTTCTGTCAAAGGGGGTGGAGTATCACTTCCAAGTACATGTATACTGAAAATTTTCAAGTAATATTGGTTTCTCATCTTCTTATATGTCTCAATTTGCAAATTCAAATTAGGTGAATTTTCAAATCTTATTGCAAATTTTCACTGATCTTGAAAAATGTTAATGTCAATACCCACCCAATAGTCCAACCCCTTCTTTTAATTCCCCTTTTCAAGTTGGTTCATATGAATTATTATCAGTGGATTCAAACATTTCTTGCATAAATTTAATCATTAAAAAAGAACCAACTGTTAACATAAAAGTTTAGACTGCCAATGGATGAGGTCTATGCTCTCTTTTTCCCAACCTCTTTAATGTAAAGCAAATACTCAGTTTCCACAGTTTTTTTAATATAATCTGTTATCAAAGTTAAAAATATTAATCTTTTTTCAATATTTTTGTTATAAACAATAAGGTTTAATAATAATTCAAAATGCATAATATTCTGGCAGATATCAGAATGTAATAAAACTTTCATCAAGATAGAAAAAGGCTCTTTGCCTGTTTCAAGCACTATTTAATATCAAACGTTATGTTCATTCCAGTTCTTTTAGATGTCTGATACAGCTACCAAATCACATAACCCAATGTTTTTTGTGTAATGATCGAGGCAAGCACCTGCTGTACTAATTGATTGTGTAAACATAACATGTATCTATTTCAAACACTGTTGGATTACGAATCCTGATGTAATGTAAAAGACCTTCTAAACTCTGCAAATTCTTGCTTACAGCAAGTGTAAAGATAATTTTTTTTCTAAAAAATAATGAAGGCAATTATTTTCTTGTACAAATAATTTATTTTAATAAACATCTCTCTCTCTCTCTCTCTCCCTCTCTCTCTCTCTCTCTCTCTCTCTCTCTCTCTCTCATACAAATCTTAGTACATTTATAAGAAAGTTTGTCACTTCACTTGCTGAAGGTTGGTGGTTTTTTTCTTGGTTTCAGAATTTTTCGTGATTCTTTGAATGTCTCAATATAAATGTAAAAATCTTGACTGAGATGAATATAGCTATGTAAGGAACTTTGTTTTCATGGATTAATTTATCCATCATTACTTATTAACCCTGTAACACAACAATCAATGCCTGTTGGGGCATTGTTTTTAAAGTTTACACAGGGTTTTTTTCAAGGTGTACTGTACACAAAACACGTACTATGAACAATGACACCATAAAGTTGACATTATTTTTAGATTTAAATCATCTGTCTGGGCTAAAAACAGCAAGATATTGTTATTTTTAGTTTTCTAAGATGATTAAATGTAAAGCTTAAGCATCATTTCAGACTGATATTGTATTCAGATAATCCTTTTATGAAATCTATTCTAGTCTGGTGCCTTTGCAACAATGTTGCTTATAATGTAACATGAAAGATTCCCTAGAATTTCAATCAGTCTAGAAAAGCATATAAATCTAGCTATTTAACAGACATATTTTTTATTCTATTGTTTGGTACAAGAGCTATCAATCTGATCATGTGTCAAAAATGTCACAGAATAATTAAAGATGCATGACGATCTGATAAAAATTAAATATAAGTTAATTGGGGTTTAACATGTGAATCAAGATTAGCAGCTGTTACCAGAACTAGGAACTTACACATATGTTGTGTGTTTACCAGTGAGCACTGTTATCATTGAAGGTACTTACACATATGTAGTGTGTTTGCCAGGGAGCACTGTTATAACTGAAAGAACTGGCACATATGTGTTTACCAGTGAGCACTGTTATCACTGAAGGAACTTAAACATATATGTAGTGTGTTTACCAGTGAGCACTGTTATCACTGAAGGAACTTACACACATGTAGTGTGTTTACCAGTGAGTAGTTATAACTGAAAGAACTTGCACACATGTAATGTGTTTACCAGTGAGCACTGTTATAACTGAAGGAACTTGAAAATATGTGTTTACCAGTGAGCACTGTTATATATGTAGTGTGTTTACCAGTGAGCACTGTTATCACTGAAGGAACTTACACATATGTAGTGTGTGATTACCAGTGAGCACTGTTATATATGTTGTGTGTTTACCAGTGAGCACTGTTATCACTGAAGGAACTTACACATATGTAGTATGTTTACCAGTGAGCACTGTTATAACTGAAGGAACTTGCACATATGTGTTTACCAGTGAGCACTGTTATCACCAAAGGAACTTACACTTACAGGTATGTAGTGTGTTTACCAGTGAGCACAGGGCACTATGAAGTGTCTTTTGTGAAAAGGCTGTAGGGGCAAAGTGGTCTAAAATGCCTAGGACTGAATCTCATTTAGAAAATATAAGCAGGAGAAATTGAGCCTGTATGTTAGTCAAAGATTGTTTTCTCAAGGCACCTGTTCTTTCATCATCTCAGAATTAATGGCAGTGATATAAGTGAAAAAAATCTTTACTGGGGCTTTTAAATGACAACACTTTACTCCATGACATGTTAGGGCATGTAATGGCTACCGATCATAAGTTTTAAGATAGTAAATGACTTTAAAAAAAATTAGAAAAGTTCTTCAACACCAATTTTCATGTGTCTAGCTTACCAGAAATCCAACCACATTCTCTGATGGAAGAAATGAATACTTTCCATCAAGAGTATAAATAATAACATTCTCTAAAATTGAGAAGAAATTAGAGCTCTGAACCTATATATCTAAATAAAGCATCTATAAAGATCTACATTGTTTTTGTTTCTTGGGATTCCTATTATATAGAAATTGTTTTTAAAGGATCAACTGTACAATATATGTATTACCATACTTGCTTTATCATTATCACTTATTTTACATGTTCTTTTAGGTTCCGTAAAACAATTTTTAGTCTAACTAGATCATTAGGACAGCTATGTGTTTAAAAACTGAAATTTTACCCATAAACCCTATAAATTATTCAATATCTGATGATAAGATATCCAACGTGGTAAAAAATACTGATTTTGTTTTCAGAACTAACAAAAATCCTCATTATCAAAAGATGTATTATTCAGCAACTCTATTTTAGCATTACACAAAAAATGTTTGGCTTGTATTTCTTGTGTTGTAGACGGTGCATGAATGCCTTAACATTTAAACCCAGTAATTACTTAAGCGATACCATCAGACGATTCTTACAACATGTAAAAGATATATAAATCTCTGTCATTTCTAACAGGATACACCTCAGAATGATCACATCTTTGTACCATAATCTACCGACAGGTACAAAAACCTCCCGAAACGATAGCCAGCTTTAATTATACCATCGGTAACATTGCATTAAAAGTACAACTACAAGGCTATCATTATTTCATTTTAATGTATTTGCTATTTTTAGATCAGCAAAACTTTCAACAAATTAAGAATGTGGGTTTTTTGTTCTCTTTTGTAACAATAGATAAAGCAGGTGGTTTTTAAATATGAAACTCTTGTGGGGAAAAAATAATGTTTGTAAAAACAAGTATCATTTGCTTGCATGACAAAAACAAATTCTGTAACATCAGGATTTTATTTCATCTTCTTATTCTTGAATGGACGGACGAATGGATGGAAGGATGATAAATCGTACTTGAGCATGATGACTGATTGTATGAGAATAAATGTATAAAATTCTAAATTTTATACTTATATACTGATGCGTGAATGTCCAATTTATAAAATTACAATTTGGTGCCATTTTCACAACCACCAGAAGGCTTTGTAACAAGCCCCTACTCAAATGTATTTTAGTGAGAAAACACTGATCTCCTTCTGAGAAAGTCTACAACTTTCACATCTTCCATTAACTTACCTAAGCAAACAATAGTTGGGCTCTGGAACACTGAAGAAATGAAGCTGTTTTTATTAAAGTATACTCACTTGTTAAGCATTAAATCTACTTAACTTTTCTGATATCATCCTTCAAGAAGTAACTAAGAAAAATAACCTCATTAAATGACATCTCATCCAAATGAGCTTCAGACCAAGATGTAATGAATTTACATTTCCTGTCAAGGGAAGTAATTCTAACTTAACAAATTTTCTCATCCATTTTAATTTGTCTATCCATTTATTCCTGGGATGCATCATAGGTATTAAGTATGTGTCTACAGTGATTATATCTAATGGACCCTATATCAGATTCTTGACCATCTTGACCAGTGGCTATTTCTCAGACTTTCATCATCATTCAATTTACACACAGAGAAATCAGATCTATGAGGGATTTTACACTTTCAGTGACCTTTTAATTCATTAGGCTTTTATCAGTAGCTGTCAGTCCCCTTGTCCATTCTGTGGTCAATTGTGGCCTTTAATTATCATCCTTCACGCATATAGTTGATTAAAAACATGTATACATGCACTGTTCAACCTGATTATTACCTACAGACTAACTAAATGAATAGCTTAGAGTAAAATCCTTGTGTTTTAGGCTCTAGTTGAGGTTCTTTTAGGCCAATTATCATGGTAAGGTCTAGGATGACAGGGAAAACCAGAAGTACCCAGAAAAATCATCCTGCCTTTCCATAAGCAAACCAACAATTTTGCTCACACAAAAATCCATCCAAATAAATTCAAACCTTGGTGGTGCTAGGTCCTTATTATCTATACACAGGCAATTGTAATGGTTCTTCAGAATTCCCTTTATTTCTGGTGATCATACAAATGATATATATTCTCATTTAAATAGTTCTTTACCCATTACAACTCATTAATATTTATTTAATACAAATTAAAATTTCTACACTGTTCTTCTATATTTTTTTCGTCTACATGTAGATCATTAATTAAAATTTCTACACCAGTTCTTCTATATTTTTTTTTTCTTCTACATGTAGATCATTAATTAAAATTTCTACACCGTTCTTCTATACTTTTTTTTCGTCTACATGTAGATCATTAATTAAAATTTCTACACCGTTCTTCTATATTTTTTTTTTCTTCTACATGTAGATCATTAATTTAAGTCTAAATTAGTTAATTTTTTAACAAATATTTACCAACTGAACTTCCATATTCGAAATATGAAATATTATCGTATTATATGTATTGTATATCAAACCCATATCAATAATAATGGTACCCCTAAATATTTCAAATTGAAAATCTATTGAAATATGGTAGAATTAAGACAGAAAGTCAACAATCTGTTGACATGTTTAAATATCTTGTAGACTAATCCAAGTAGACAAGGTCAATTAAAGCCGATTACAAAGACTATATGCAGTACTTTATTGAATAAATAGTTAATCATAGTTTATTCCATATAATTATATGACTGTAATAAATTCATAATTTTATCTTCTTCATATCAATAATTACATAATCCCATGGTGTGCATTAAAACACAGGTTTACACAAGTCTTTCATTTTACTTTTACAAATATTGATAATTCAACGTTTAATGTCAAGTTTTTAATTTCATTTCAATCACCTTGTCGTTTAAACCACAAAAATCTGGTAACTGTATTTTTTTAAAAAGTTTAATGATAAGCAAAAGGCTTAATATTTCATATACATTTTGTAAAATGCATAAATATTGGGAGAAAAATAAACATTTTTATGCTGTAAATTTAGCAATTTTATCCCAAACAATCTCATGAAGTGCAAAAAAAAGGAAAAAATATATATAGAAAGATAAAAGTGAAAAAAAGGAAATCTCATTTCAACATAAAAGGTTTTAACACAAACCCTCTGTTCAAAATTAATAATAAAAACATTAGATTCAATAGCCAGATAGATGAAATTTAATATCTTTTTCAAATGGAATTATCAAAATTTTAAAACCTTCAAATTCTAAACAATAATGAAAGATCATCACTAAAACTTATTTAATTTTTTATAATATTTCTTTAAAGAATAGGTCCTAAAATTGCTTTGGGAGCCCTAACAATAATATCAAGGTTGATAATAATAGAAATCAAGTTTTTTTTTGGAGATATTGCATAATTTTTTTGGTACAGAGAAAGGAGCTTGTTTATGCTGATTGTAACTATACACATGCAAAATATCAAATGAAGGTATTTTTTTAATCAATAAATTCTGTGCAATAAACCATATTATATGAAATTCAAGCACGACAGAACTATCATTCAAGGGCAATTCTCTGTCATTAAATTGCAACTGACATGTAATATTTCTACCATTTCAAGAGTTTATCTTTTAAAAATATCAAATTCTATGATCAATTCATGCCCATCTACATTCAACTTATAAATATTATAAGAAATTATTATATTTATTCACTTCTTTGACAATATTATCATTTATTTGTAATTTAGTTTATTTATTAAGGAAAGAATCACCATCAGTGGTTTGTCATGCACATTATATTAGTGCTTGATAGGTAATACATGTGTATTGTTTTGGGATAGAATAATATGCTCAGTTTCATTGTGTTATTTAATTTCTGGTTTAACCACTGTGCATAACAAGCTTTCAAGAGTGAGGTTGGTGGGTATTTGGGTACAACAGTATGTATCTTGTATTGTGTTGGTTGTATTGGCTGTTGGCAAGTATAGGCTTTTCAGTTGCAAATTTTTTCCTTCTATTTTAAGGTATGGGTTTACAGCTGAAAGCTGGTAACATCATGATATAAACTTGGACTACCACATTAGACTTTTTATAAACTTAACCAATTCAACACAAGAAATATATCACTGTTACATTTTGTGCCACAAACTACCAAGTATTACTGAATGCATATTTATCTAATAAGAACTCAAAAAACTTAAATAAGGTATTAACATGGATAACCCCCCTAATCCCCTCTAAATCCCAGAAAGTACTAAACTTGTCAATCTTCTATCTAAAAACCTTCTACAAAACAAGATTATGAAATCCAAAAACTCATCCTCTTGTTTATATGTTTATTTTTACTAAGTAAATTAGCTGTATCTGTAGAAATACAGAATATATCCTGGGAATTTCCGTTGTTATAAAACCGGAATCTTGTATGATTTATATATATGTACAACCTAACAAGTGCCTTCTTTACCCAAAGCTTTAAAAGACTATTTTCTACATGTAGAGATTCCAATAATTGCATATTTAATCACAACACTACTGGGAGTGTCTTCATGTTCTCTTTTTTCCAATATCCCTTTATTTATGAACCATCAGATCCTCATTTGTCTTTTCAATAACAAATATATCATTTCTATAAATATATATAAATAAGATCCGATTCAGCCATTTTTCTTAATTGCATATTGTAAAAAATTATCATGAACATGTCTATTTTGGGAAAAAGTCCATTTTTACCTTATTTTGACAGAAATTACTAAATGTCATCTTAAACATCTTTCAAAAAAAATTACATATATTTATAGGGTTGAAAGATGATTGAAATACATGAAATACAAAAACAACTCCCTTCATTTTATAGAATCAGTGTATTAACAAAAGAAACAAAATCTATATTATATATAAATGGATGATTATTTAAATGCCCCAAACATTTCAATTTGAATTGCGACCTTGACCTATATACATTTAAATGTGGTATGCAATGCATCATCTAATGCTGGATTATATTTGTTCCAAGTTGGATCAAAATCTATCCAAAATGTATTAAGTTTGTGAGTACACAGAGTTTTACATACACAAACATGACGATTCCTACATATCCCCTCAAAACAAACTAAGTTTGAGGGGGTACAACTACACTCTAACCATTAGAAAAGAGTGGAATGTGACAGAGTAATGACAATTTTTAACCCCCCCCCCCAAAAAAAAAAAAAAACAAAAAAACAAACAAACAAACAAAAAAACAAAAACAAAAAAACAAAAAAACCAACCCCTCAAAATCATTGCACTTATATTAAGGTAGCAAGTTATGGAACAGTGAAGGAACCCAAACAATGGAGAAAATTCTGACCTTGCGAAACAAACATACATATCTTCTCATACAAGAATTCAAATAGATGGTGGATGCTGTGATCCATACCCCTGTGCTTAGACACTTAGCCACTGAGGTCCCAATTTATGAAGAAATACTATTTATCATAAGTAGTGTCTCTTGTTGTGTTAATGATTTAATGTTAAAAAGAAAACATTTTATGGATTAAAATGAACAATAAAATACATAAATGATACTTTAAATTCAAATTGTATAGTACATTTCCTGCTTTGATAAGGCTTTAAGTTAGCACACAGGTGTTGATTTAAGGCTGAAAATAATATAAATCTTTAATCCTTTTTGAAAGCAATAATATTTTTTCTTCATTTAAAAAAGAACAAAATTGAAGAATAGGATAATACAGTGTACTTGACCTAGCTCAGCCAGGTCACATGACATCAGGATAAAGTGTAAAATAACATATCACATGATTTCAGGATAAAGTGTAAAATAAAACATCTTATTGTTTATTTATTTCCTCTTCATAAAATATTTTACTTGATTTGTCAAAAAAATTATGTATTCTTACAAATCAAATGAAAATCAATTATAGAATAGCTTGACACCATAGATTCATACTGATATAGGTCAGTTTATTTAACAATGCTAGTTTATATAATATTATATATTTTTAAAAAATTTGAATGATGTGCTAAAAAAATTTGAATGATGTGCTTATTTTCTATGATGTTCAGCTGTATTGCAGAAATTAATAGATGGTCAAGGAAAACTTGAGAATTTAATAATGCAACAGGCAGACCAAACTGATGGACTAAGCAATATATATGCTGTATTTGAACTTATTACTGGTAATTAAGAAACAGCCATGCCACAATCAAAATTTTAAATCAATTGGCTTTCTGAGGCACTGAGATACAGGTCCTTAATATTATGTCATTGTTGACAAAACTTCTTATACCAACTCCTACATAAAGTAAAAATCACTGATGCAAAACAAAATATACAAAGTAACAACTTTATATAGTATCTTCACTTAAAAGGTAGTCACAAAAATTGCTTCATAACTATCTGATCAAATGTTTGTACATACTAAGACCTTTAATTCCCCTACAAAGACAATCTTTGACCATCAGCAAGGTAAAAGCTGAATTAAAAACCCATTCATCACTTATAATAAGTATAAAGCAACAAAAAATCAAAAGCAATAATGAAAGTCATTATCAGAAAGTCTTTCTTATTATCCTTGCTGGTGACAGGTTTTGAGAAGGAACATCTGCAGATATAATTCAAGAGAAGAATGTTTCCTTAATCCTAGCTGTTGGCTTTGTCAAAGTACACAGAATACTACTTGTTTCTATTTAGTGACTTAGTGTAATACTCAATTTTTCAGATTTGCTGATGATTTTCTTCTTAAACAGTCAATAAAAGAGACTGATTATAATTGATTAACTTCCAATATTATGTATATAAAAAAGCTGATTACAGGATTATGGAATGGAATAAACGGTCACTTGAAATAATTGCTGCTAATTTCTTCTGTGAATCATGTTAGATAATTCTGTTTTGTTACTACATGTATGGTTTGATAGATACAATCTTTTTCACACACATTCAGGCCATTTCTTATACGTGTACTTATAGACTGCCTGGGTCTGCGTGGTGAAAAAAAAAAGGTTTTTTTTGCAATTGCAATGCTTTTTTTTTCTAAAATTAATCATAAAAGTTTACTTGCTTTATTTTACTTTTTAAGTTTTACAAAATAACTTTTAATACTCAGCCTTGCCAGAAACATATATATTTTTGTTTTGCACAAATCCTATTTACAATAACTCTGATTAGCTTGCATGAGTTCGTCATAATTTTGTTTAAACAAAACCATTGCCTGCCAGAACAAAATTAACATTTACAGCATGGAAAATCAGACAATATAACTTTTTAAAAGTCTTTAATAAAATATGTACAAAATCAATGTTACAACAGTTTAACATTATAATTGCAGCAGCAGCAATGTTTTACAATACTTATAAGCAAGCAGCTGGTCACTTATTTCAACAAAACTATTTAAAATTATCTATGGAACACTGAAATTGTGTAATATACATCCAATAAAAATATATAACCTTCTTGGTTTCTTTTTAACTTAGTAACTAAGCGCTTAGAAAGAGATAGTGTATCAAACTATTAAACTTCACAAAACCTTAAGAAAGGGAAAAGCATAAAAAATTTAAAATGCATAAAAATCTGTTATTTATGTTGACACTATATTTTGTTCATATAAACAGCAGGAATCAATCTTATTTCCTTCCCTGTGTACTCTGTAAATTGCATCATATAATCATCTTTGAATAAACATTTTGTATATCGGCATTCACATCTAAATGATATTTCCAGACACAACCTTCTCCATATTATCTCTAAGCAAGAAAAAGCCGTAAAACATAGTGTTGCCATTTTTTTATTGATAAAAATCATCATAAAATTTAACCTAAATGCATTAACATATTTCAACCAATAAGGTAAGCATATATATACATGTATATATATGTATGTATGTATGTATGTATGTATGTATGTATGTATGTATGTAATTCTGTAGGTAAGTATAGAATTAATTTCTCTATCTACATAATGCTTTCTGGTGTAGTTACCTTATATATTCATTGTTTACATAAGGATGTAACAAAGGTTTTTCTTTAGTCTGGTAACACACAAGATACACTGTGTATCTCATAACTATATGTACTATTAAATTTAACTTTTCAAAAGAATATCATTATAATGTTATTTAATTCAATAAACCAATTCAGCTTTGTTCACTTCTAGAATAATAAGTATATATAATGTAACGTCTGAACAAAGAATTACTTTTAGCAATTCAGCAAATCTCTAATCACACAAATTGGTTTAAATGGTGTCACTTAATTAATTATTTTAATCATCTTGATGTGTCAGGACATATCTATAGTCTCAGTATATCAATGTGCATTTTTCTATATAAACCTAAAAACCTGGGATAAAGTTTGTGAATAAACATTGGGTAATGTAGATAACAGCAGTTAGCGAAGAAAAACCCTGATGTTATCGTTTTTATCAAGTAAATAAATGATGATTTATCTAAAGTCCAGTTTTATTCCAGCTGTTGCAGTAAACAAACACCCATTATCTAATCTTAATTATGCAAAAACATTTCATTAAACTTTCCTCCTATCAATTGACTAAAGTTTTTGGAATATTTTCAGATTTCTAAACGTTTTATGAGATTGCTCCAAGACAAAAAAATTTTATGGGTAATAGAAGACAAAAAATTTGCACACACCGCCCCCCCCCCCCCCCCCAACCCAAACCCAAACAAAGAGAAAACAACTGCATGATGATGTATAAAATGAAGGGCAAAAAATTGGCTAACTGTAGAAAAAAAATAAGGTTTTACACCCCAGTCAATAATTTTTCACTAATACCATAAAGGTTATGTAAAGGGGTGGTGGAAGAAACTAGAGTGCCTGAAAATAACCACCAGCTTTAGGCAAGGTAATCGACAAACTTTCTCACATTTGAATCATTTCTTTAGTGACATTTGAACCTAGTTGGTGAAAGGATCCATGATCTATAAGCTAGTAGTTTGGACTATGCTGCTACTGAGGCCCCGACAAGAACACAATGATAAATAAAATCAAATGAAAAATTCTATAGGTTTTTTCTTTTTTTTAAAGTCTTTAGGACAATATTCATTTGTATTTTCATATCTTTTTAATTTTTTTTCTTGCATTTCAGATAAAAACAGACTACAATTTTGTCTAGTATATGCCACTCCAACAGAGTTCTCACATTCAAAAATTAATGCAAAAACAAGTGTTTACATTAAATTTGGCACACGACATGAGAAAGAAAATGTATTCATGTCAGCTGTAGACACTCTAAGATGCATTAAAATTTTAATGTCAAAATAATCTATCATTGTAAGGCATGCTTCCATATTAATATGAAAGGTTCCCAACCATTGTTAAAATGAAGTTTTCTATGACAGTAGGGTATGCCAGAAGAGCTGGATTATACCATCAATGTCACTTGTCACTTCAAAAAAATCCTGAGACAAGTTAAAATTGTTACTTTACCAAGTTTGAATACAATATGCTGGAAAAATGAGCAATTTACTGAGAAAATGTCATTACTATAATAATCCATCAGCCATGAGGCCAAGAAAAGGATTTAAAATTATCTTTCAGTTGCTTACAAATAAATTCAGAATGTTCAATGGCAGGTGAAATTATTATATATATGTGATAGATCAAATAAATATTTCTGTTTCAAAAATTATTTATTAAAATTTTTTGTGTTTCTCTATAATTTTAAAATGCAATAATTTTTTTTTCTGAAAAAATCCTTAATTAACCTCAAGAACTTTACAATTCCTTCTCTAGGATGTTTGAAGCTGAAAAACATTCAGGCAGAAGTAACCAGTATCATGGCTTTTAATACTAGCTCAGGCAGTTTAATTAAACAGTCTAATGACAAGCCAGCATTGAGAAGTTATCAATTTTATCCCAACTGGACAATAGATTAGTGTTGGTGATATCTGTCTGATCAAATGACCATCTGACCCACACCATGGGGGAGATGTATGATTAATCGCCAGCTAAAGGCTGATTTCATACATCTATTTTGGAGGGTCCCACCCTATACACAATAGATCCACATCAATGCCACACACAGATAATAGCCAAATCTTTATCCAGCTGTTGAATACATCAATATAGTCACTGACATCCTTGAAATTTTTAATCTTCTAACACAAAAACACTATGTAAGAGCTTTTAAGAATGTTATACTCTTTTCCTAAACTGTCTTTTGTGTAATGCTTGCTGTGAAGTGTATTCAAATTGTATATGCTCCTTTAAGGACTATCATTTCTCAAAATAAAACAATAGGATGGAAATCAGAGCATGATGAGGTTACTGTATTAACAATCACACAGGACAGTGAAAATATACTGTATGAAATCAATCCCTTCAAAATGGTAATTCTCCTAAAGGAGATAAAATATTTGGGTTTGTATGACACAATATGCCTTCCAGGGAAAACTACTCATACAATGTACCTTTTAACAAGATATTTTTGGCTGCTGTGTTCCAGCAGTTATCATGTTAGCCTTATAATCCAAGGGGACTCTTAACTACATGTTTGATCCCCACCCCCACCCCCTCATCAACTGCAGGTGAGGGGGGTACTTCTTCCTTGATATAGAATGCTACAGGTTATAGATCAGTAACAGTATATCTATGGATGTAAATCAACAATCAATTAACCAACCAACAATGTAACAAGATACTGTGTATGAAAAAGGTTGTGTGATGAAAATTGTTTAACTTATCCATCCCTTTCTATACCCAAGTGTCATTAAAATGCTGTTTAATAATGATTTTTTCTTTTGTAAAAAACAATTAAACTTTGCTTGGTTATAGTGGTGATCAATGTGATTTAAAATGACAACAAGCTTATGTTACCAAACCGTCTCTATCCATAGAAATATTTTCCTTCTAATGATCTTTTTAAATTTTTAAACCCTGTAAAGAAAATCATCACAGTGTGCTAGTTTCATAAAATTCTTTTCCTTTAAATATGATTAAAATATTGATAATCATTCAGTAGTTCTCAGAGCTTTTTAAAATCAGAAAAGGAATTCTTTTCCCATAAATTTTTATTTTTTGTCTGTTTTACGACATGATAATGAAATATTAGGTGTTAATCTGTACATAAAATTTCAATAAAATAGCAATGAATGTTTTACCCCCAGGTCAAATATAAATGAAGCATCTAATATACAAGGTAGTTAGATATGAATATGATAAAGAACATGGTTTGACTTCATTTGTCTGGACAAGACATTTAATGGTCATCTTGTCACTTTAGGCCATTAAAGCTGTCAAAAACGACAGGTGTTGGAACCAATCAGGTAGAAGTATCTCACCCTGTAGGACACCATTATTTATCTAACTAAAAAGCAAACACCTTACTATCTGACAAATTGTTCCTCTTTCCTTGATTCTATGCCTAAAAACATCATGATAATATCTCTTAAACATTCCTCTTGAAAAAACCATTACATACAGGTGGTCAGTCAGCTTGCTGATCATGTAGCCATAAAGAAAGTACTACTTATACCTAGATAATGAAATGTTACTATTACTACTAGTAGTCATCATCATTCCCTAGCTGTGATATACTGAATCCTTCATGATAGTACTTCCATTAATGTGTAAAGAGGGGGGGGGGGTGGTGGAGAGCAAAAATTTTATTTAATGACAAACAACCAGTGCATGAGTTCTATTTTTCTTTATCAATAAAGCAAAACAACAAAACAAAAACAAAATTAAAACAAACCAAAAAAAAAACCCAAAAGTGCAGATAAGATTTTTAATTGTGTGATTACACTGGAACTTTAAGTTACCTGTAAAAATAATTTTATTCAAGGGTAAATAAACATTAGGAAATATGTCTTAATAAACATAAAAAATACAAGTAATTTGTTTTAATTATAAAATTACAGATTTGTTGGAGACTTCATTTAAGTTTGTACAACAAAAACTTCATAGGATCATAAATGACATTTCTAGTCAAAAACATTCAACTGATTACAACAGATTTATAATACATGTAATTAATCATATTACTAAGTGAGCACCACTGCAAAAACAAGTTATAGTTCTTTTTGGGTATATTATCGTCAAAGACAAGTAAACAAGCATCTGAAGTACAGTAATCCATTATAAAGTACTAATTAGATAGTATTTCACAAGTCTAACCTAGAATCTAGTCTTGAATTTTGTAACAGAAAAGAGGAAACACCAGGTACTTTCTCAACACTTGAGTTCCTGACTGAGGAACCAACTCCAGATTATACCACAAAGCTTAAGGATCAGTAAGAATTCTCTGGTAGTAGATCACTCTGTTGTATCTATCACTCCATGGCTAGCTCAGTTCATTGACAATTTCAGAAACTTTAACCTAGCATTGTATAATGAAAACAAGAGGAAATCAACTCCTGGTCAGTTTAGTCTTAGTTTTTAAATGCAGGATCAAATATTTATTAGAGGGAGAAGAGCAACAAAAGTATTTGATATGAAACACAAGTTAATGGGTATTTGTCTGCATTTATTTGCTTGAAGACAGCTAAAACTGGGTGGATGACAATAATGGCCATAATGAATTCTTACTATCACTTCTGTCAAGAATGTATCTGACCAGAGGTCAAATATTCCTTAACTTTTGGCACTGACCATTGAAATTCTTTGTATGTGTGTGGTATCATTACATACTTTTTATTATAATTCATTTGTTCTGAACACTGTGATATACAAACTAAATTACCTACTAGACTGAAAACAAGTAGTGTTAAGTCATGGAGATTAGATTTAAACATGTAAAGTTTTTCTCTTTTAAAGAAGGTAGTCAGTTCAGGAATGGTAGATGAATCCAGTGTACCAAGAAACAACACATATCTTTAGCAAGAAACTGGCAAACTTTTGAACACTTGGGATCTCCTGAAGGTGGGATTTAAACCTGGTGGTGAAACCTACTGTGATCCATAAGCCGACACTTTTAACACTTTGTTCTGAACACTGTGATATACAAACTAAATTACCTACTAGACAGAAAACAAGTAGTGTTAAGTAATGGAGATTAGATTTAAACATGTAAAAGTTCTTCTCCTTTTAACAAGGTAGTCAGTTCAGGAATGGTGGATAAAACCAGTGTACCGAGAAACAACACATATCTTTAGCAAAAAACTGGCAAATTTTGAACACTTGGGATCTTCTGAAGGTGGGATTTAAACCTGGTGGTGAAACCTACTGTGATCCATAAGCCGACACTTTTAACCACTATTCAACCAATGCCCCCCCCCACCCCCCCCCCCCCTCATCACCAAACAGTATTGATTGGTTAATTAGTAACCTGTCAATCAATGTCTTATTATGTTTAAATATGAAGGAAATTATGAAGTAATTTTTGGTTAATCCAAAATGTGTAGCATTATGTATTATTTGAATTGGTTTTCAATGCACCCAAACCCCTCAAAAAAATCCATGCAAACCCTAACCCATGAAAAATTTTCAATTCCATGAATGATCAGTTTTTAATTTTATAGTAGTAGAGGACACCAAACAATTGAAAGCAGGCTACCAACATTAAACACAGCATTTTGCAAATGTATTTCCAATTTAATTACTTTTTAAATAGCATTAGAGGGAAGAAATCCAGTAAACTTCTGTTATTACAAGTTGTCAATATCATCCTGATTAGCCATGACTAAAAAGCATGTTTTACAGCAAAATAAATCTAGAAATTTATTGTCAATGGCATTAAGATGCTTAACATATAGCAGCTGCAGATGTCACTATACAAACTTTCTTCTGCAGCAGCAGCAGACAGGTGCTTGTAACAATCACAGTGATTGGTCAATTTCAAATTCCACCTGATTCCCTTTCACTCTTGATTAACCCTCTTGAACTTTTGTCATAGAGAATTTTCAGCATGTACAAATATTTCCATGTCATTATTTTTAAAGAATCATTTCCCAGTCCATTTTTTTTTTTTTTTTTTGAAATTTTAATGAAAATGTTCGTTTTTTAAAAACTTTTCAACAGGAAGCAATTTTGATCTGGTATGTAGATTGGAAGTATTTGGCATGTGCAGATAAACAGTTTAAGTTAAAATTCAATTAAATCGGAAAAATAATTATATAGTAAATAGCAAAGGCAAGTTAGTTTTTCTTGATGCCAGGTTTTGCGGTACTTAATAATATGACTTAAATCTACAATGAGTAGGATGAAGGTTTAACAACCCATAATTCTACAGCTCTTAATTTCCAGCATGTTACAGCTACGATACACAGCCACGATTTAAACTGAACAAAAAACCTGACAACATACATACAAAATTTATAGTGCTTTTGTTACCTGACAAGATATATAATTTTTTTTAATTTAAAGCAAAAAAACAAATTAAACAATCTGCTCAACTTTGGAAATGGCAATTAATCATTATAAGGTTTTTTTATACAAAAAATGTACTTGAATACAACATGTATTTAAATGTCTGAAAAACACAGATTAGTTACTTTTTCAATTTGTGCAAATTGATTTGAACCGTTTTGACATGGAAGATTTTTAAGGCGATTGCACCATTCAAAGCCTTTCCTTGTTTTTTTTTGGAAAAGAATATAATCTTTATAGGAGACTTATCACTTAAAAAAAGACATTTGTGTCATTAACAATTTAAAATGAATTATGGCATTTTGTTCCGAATGACAATTTTAATGCATGGCGATTAATATAAATTATTGTGATGGTTACATCAAAGCACTGATACGTTTGAACCCTTCCTAATCACAGGATCCTTTTCATAATACAATTTTTTTGTATTTACAAGTTGACTTGTAAAAAAAAAAGATTTTTTTTATTTTTAAAATTTATATGATGTATAACATGTATATTTGTCTAAACATAACAAACGTTGTCCATAATATTCAGTTTATGTCTATTCAAGTCAGATTGAGTTACCTTTTCACCTTAATAAATATTGTGTTTTTACGATGTGTTTCAATTCCCATCAAAAAGATCAATATCCCTTTTTTTAATCTGTTTTATTTAATTTATTTGGTCTGTTACCTTGAAGCTAAATTATCATTCTGAAACACAAGCATATTAAAAATAATTAAATTTGTTACTGATAGGGCTTTCAGAGCTAATCTGGTGCTAAAATAGCTATTATCCATGGATGTAAACAGCTAAATAAGCATGAAAAAATTGCAGAAATTGTGCATCATAAATCAATTTGCAGCAGCTATTTAGCTAGTATGGAGAGTTGAGAAGCAAGAGAACTCAGGCATATTCAAAAGAATTTCAATAACTCCATCAAAAACATGCCAAAATTCTCCTATATAGATACCATACTTTTTTATACTGTAAGTGACATTGTACCATATTTTCTTTATGGTAAAAGACAGTTGCCAATGCTGCATAAACATTCCTGATCAGAAAATAAAAGAGGCTACTTGAAGCAAAATGTTACAAAAGCATTTGATATTATGTAATAATTTACAAAGACATCTTTCTGCATTGTCAGCATTGTCAGCAAACAATTTCAAATCCATGCATCTTTCCTTGCTTACAGTATTTTACTGATGACAAACACAGAACACAACACAAAGAAAGAAGTGAATGACTCAATGAGGCATACAAAAACAATATTTACAATCCATTTTGATGGAGGGAGCAGATGGTTATATTATCCTCTATGTCAATATCTTAAGGGGTCATCTATGTTTTCTTTTAAAAGAAGGTAAAAAAGGCATGTCAACATGACATGAGCATGCCTCCGTGTACACATATCTCCTTGTGAATTGACGTTTGATAAGCAGGTTTAAAAACCAATGGCCCCATATGTTTGTAAATGTCTTCTATCAAAATGATCAATACAGTGTGTAGTTATAGCCTACAAAAATACACAAACCGAACCTGTAAATTTTCCGAGGTAATTCTTTTTCATCTTCTCCTCAAACTAATGTTTAAACAGCTTATTTACTAGGAAAGTAAAAACAAGACTTAAACTTGAGGTCTCCTGCACACTTGGGAATGTAGAGTTATAAAATGAGTTTGTCACCTGTAGCCATGCCACTAATCAGAGGTTTACTTTTTTCTACAATCACCATAAACAGACCTAACTGATTATAAATGTCTCCTAGCTGAAAACAAAGGAATTTTGGGAAATGCAACCCATTTCTTGCACAATAATAGGTCCTGCAGAAGGGAAAGTCTGAATATTTGCAACTGATTTTTCAGACAATCATCAATTCCACAGGAAAGCAGTGTCAAATATTCCCCATTGTTTTGTTATATGCTTTGCTAATATTATTCAGTTCACTGCTACCTTTTCTTTAATACTGCTTGCTGTTTCAACATTTGTATTATGATTGGGAGACTTTTAGCAGGATTTTCTGAGAAAATAGTTAGTCCACTATATCCAAAGACATTGCTCAAAATAACATAACAGCAAAATGATATAAAAGAATGAGGTGACTAATAACACATGCACACCCCCTACCACACAAAAATATCACACAAACCCCTTGCTTCACATAAATATTTATCTACAATGCTATTGAATAATCAAATCTGAAGTCTTTTATGTAATTCATAGAGCTACCATGTGTATTCTGTCTCTAACTAAGGCAAGAAATGATCTTGACAATCAATGACAATGATATTTAACAAGCTACAATGTGAAGATTTCTAATTATCTATAGAAACTTCAATTTTATCACCTTATGAAACAAAAAATAACACAATTAAAGAGCAGAGCCTGCAGTCAAACATGAACAATTATCAAAATCGTTTCATAACTCCATAGATTAAATTTGTTCCATGACCCTACAAAAAAAGCCATGACTATTGTTAATTTCTGTAATGTCTAGAATCACAGAAGGTACCTGCAAAACACATGACTACGATAAAACCTTGATTCATTGTCACAGTTTGTTCAACAAATTTAAGCATTATAAAATGATTTGGCGTAAAAGTTAAAATATTAAAGAACTATTCTTAGTCACAAGACTTTGAGACTTTAAAATACATTTGGGATAGGCAAGAAATGTGGCATTATTACCAGAATTTACTGAAAACATCACACACACACAAACACACACACACACACACACACACACGCAGAAAGGTGGTTTTTATATTTACATGTATAATTATTGTCTCAGACAAATATCCATATAAGTGCTGTCCAGTAAAAGACATGACACTCTTTACTGTAATCTGTTTGTATTATGTTCACTCAATCATAAAAAATCTAAAAATACCCATAACACACATTTAAAGCCCATTACATGCTGTCACAATTTAATCAATTCCTAAAAAAGTGAAAATAATAGTACAAAATCAAAAAATCAAAATCAAATCGAAATGCTTAATTAATATCCCAAAGCTATACAGTTCACAAGTAATAATCACTTAGCTATGAAAAATGTGTTTTATACCCGGAGATAATCAGCATAACTTGCATGCTATAATTTGATAAATGGTGTGAGCTAATTCCCAAGAGGCAGTAGCTCATTTAGAAATAAGCTCTTTAAAATTGTAAAAAAAAAAGGTGAACATGTGAACTTTAATAACCATCAATATGGTTGTTAATGAAATTTATGTACAAAATCTCTGATTTATATAGTTTATATGTTTAGTGTGTAATCCTCTTGGGGGAAATCAGGCAAATTTTTTTTTTTTTCCCTTGGTTTTTTTTTTGTTTTTTTTTTTTTGTTTTGTTTTTTTTTTTTTTTTTGATATAGCAGTGATTGTTTTTTGTAACATGAGCAGTGACTGTTAATTTGAATTTTTATCTAAGTTGGTGGTTTGTTAATATAAACATACAAGTTTGTCTCTAAAGGGATAAGAAAAAGTCACTTTTGATACTAATTGTTCTGATGCAGTTTCAAATCACAGGAATTTTATTATACATGTATTTCATTTTATAAGCAAAAATAGAAGAAAAAACAGTATGTGGTCACCTGACTTATAGCTTACTGTGCATTCCTACTAGAATAAGTAGCACTGTGATTACACATTGTAGAAAATAGTGGTAAATTGAAAAATATTTTTAAGGGACATTACCAACAAAGTTGGTCGACTTTTAACAATAAGACCAACAATATATTGTCATTTCTCAGTTCAGGTAACCATATAGTTATCTAATTTAAAAGGATTAAAAGAAAACCTCAAAGCACCTTCAGTTTCAAGAAAAATAAGTTTCTTCTAAATTAAAACAAATTTAAACAAAAAAATTTTTTTTCCTCTACTGCAAAAATATTGTCAAAATGTTATCATGCGTGGGTAATATTATCACAACCTTATACAAATCATAAGGGATTTAATCAATGAACCTGACCAGGTCAAGTGTTTGCTTATCACCAGATTTGTGAAGCCTAATACTATTAAGTGACCACCCACTCTGCCCGATATGTAGCTGGCTAATTTGGACATGTATGTCCACACTCAAACTGGATTTAATCTCCTTTTCAATTAACCACTTAAATACTTACATAGATAATACTAGGGATTGTTAATGACATAGGAATAAAGTAGGTTTAGTTAAACAAGGACACTTATCATCATCTCTGGTCATCTGGTATTGTCCAATCAGGATAACCATAGAGAATGACTAGAGTTTCAAAATATTACACTGACCAGGGCTTCAATATATTATAATGACCAGTGCCTCAGAATATTACACTAACCAGAGCTTCAAAATATTATACTGACCAGTGCTTCAAAATATAATACTGATCAGAGCTTCAAATATTACACTGACCAGCACTTCAAAGTATTACAATGACCAGTGCTTCAAAATATTTCATTGACCAGCACTTCAAAAAATTTTGACAGATCAGTACTTCTAAATTTTGACAAGTTTAAGTGAAGGTTCTCATTGGTATGGTAGGGATTTCAATATTCAAGTATGATCCCTTCTTCCTTACACTAATTCCTTTTGTACACCTGCTTACAAGTCATCAATCATTTCATTATACAAGGTTTATACTTGTCTTATGAGGTGACAATATTAATCTACATCTGCCTTCTCGTACAGCATTCTACAGGAAGAATGCATCCCACACACCTGGTGGTCACATGTTCATACAGGTTAAATTAGAAACTCAAAAAATGCTATCCAAATTTAAGCTAAATAAAAGGAATTCATCTTAAATTATTCTGATACTTATATACATGTACTAAATTTTTACTGATTCAGAAAAACATATTGGTTTACTTAATACCATAACGACAACCACAGACAGATACAATGTCAGGCAGTGTTTAAAGCCAAACACAAAAAGCTATATCAAGCAGAAAACAGATCAGATTTATAACTAAATAGGACTCAAAAACATAAAGAATGATATTATATTGACAATATTATTAGGACAACAACAGCAAAGACAAAAGAGCCTGACTCAATGGAACAATGGTAGGGCATCTGCCTCAGAACAGGAGGTCAGAGGGGGGTTAAACCCAAGTCAGGCCATACATAAGACTTTAAAATTTGAAATAATGTTCCTTTCCTAACATTCAGCTTTAATAAGACAGAGTAACAATTGGTTTACCCTAGTGCCTGGATAATATGGCAGGAAAAGATATGCTTGTCTGCATCATACTGACTGATGATATCTTAAACAATATTACATCCATCCATCCCAAATTACTAAAAGAGTAGTTAAGTTAAATGCTTAAAGTGAGCATGGAGAGTAGAAATGATAATGCATAACTTCTGAGCTGAAACAAGTGTAGTAAATAGTAAATTATAGGATTATAGTTTTATACAGACTGCACCAACTGAACAAGTACCACTGCCGAACTTTAAATTTATAGACAAGACAACCTAATTTTTAATATCTCGTATGTCTATATGTTGCATCAGTGCAAGATTAAAGTCCCTAAGATGACAGCATGGTGCAAAATGATAGATGAGCATTATCGCTGATAAATCCTTTAAATAGCTTCATTTCAAACAAGAGTCAATACAAATATATGTACTTTTACATTCTAACTGGCAGTTTAATCGTTTTTGAAGTTTCACAAACATTATATAGACCATACGGAATCTGAAATTCAAGGTCTTGCAATCATACTTTTTATATACATGTACAGTAGAATCATTCAAATCTGACAAGGTAAAAGTGTTGCTGTTTTGTAACTTTAAATAAAATACATGTACATGTTTTGGGAAAAGATTTTGTGGAATGTTTTTAGAAATCTCAATAAGGGCCTTGGTAAACAAAATCTTTGTAACTAAAGTCAAAGACTTAGTCCTATTTGACCTTTCAACTAATTGGTAGGATTCATTTGCTATTGAATTCACTTAGGTATACTAACAAAAATAACTATATTATTTTTTTACATCAAACCATACTGTCTCAGTGGCTAAGTAGTAGAACTTGAGAATGGGATGCCATGGGTTCAAACCCTGGTCGGATCATACACACAAGAATTTAATACTTGAAAAACTGCTTCCCAAACTGGCACTTGGAATTAGGAGGACAGGGTACCAATTATTTAACTTGGTGCCAGGATAATGTGACTGGGGGAGTGGTATGCTTGTCTGCAGCATACTGACTTGGTGAACTAGTACTATATAACAAATTGTTGTCTTGAGTCCTACATACATGAACCTGGTCTTTAGATTTTAGAGATTAAAAAACTTGCTCTTGTCGCAAATGGCAGAAAAAATTGCTGATGTTGTGTTAGATTACATTAAAACCAACCAACACATTAAGCAGTAGATGGTATATTAGAGTTTTACATTTCATATTATGTGTTGTCTGGTCTATCAAACATATTTCACAGGAGGTGCTTACTCTTCCAGTGCACCTGGTCTCACTTCCTTGAAAAAAGTTCACTAAATTTGCCACTTTTCAAAGTTTTTCTTTACTTTTCTTATGGGGGGGATTATGATCTGGTATGTTTTTAGTTTTATCTTAGAACTTTTTCCTTAATTATTCATTAAGCTATATATACAATAGATCTCATGTCAGGTTTTCTAAGAAATATAACATGGCTTTAGAAAATTCCCTTGTTTTATCTTACGGTTACAGCCATCTTTTCCCTTGACACTCTAGCTTGTCTTTATCTCTTGAGTAATTGACTCAAAGCAAGCTAATGTTTCTGGACAAAATAATACCAGAAATCCCTCATGTTTATTTCTGGGAAATATCACAAGACTTTACAAAATCCCTAACTGAAACTACGTAGTATTATAGTAGGCCTTTCTCTTATGATACCTAAAACCAAGTTTGTCTTGTTGAATTAAAGTGATAAATAGAGTTGTCACATAAGGACTATTTACAGCCATTCACTCATTACAAGCAAACAGATCAAGTATCAAATTTTAGTCTTTTTATTAACAATGTGAGGCCTAGACATTTATTGTTCATTTTATGATTTAAAGTATCAAAATTCGCCCATAAAATAGTTGTCCACAATGCTTTTATACAAAACACCTTAATAATGTGAACAGCATTTTTCAAACCTTGTTATCTAGATTGTTTAATACAGCTTCCTGTGGGTCTGTGAAAGTGGTGGGATTTACAAAACAACATAACAAGATGTGCAATCTGGAAAATCAAAAAATGTGTGATTTTTATTAGTGACTGGATTATGTTAGTTCTCAATCCTGGCTGGTAGAGTGAGATCAAAGAGTCAGATGATACACTTTGTAGACAAATGTAGCAGAAAACTGATGGTATATAATGATATGTATAAGGCCAAATAAACATATCATACGTTTCTGATGATCTCACCATTTATCTAAATGTATCTGCCTTACCTAAATTTTACTGTAACTTTAAGACAATTCTTTTAATTTCAAGACTGTTTTGTTAAAAAAAAATAATGGAGTTTACCAATGCAAACTTACAGTTGGGAGGAACTTTTTGATAGATTCACGCCTATATTATGGAAAAAGTTCCTGTATCATTATTCCAGCATAACATCACTTTAAGAGTAAATGTCAAATTATGTGATAACATATCATTTAGTAACACTGTCAAGAAGATGTATAACATGGTATTCCCTTGAATTCAATTGAAAATAAAATTAGCATAAACTTATTTTTGTTTGATATTTCATTAGAAACACACAATTTATTTTATTTGGCCTGAATAATACATACCACCAGACAAATCTCATATTTGATACATATTATAGTAAAGAAATGATGTTTTTTTTAATTGATCTTAAAAGAGTATAAAGGTGTAGTCTAGCAATACAAACTTCTTAACTGACCCCTACCACCTTCTTAAAACATCACAAAGAAATTCAACATATTTGATGCATTGATGCGAATTTCCCTGTTTATTCACTCAAGTAAGCAAAGGCAAAATTTCAAACACAAACTAATCAAATATAATGATTATGGTAAAGATATACAGGAATAAAAACATCTGCTGTAATTTGGTGTGGCCATCTTTGTAAAGGCCTTATATAGAGCAAAATTTAATCTTCTTGAGCATGATAAATGCAGAAAATCAAATTCTATCATGTATATTAGAATGCTGTAGACTTATTTTGAAGTCAGAAAGTTAATATCAGATTTTTTTTCTCCGATAGGGCAATTTAATATTAAACTTATAAGACCGTTCTGATTAATCATTAGAAAAAATATATAAAAATTCATTCAATAATTTATTCATTCATTTATCATTCATTCATCATCCCTGAGACCCTCCATCATTCATTCATTCATTCATTATTCATTTATTTATTTATTTATTTATTTATTTATTTATTTATTTATTTTTTATTTATTTATTTATTTATTTATTCAATTATTTATTTATTTATTTATTTATTTATTTATTTATTTATTTATTTATTTATTTATTCTATTTATTTACAATTTTATTCCATAAGTCCCAAAAAAACCAATAATAATAATAATAATAACAATATGTGTTTGACAATTTAAAAAGGTTATTCACTAACAACTTAAACCCCCAGCAGACAATAGTCTATTATATACTAGTATTTAAATTTTATTTAAACTTCACATTAGAAATCCATACAGAGACTAATAAAGACATTCCTGAGTTCCTGTAGTGAAAGTTTGTCAAAGCAGTGATTACACACACTCAAGTAATCAAACAAAAATCTTCATAATAAAGAAAATCTGTTTCCGTATTATAGGGGCATATTCATCCTAGGTATGGTGCCCGCCCTTTAAAAATAAAAGAATTCCAACCGTTGCATTTTGGATTCCAGGGATGACACTACCCTGGGTGGATTTAATAGATTATTAATTATTGTGAAATGAACAAAATTCAGATTAAAAATCTGGAATTTTCAAACTGTGAAATAAACAAACTACATGTATTCTATTTACTGTATTTCAATCTGTGAAACAAAAAAAAAATTTGTGTAATATAGAACAATTCTCCAGATTAAATTTTTCTAATTTAATTTTCGAGCTTTGACACATGGATTTTAAAACCCAATGTAATGTGTGCTATACTGGTAGTCTGAATAAAACAATGGTCTTATTGTTAGCAACAGAAATGCACTCCCTACATACTGTTGTTAAACAGAGTGGAGTGGAGTAATGGTGTTTTACATCCCAGTCAAGAATCTTTCACTTATTTCGAGGCGGTCAGTTCTGGGATGGTGGAGGAAACCGGATTGCCTGGAGAAAACCATCGACCTTCGGCAAGCGAACTGAAAAACTTTCCCACACTAGGATCTGTCCCGAGTGGGATTCAAACACAGACATGAGAGGCATTGTGATCCATAAGTGCGTGCTGTAGACCACTCGGCCACTGAGGCCCCCTGTTGTTAAACAGCTGACTTTGTTAGATCTAATTGAAAAAATTATTGTTAAAAATCAATTGCTGTTAACGTACATTTTCAAGCATTTATAACTGAATTTAGAGGAGAAAAAAAACCTGACAATATATTTTCCAAATGCAAATTTTGTAACAAGTATATGCTCTTACTCTTATAGAAATGTTTTCATTGTCTTTGTCTGCACTTAACAACAACCAATTCATTTTTATCATAAAATTACCAATCTGTGACAAGTAACAACATTTTAATGTCTACATGAAAACAAGATTTTATTTCCAAAATATGTTTTTATAAACAATCAATATGAGTGACACACTGGCACATCAATGTTTTTCTCTATTTTATTTGTCCTAAGTTGACAGTATAGAAGTTATAATGACAATAAAATCACACATTTCATCTTTTTTGTGTGCATAAACTCAAACTCACAAAAGGAGTTGTTGGAGATATCAAATTGACAATCAAATCTATTGACAGGAAAGAGATCTATCTGCTGCTTCATAAAATTACCCAGAGTGCAACAACCTTCAGATTTACTTCACATAAAATAAGGACTTTCAAGAGCAATTTTCCATGTCAGGGCTATAACAATATTTTTTATGAGTTTTGTGACAAAATGCCATAAACTTTATGGTAGTTTTACCCAAGAATGCATGCTCATTGAGTTTGAAGTTCAATAGAGGTTAACAGATGGCATGGATTACTTCCTACACTATATGTGGACAGAAATAGTTGTAGAGTCTCCTTTTACCCCTTATTTGTCATAGGAACAAGGGCATTTTTTCTTTTGAATAGGTTGGGAAGGGAGAGGGGTGAATAAAACAACTGTGAATATAAACATGCTTATAATTGATGTAAATTTAGGGATCATTATAAAATCCTTAAAAATTGTATTTTTGAAAATTATGACAATCTGTAAACATAATGTAAAAAACATTAAAAAAACAGCTGACTCATTGAACCCTAAATGACAAATGTAAAGGAAATTTATAGAAATACAAACTGTTAAAAAGAGACTTTGAAAGTAATGCATGTACATGTATTACTATATAAGTAATTGGTAACATAGGAAATCAATTAAATATTATGGTTCATAAAACAGAAAAAACAAAGAAAACTCAAATAAACATGAAATTTAAATGATATAAAAATGTGCTACATTGTAAAAGTCATAATTATGTCAACAAATGACACAATCCTGCATAGAATGAGCCATTTAAAAAAATACATGTCTACTAACCAGATTGTTTTAAAAATGGCCAGAACAAAATTTCCAGACAGTCTTTTTTTTTGGTTTGATATTTACCTTTTAGCACTTTAAAAAAAAGTGAGACAAGACAGGTAAAAATAAATCTTGTCAGGTTTAGATAAGACAGTGAATAAGAAAATAGGGATGTACAACCAATCTACTACTAGAGAATGGAACTCGCAATCAAATCCATTCCACTTACTGAAAACATCCTTTTGTAAAAAACTATCAGTTTATTAAATTAATCGTAGGATAATAGATCACCATCTTTACTCTATGTATTTTTGTCTCTCCTTTATTTCACGTTTATTGTCCAATATGTTCTTTATTAGCAATTCTGGACAAAGCGATAATTCTTGCATGCCAAAACATGTTGTAAATATTACTAAAGTTAGATTTACTGTTTATTTTAACAAGCCTCGTCTGCAGTCTATCACATACACATTAAAAGAATGGTTTTAATTTCTGCAAATAATTTCTCAACAAGAAAATTTCGCCTGTAAATTCATGATAATTTATCATGGTCTCACGGCTAATCAGAATAACATGTGACAACGATTTTAGAACTAATGAAAATAAAATGTATTTGAGTCGGTAAACTTACATCTGATTATAATGTACAAATAAATACAAATCAATCTGATGTAGAGAGCTGGGTGGGAGGCATAATTCAACAAGTCTAACCAAAACCATTTGAACTTTGAACTTCAACCATTACCGTAGGTTCCCACTCATGGTGGAAGACACTGATCTTTTTTTTTAATTCTTATTCATCTTTCCACAAACATTTGTCCACACATTTTCATCCACAAAAGTGGCTAAAGTTTTTAATGATTTTACAGGATTGTCATTAAAATATGTTACCATTAAAACTGACAAAATATGAAAATTTGGCCCCAGAAAATGACTAATATCAAAATTAATCAAAACATGGTCTAAAGTATACAGGATTTTAATTAATATACTACAGCATTATTTTTCTTTTAAGGTGGCTTTCATTAACTTTCCAGAAATTTGTTACAAATATTTTTGATTTTGCCAATACAGAATGCAATTTGGAACAAACTTCATGTGTCTATTATCATATAAGGTACAAAATTTGTCCTCGTTTGCACTCAGACTGTGGAAAACCTTCTTAAATATGCATAAATAAGAATCACAAATTGTTGATTAAAGTGCACTTTAAAATTTTTATTGTCATTTTGACTGAAATAAAATTAATTTTTTATTATTTTGAAATCAAAATTATATTTTTCATTTAAATTTCGAGCCAAATCATATATAATCATATCATATTATCATTAACAAGTAAATATTTTACAATATGCTTTCTTATAATGAGGGTAATCAGGGCAATTACATGTGTTTACAAGAGGAAAATCTCCAAATTACACTGGTCAAGATGTGATACATTGGTCAAGATATGTTCAAGATGATATATGTCAAATACAGTTGGTCTGAATGGCTCATCAAACATACATTATGTTGTCTTGTTTACAATATCTTACTACTTGTTTACATACCTGACAAAATCATATCCAATGGTAACATGGAAAATCAGAAAAATAAAAAAATCTTTGTACTTATTAATGTAAAAGCTAATAATAATAATTACTTCTATCACAAAAATGGCCATTAATGTGTGTTTCTGAAAGATAAGTTCTGGACAACTAGAATATATATGGATATTTTCCTAATCAATAACATGCTTGCTGAAATGGTCATTAATCTTGTATAAAATAAGATCAGAAATGCTATGTGTTCACACTGACCAGCGTCCAGATCACAGATACCATTAATCATATTATATGTTAAATGACAAATACAACTTTAAAATCAGCTTTTATCAGATTCAAAGAATTTTTGCACTTCAAAAATCCAAAAAATGATCAATAAACCCCTTTTAAATTGGATTTAGCAGATTCAAAACTGTTTTCTCACCCCCAAAAACCAACATTTTCCATGCTTGAGCAAACTTGTCATTTATCTGATTTCTCATTGGGCATATTAACTTGTAAAAATACATAAATAAATAATCACACATTCTGATGTCTCTGACAGCTTTCTAAGTCAATAAAGAACAAAATATGTTAAAAAATACCAAGTGAAGACAAGCATAAACAAAGATAAAACCATTCAATCAAAAATCTTGTTTTATTGGAGCCAATCAAAAAATTTGTTATATTGAGCCATAGAAGTAATGAGCATCACAATGTTTGACAGCAGAATGGTGTATGTGAGCTTCCAAGATTGCATAATTTAATTGCAATAATCTTTTTGTAAATTTTAAGGTAGTATTATAAACAGCAGAATGCTTACACCATTCATGAAATATTAAACACGTTGCATTTTTCAAGATGCATACAAATTTCAGTTGCTATGTAGATTTTTATTCATAATGGTCTTTGAATTTCTGGAGAACTGCCAAGTAGAATGACAGTCTTTTAACTGGGACTGTCTAGTTTATATTGTGTGATAAAGATAGAGACAGAATGTTATGAGAAAATTAAAAATCAAGTGCAAAGTCTTTGATGAGGAAAGTGTCTTGTAAGGACAGGTTTCACTGTATGTAAACATGCTGCTGCTTCATCAGTAATAACAGCAGACCAATAAGAAAACTTCTTTTAAAAAGAAAAACATAAAGAAAATGACAAGACTTTAAAATCAATGAAATTGATATCACCAAATCTGTGTAATATTGAGACTGACAGATTTATATTACAATGGCCTAGACATCTCTACCATTGAGATACATATATTTGTCAAACTAGGAGACATTTTACTGCAGAAAAACAAAATAACAGGCCATATTAATAACTCTCTGGGGGTAAAAAACAATAGTCAGTCTTTAATTATTTCTAAACCATTATTCTGAGTACCATCTGTTTGTTGCATTTTATGCTCCATCACCAATAAAAATGGTTTTCTCATTTTTTTAACCCAGTGAAAAAAGATGACCCTGGTCATACGCCACATGATAGAATTATACTAATGTACCACTACTAATAATGTAACTGATTAATTATGAAACATTAGAGGCAATTAATCCGATAACGACTCTCGGCTCATCAAATATATCATATCTCTGGTTCATTATGATTCTACTTCATAGGGAGCTCATCATTCCATATTACTTTAACATTACAAAGTTTGATTAATTACTCTGCAGGGTGCCAAATCCCAAAATGCTTTTTTCCTATCCCTCTTCCTCTTGGATTTTTTTCAAACATATACTGTATATATACCAGTAAGATTAACTGCATGCTATCATTTAATGATTTTAAATAAGTTTCTCCTAATTTTTGTCACTTTTGTTTCACTTAAGTAGAAACATCACCTTTTGGTTAAAACCAATATGACACAGATTCAATTCCCAACATCAAATGGGAGACTATAAAGTAACCTACTTTAACATGTAGAAATTCTCACTGTTTCAGAGCTCCACAATTAGATCTTACATACTGTACAAGCTAGATGTGTATAACTTGTTTCTATATTGTTGTAAAAATTTTCTAAATTGACTAGCTCTCAGTTATAGAGCGAAAAATACTTGTACAATAAAAGAAATATAGTCCAAAAATTTACAAAACTTTTACTTATTGTCAAAAACATGTTATTATATCTAAAACCAATCTGAGCTTACATACTCTAGATGTGGTTAATTATTTTTCTGAGTGACAGGGCAATAGATTCTGTATTACAAGTCAATCTAAGACTTATTTTTCTTGGCTTCAATGTTACCATTTCTGTTGTTTTTTTCTTTGTTTCATCATACTTTCTCTCGGTGCATTAGAACATAACAAGAAGTTGGCATGCTTAATACTAAGCTTTGAAAAACCACATGATATTTAAGGAAGACTGGGTAAGATAGCAGTTTACTTGCACATTTCTTTGTTTTTTGTAAGAATTTGTATTCTCCTTCATCTTAACTACTACATGTATTATTGTCTTGTTCTGTCTATTTTAGTGTCTACAGTCTTTGCTTGTTTCTCTTATTTCCATTATTCTTAATGTTTTTGTATATTTTTCTTAAATACAGTATATGTTTTAGCCTGCTATAGTAACCAAATCCTATATTGCATTGCGCAAAAACTTCTCCCTGTTTTGAAAAACTTCTCCCTAACTTTGGCTGAGGGAGAAGTCACTTCTCCCTGTTTTAAAATCTAATTTGAGCCCTGTTTTTATATATAGTGTCTATTGAAACCAGTGTTTCAGGGTCCCTGTTTTATTTTTCATTCAAAATTAACCTTATCTCTGTCAGTAAAGCCATATTTCTTAGGTCCATGTATGATAATATATACAGGTTTAACTCATTTATTATTACATGCATTATAAAAAATTAATTCTAAATCATATCAATAAAATAGTTTTTGTGACAATCCAAAAATAAAAGATTTGCTAAAAAAAAAAAAAACATGCACCATATTAAAAAAATGGATATCCTGTGACTTTGTATTAATTTTCATGTGCAAGTAAATTGTCAATTACATACAAGTATGTTGTATGAAAGGTATATTCACCTGAGTGAGAAAGATAAATATCATGATCTGACGTATCATGTTAAAAAACAACAACTACGACTTATGTTCATGATATATACCTGTTTCAAGAGAAAATTGTTAAAACAAAGAAAACACCATTAACCACATTTTAATTATCTATAACTGGATAGAAAAGATAAACATTCAATAATTCTGAGATGGTTAGAAATAATTCTGAGGCAGTTATGTAAAAGACTTAGAAAGATCACAAATTATTGTTTGTTTTGAGTAATTGGTATAACAGTGTAAGACTTTCTTACTGATGTCAATAATTGCACCTTGGCCCCAGAATGTAAATGAAAAATGTGTTTAAAAAAGTCATAAACTTAGGCATAATAACTTTAACCTGTTTTGTTATGTTTGTACACTTTAACTATCTCTTTGAAAGAAGAATTCCTTTCTATTATAGTTATTAAGGGGAGTAATTTTTACTGTTTGCTATAAATGTGTAAGTATGCTGCCTCTAACATCCAAGGGAACACATGTAGTAAATCTGTGATGGGAAGAAAATGTTGATCTTCTAGTCAAATCTTGTTTTGTGGTCGTTAGAAGATCCAATATACAGTAAAGAGAAGGCTGTTGTGGCTTCATGCATGAGAGAGAAGACAAATTTCTGACACAAGTTCTTGTCAAAAGGAATGAGTTATGACCAGAATTTCTCCCATGTGTTTACTGGAAGAGAAGATCAAGTAAAACGGCAATGATGCACTTGCTAAGACAAACTAGCCTACTACATGTATTACCATGGCGAGGAAATTTACACTATAATAAATGACCAGCAATGCAAGGTTTGTTCCCACTCTAGCTCATTAAAACAAGTAAAACCAACATGGCTGTCAAAATCAAGTGTATTGTACATTTTTCACTTTGCAATACAGACTGATCTGTTTCCAAAATCCCATAATTCATATTGAGTATCCTGTCTGCTGCTTCTCTATATATCTGTGCATGGTATGCTGGCACCATCTTGTAACCATTTCAAACACTGTTTGACAATAAATGGATACTGTTACCACAACAATGTATTAGAAAGCAAAAACTTTCCTGTATGACAAAACCTATTTATTCTTTTTTTAATTTACATGTATTTATTTATTTATTTATTTATTTATTTATATATATATATTAATTTTAATTCATTTGATGGACTAATAAATCCATAAGCATATTTAAAGAATGACCCTTTGTTTAAAAGTGATGATTTATAAACATTCATTATTTGATATTGATAAAAACCATGGTATTTTATAACTTTCCACTTCAAAGTCTTTTGGTAAATGATGTAATTCTTTGTAATCTGTTTCCCAGTTACCAGTGACTTTTATTAAATCTAGCACAAGTTGTTTAAAAATGAAATCATTCAGTCTTAATATTTAAATCCTTATTTCATAACCTTGTTATCACAATCCAACATAAATTTGTTACATAAAAAATCTACACACCACATATGAAAATTTCGCACATTGACGAAGCACAAAGGGATGTTCTGACATCTAATATGATAGTCCACAGTTAGTTTGCGCAGTTTCAGGAGCAATTAAGGCATATTTTTAACACGTTTTTTCAATGAATTAAAGATATGAAACTTCTGTTTTTCTTCAAATAAGCACACAATTGCGTTAATGATAGATGCTGGGTTTTTATTTCTGGAAGTTTTTTTTTTTTTTTTTTTTTTTTTTTGCATGGTTATTGCCCCTTTTTGACAAAACAATGAAGGAATACTTTGCACTGAAATTAAAACAGTAACTAACAAAAAACGAAAATAATTCTAATCATTTTAATCCTTTCCAGACTTCTAAAAAAACTGAATTCAGATTAATTTTTTATGAACTACATACAAAAGCTCCTTCAAAGCATTAATACCTCCTTTAACCAAGAGAGTATGATAAGGGGCAGATAACTAGTAAAGATTATTTAGATGGAAACAAAAAAACTCTCAGAGAATACAAAAGGAGAAAATAATACTCCATGACAATATATAATCTCTATTTAAACAGAGCTAAGTACCATGTTTAAAACCCAATGTGATGACTTAAGTATACTGTTGGGAGGGGAACACAACATTCTTTAAATAAACAGATTAAATGAGGGCATTTATGAATTTGACAAAACCAGCTGCAAAAGATAGTAAACATCACCACATTGCTAGACCTTGGATTACAAGGTAATTTTTTAAATAAGGCAACTGCTGTCTTTTCTGAACAAGATAGATGGAATAGCACAATTTTGGAAGTTTTTCAATAGTTATCTCCCCTTTGTATTGGAGACCCAAACAAGTAATATGGTAAGTATAATTATTTGCAGTGTCGATGCCTCCAAGACAGGATGCCAGTAATTTTATGGTTCAAAATTTGTATTAAACAGACATTGTATATTCCGATCCAGTAAGAGTTACAATTCTTAAGGATTAAAAAGGAATTGAAACCTAAATGATAACAGTTTATGATCTGGTTTCTCCTTGCCATCCGTCAGTGTGTTAAGACATCATTTATCATCCCCCTACATCAATTACTACAACCAAAAGTGAAAAAAAAACTTAAACAAGACAGATAGCAGAGAAAATTTACTGCTTCACTTGGAATGCCTTTATCTTTGTCTAACAATTCTTGTTACTATGAAGGTCAACTAAAACTCTAGAATACCACATACACACTACTAATTCAACACAAGTTTAAGTGCTGCTAATTATAATAATACACATCGTTAAAATTTAAAAATAATAATAATTAGACATTAATATGTGTGTATGTGTGTGTGTGTGTGTGTGCCTACACACTCCCAACAACAAATGTATCGCATCAGCATTCAACAGGATCAACAAGATTACATATGTTGAAACAGCTCAGTTGAAACAAAAGTAAATGGTCAAACTGCATTTGCAATGTCTGCCTATTAATGATGCAAAAATAAAAGTTCACAGCTATCTTGTTATGCTCATTCCCATGAAAATGAAATAATGCAAAATTTATCCAATTTAGAGTGCTCTAGTCATGTGTAAGTCAGTCAGTTTATTTTCAATAGGTTTAATTTTTTTCTTTTTAGCACTTAAACCCTTGCATGTTGGATTATTTTCACTCACAACTTTGAATATACATTTTGTTTTGAAACTTAAAAATCATACATGTAATTTATTTATCAATGAACTTCAGAAGCTTGATATTCTTTGGAAAAAAAGGCTTGGAAGTTCTTTCATCAACCTCAAAACATGCATATAATACTTTGGCTTAATGACATACATGTACTGGTACTTAAAAAAAATTATATCTAGCTCATTGATGTAAATTTTGAAATTATCTAACAGTCTAGTATTAACCCCTACAATTAAGCACCCGTTCATAACAGACTAACGAGATAGCTGAAGTGGTTAGCCAATAAACAAAAGGATCTTAAGCAACAAGTAAGATTGGAATTAAGTCATGTTTCCTTTACAAGTAATTTTCTTCCTATTACAAACTATTTTTGTCATGCACAATCTTAATTATTTTCTTAGCCTATGTCATGACAAAGCGCTATAAAAACATGATGATACTTCTATCTTCAAATGTAAAAACAATGCGTTAACGATTAAAAATCCTACAATACACCTTATGATGATGATGATGATGATGACAATGATGAAGACACACATTTAATATCTATAATTCTAACCTAGCAGCTTTATGTCAAGGTTGGGGCTTGAATTTTGTTATTACAAAACACTATCATCAGAATTTTATCAGATTGCTGAGAAGAAAATGCCATAAATTCACATAATATTCTTTGATATATAAACCAGTACCAGAAATCTTCTAACAGCACGCAAACAGACTCAAAAAATCAACTTTTTGACTGATTAGTTTTATCAACTATACAGGCATATATACAGTGTCGGTTGTAAAACTCTCACAAGTTCTTGGTCATTCACTACCGAAGTCTATAGGTCAGGGTCAGCTATATGCCCTAAAAACAAATCAGTGACCAATACCAGTAACACAAACATATCAATCTACCAACTAAGCTTTAATTTGGCCATGTATACTGCAAATCTAGTAGCAATAAACTTGTGCTGAATAACTTTCCAACAAACATGTTACAAATGATACTACATGGAAATAATAATAAAAATAAATTAACTGGATAAATCAGCTGTCTACTTTACCATGCCTGGGTATGACAAAATCAACTGAAGTTAAATTTGGGTCTCATTGCAAAAATGTTATTCTGTATTCACAACAGGTATGGTGTTTAAATACTTCTTACAATTACTTTAAATGTCACACTTATTTCTAATTCACAAGCATCTGTTTATTACTATAAATAATATTTTGATAGCTTTTTAAAGGGGTAATCATTAATGTGAGAGAGCATTTTAAACACCTACCTTATAATCTTCATTATGATACATACAGACTGTATAGTAGTACAAGTTGGTATGGCTAAGGGCGGTTTACGAACATAAACATTCAAACTTAAACTAAATTTAAACAGTTAGTAAGTAGAGTGTAATAATTCTGCTTTATGTTTTCAATAAATTAAAGCAGTCAATTTAGGGAAAAAAATTTAATGCCTGGAGAGAAAAAACAGAACTTCTACAAGAAAATTCACAAACTTTCACATACAGAGGAATTGCTATAATTCATTATTCATTTACAAACAATCAGGATCTGTAGGTCATTGCTTACACTTAAATCAACCTCTAAGGCCCCAACATAAGGAAGAGAAATGTGGTCAAAGTCATTTCAGATATACTAGAAATTCATAAAATTTGAAACAACCAAAGAATTTAAATGATAATTTTTTAATCATTCTTGTATCCAATAATGGGAAGTTTCATAGTTATTCAAGCTTTCCCCTTCTCCAACTTCCGTAACTCTTGTCTGGGGTATCAAACTCAGGTTTTATCTTGTTCTCTTTCAAAACTCATAATTACATGTAATTGTCAGTAATCTATGAAAAGCATACAATAATCGTATGTATGTACCATACATCATAAACAATTGTGGGTCCTGTAACATACGGTACATATACTGTACAGGTATTTTAAATTAGACAGATAAAACCTCACAGATTAAAATTGTGGGATCAATATCAGAACTATACATATTATTAATGGACAGTTTAAACAAGTACTACGAATTCCAGATATGTTGTTGTTATGTATTCATAACATATAATATATGGAAGATCTGATCAGGACCTAAAGACAGGTGTTCCAAGTCCTAATTGTAAATCTGGGCTGTTAAAATGTAGTAAAGGAAACTACTGAAACATGGACCTTGTCAGTTCTGATCAACAACATCAAATCACCAGATGATTCTCATTAACTCATTAACATACCTCAATTGTCTAGCTAACACAAAATTAATTACATGTACTAGATAGTAGTCATATTTGGACAAAGTAACACCTGGTCCAAATCATACTGAGTATTTGTCTGTCTGGCTATTGAAGGTGGTGGGTGTCTATATGGCTACAAAGTGCTCACCTATTGTGCAAGAAGTATCCCTGTTAGATTGCCAGCTAAAGCTTGTAATTTTTTCCTATTCTCTATAACAAGTATGTATACATGACCAAAATTTGAACACCACATGATCTAAAAACTTAAAATAACACACCAAATGTTTTCCGCTTTGTCAGTATAATAAGTGTTTGGCCGGACTTTTATTTGACCATTTGACTTTCAGGAGCCATATTAACTTTTTCAAAATCTCATCAGTTAGTGTATAATTCTGAAAATCAGCCATCAAAATTAAATCCCAGAGTGGAAACCATAGTCTCAGGGTTCTTATAGAACCCCTGTTTAGTCAGCTGTATATACTGTATGAATGTGATGTTATTTACATCTTAAAGGTTGTACAAATGTATCATGTGCAGAATTTTGAATTTTTTACTACAAGCAATATTTACAATGCCGCACATGACAAGAAATTTCAACATGACAGTTGGATACTAAATGATGGGAAATAAAGTACCATCTAATCCCAAAAATAAACTCAAGAATCAAATCTCTTGGTCTTAAGGTAGGCGGTCCTGGAGACCATGTGGCATATGAAAACAAATATGCTAGAAGCCCTAGAAACCAGGTGTGACTGTATTAATTTAATGTGAAAGTTGCTATCAACAGACTAAAATTTGCAATCAATCAAAAGCCAAAAAAATCACAAGTAAATTTTTTTAATTACACGAAATCCTTCAGATCTCAGCCTTGAGTGGCAAGTACAAGGTAGTGATTTCAATTTTAATTTCAAGTAGCTGTCCAAATCAATTTTGCAATATATTTTCCATAAGTTGATTTAAGCAAGCACCCTCACAAAGATTACAAATGAAATTTTAATTACTTTAAGATGGTTAGTTGTTAGAAGATAAATGAAATACCACCAAACTTGAAAACAATAACAATTCTTCAATAGTCACACAAAATCTTATCACCTGAAAACACTTCAAAAAGATCATTTAAAAAAGCTTTAAAACAGCACTAAATTTTACAGGAACACAAAATAAACACTTGAAATAAAAGAAACATAAAAAATCATTTTCTTAAGAAAAAATTCAGACGTCGAACTTAATTTTTTAGCAGAATTTTGATGTTATGTGTCTCGTTTATTTCATTCTGGTTTTTGTCATTTTTCCTGCACTCGCTATTAAAACAGACCAGACAGTAAGGTCACCATATTATTTTTTTTAATTATTTATTTATTTAACCAACTGTGCTATTGCATACAACCAGTATAACAGAGATTTTGTTCTTTTCACATAGTATTGCAGTATCTTTTAAGTAATAAATCTTATTATACATAATGTATTTTAAACATTTAAGGAACAAAATAAAAACCAAAATCTAAAAGCCAACCCAGACTTCACTTACACAAAAACATTACCACAAAATCAAAAATTTTTTAATTCAGATGTCAGATCATTTTAAATATATATAAAATGAAGCTTAATACCTTTTGAATTTAGAATTTCTAAATAATATTATCACATAAACAACTTCTATTTGTAAAAAAAAATAATTAAATAATATAAAAGAATTATTTAACGGTCTGACACAGGATATAAAGTTATCTAAGTTATAATTCTTTTAATTCTTTCCTTCAGACAGATTATTTTTTATCCTATTGGATTTATTTATTATCCCATACTAACAGGATTGAATCATAAACACCAAAAACAGCCAAAAGTTTAAGTGACAAATAATTATATTATCTATTCACTAGTTAAATAAGGCAGGTAATATCAAGTGTTAAAACCGATCAAGGATTGAAGATTTTCAACAGTTACAATATCTTTTAACATAATATATACACCTTTCTGTAAAGGTTTAGGTGGTACTGTTTTGAATAAATATCTCTGCCAAAGTTCTTGTTATTTTCACTTGTCAAAAAGTTGATTTTAGTCTTTATTGTAGCTATACAAAATGAAGACACCTTCCAACACTCTACTGATCCAAGGTGCAAGCATGTCAATATTTATTGCACTTGACCTGCTACTGATCTATCATATAATTTAAAGAGATTCTGGGCCGCTGGGAATTTGTTAGGTATACAATAGATTGCAAAGGTCCAAAACATACAAAAAGTGGTTAAAAATTATTTGAGCCCTGCAAACAAATCATAATGGAAATTATTTTTCTTATTAACAGAACTAATGCTCTCTCTCTCTCTCTCTCTCTCTCTCTCTCTCATATATATATATATATATATATATATATATATATATATATATATATATATATATATATATTAACCTTACTAACTTGTATCTTGACAATATAATATTATCTAGGTAGACACAATTCAAAATGTAAATCTAGAATTAGTTGACAGTTTAACATTTATAAAAATAAATGCAGGTATATTTAATGTTATCAGAATTTCGTCTACCTGCTTACACCCGGAAACCTTTCCCCTATCACACATAAACATGTGGTGTTTGTAAACAAGCCATGTTTACTAAATGTTAGTATGCTGACATCTACGGTCAACATCTACCTTCATAACAACCATAAACGAGGGCCATCATCAAAATCAACCGGATTAGGTAATTGAATTTATAAGATACAGACCAATATCTTAGTGTAAATATTACAACATGTTGCAAAGTCAGAAATTACAACAAATTTCAAATATATAAATATCATTATTACACCTAAATCCAGGGTCGAACCTGATATCAAACATTTTGTTGAAACCTGCACTTTTTTGATGTGACAACATAATTGTATTTATACCTTTAATAAAGACTTGTTCTAAGATTAACTTATCTCGAGGATATTAAAATTTCCGATTGCCAAGCAAATAACAACAGAATTGTACCGTGTGACTTCTCGGGTGATCAATTCCAAATAAAACAAAACAAATATAACAGTTTTCTTTATTCTGTTGGTACTTCAAAGTTACTTGAACAAATTCAAAGTGAGCTTTCGACATCACTCTTAAACTACTTGTGAAAAAATAGTTTGTCAACAGTTAGAATATATATTAAATGGAATAAGAAACTTTTAAAAATAAAACATATTAAAATGAGATAACATAGTTTAAATTAACTACTTCAAATACATTAAAAATGACAGTGAATAATAGTCTATTTACTGTGACCAATAAACCATTTTAAAATAATGACATTTAAAATATAAATTGTGACATATCTTTGTGGTTATAAACAATATAGAAAGGGGGTGGAGGGGGGCAGACATCCACCGAGTCCACTGAGGATTCTATGGTTACTGAAAAAACTTATTCCTGAGTAAACCCTGAAAATTTTTTTTGAAAGACCAATGATTTTATGACTTTTATTTAAAACAAGACCTAAATAATTTATATATTTTGAACCTTTTTTATGATACAATAAGGAATTAATGTGAACAACAGGTAAAAATTGTTTTCAGTGGTATATATATTAAACATATCGTAACTATGGACAAAAAAATAACAATTTTACAAAGAAATAAAGAAATGAAATTAACAAGCTAGAAATAACTGGGTATCTTCAACTTGTATATAACATTTCTGAAATTAAGTTATTAAGAGAACAATTGCCCTCATTAAATGTGGCAAAACCAAATCATCACTGTTGGTATATTGGAAAGGCAATCTGATTTCAATAGAGAAATAAGCTGTACTGATTAACACATACATGTAACAATGTACCTGGTAACCTACATTTTTCCAATAAATTACAAGATTCAATATTTCCTTGTAAATTTTCCTCAAATTTACTCCAGTAAATTTTCCTCAAATTTACTCCAACAAGAGATGTTTACTTGACTAAAATGAGTACTGCAAGTGACCATCAATTTTTAGGGTTATTCCAGAAGACTTCTACCTTATATGTTTACGTAAAAATTGAAATCATAAAAATAAATCATTTATCAAAATATCAAAATATCTACCCACTTAATTTCATATATGTTTTATTAATATTTTCCAACTCCAGGAGAGCGCTGTATCATGCTTTCATATATGCAATATTGGGTTAAAACAATGGCAACTCCCCATAAATAATAATGTCATTTTAGTTCATTGATCATCAATTAATTGACTTTTGGAACTTTGCCCTGGCTTAAGATTGTCAAAAGTACATTATCAATGTGTGATGACATTTTTATTTTAAATGAAGATAAGATAAAACTGGACAGGACAAAGGGTTACTTAATTTACTATTATGAAAATACTGAAATCTATATGCTGCATTGCACTGACAAGGAGTGGTTACTACCACCAAATAGCTTGACCTGTTTCAATGAAGTATTTTAAAGAAGATGCCCAATACTCTCATTATTTGATGCTGATTCTGACACAGATACTGGAAATATGACAATAGCATTTTTGTATTTTGCTAAAATGAACTACAAGTTAGGTATATGTATCAGGTAAACCGGTAAATTATGGCCACATAGGTATAAGTATAATTAAATTTTTCTACATTTCTTTTTAAACACCTTATACTTCTCGTTATTGTGTCATTCAGGCCATTTTCCTAGTTATAGTCATCATGAAATAACTAACAAGTGCACGTTTGAATTTCTATGCAGTTTTCCTGCTGCTGTTTGCTTTCAAATTTGTGGAGAACAGGGACTCTACTAGATTTTACCAACAGTCAACAGAAATATGTCCTTTAAGATGGTTACATTGTTACTATGGTTAATTAGACTAGAAGATATTAAGTACATGTAGGTATCAGCAACAATAAGAACAAATCTCTATTCTTAAAACATTCCAAAGACTTCAGTTTTTTAAGTGTGATCGAAATAATTCAGTACTAAAACACTTAAAATCAATTACCGAGTTACACATTGCTGATAATCAACCAGCCTATTATTAACTTTAAAATCATCTTATAAACAGATAAAAACAACAACAAACAAGAGATCTTTATCCTCTGTGATCAACGAACCTTTCATATGTAAGAACTTATCCGAGAAACTTGATCTGGAAGGTGAGGTCATTGATAAAGCCATTGTTTTGATAAAATTCTCACACAAATCGAGATTAAAGACCTGTACACTTCAATTAGTCAAATACAAAACCTGAGGCTAGTTAATATTACACAGTGTTAATTACAACAAAACTGATTTTAAAGTGCACATCAAATTTAATTAAGTCGAGTTTATCATGATTAGATGTAGATAAACACGATCATTTGAATTCATAAAGTTTGACTATAAATCATGTAAATACTAAACACAAAGCATTAAACAAGGCTTCATGACAGAATCAGAAACAACATATCATCCGACTCCTGATTTTTAGGTCATCTTTGAAAAGTTTTATTCAAGCAGACTCTTGTGAGTTGAGGATAATCCTTTAAAGTTTGAAGAATAGGATATATTCAAGCAGACTCTCTCAATTCTTATGTCATTTTCATATACATGTAGTAGGGTTTTATTCCAGCAATCATTTGTAATTTTTGGTTATGAAAATTAAAAGACCATTGCTTATGTTAAACAATAAAGACATGGAAACTTCTGAACATATTCTACCATGAAAAATATCTTGATCAGGTATAAAACTAATGTATGTAATCTACTAAATCTAGAAACTTTAACAAACATCTTTAATTCACTTCAAGAATTCTAAATATCTCTTATGTTTTAGTTCTGGTAATATTAGGGGACAGAGGCCAAGTAACCCAAATTTATGTTTATTGATCAGAGTGCTTTTCACTGCACATGCTTGAATCCAACTCTGATTTGGAATCTAGGTTGTGAAAGTTTGTCAGTTTGCTTGCTGAAGGAGGGTGGTTTTCTAAAAAGCCATCAAGCTTCCTCCACCATCCAAGAATTAACTGCAACACTAAATTTGGACTAGGACATAAAGTACCATTACGGCACAACACCACTCTATGAGAATTAATTTCAACCTAATAAAGAGCAGATAACTAGATGACAACACAAGTTATCATATTTTTCAAAGGGATTTTTGTTTCTCTTTACTTCAACAGAAAACCTGTCTTGGTAAGGACATGAGTTATGGGTAATATTTTGCTGCATAATCAATATTCTTGTTATATAAACAGGGCCATAGATAAATTTTTAAATTCTGTGAGAAAATGAAGGTTGCTGGTTGCAAAATTAAACAGAGAACTATGTACATTGATGAGTGAGAGATGCCATGACTTAACATCATTTAACATAATCTCATTATGGACATGACAAGCGTAGATTCTATCAGACATCATGGTTCCTACCCCTGGATATTCCATTCATGCATTAATATTAAATTTAAATCTCTGTAGAACTGTGAAATCATTGCCGTTTAAAAGCCTCAATTTTACGTTTTTATAAATAACCAAGAATAAATATGCTCCTCAAATTGCTTTTAAACTGTCTGAATTGAATGATTTTAATCGATAACAACTATCCTCTATACCTTAATGAAATTTTATGGGATTGAAATTATAAGCATAAAAAATGCCTACCTACTGGAAATTGAAACTTTTCTGGGAGCTTTAAATTTTTTAATTCATGCATAAACAGATATATCAAGATTGAGAACTAAACTTGATTGTTAATGAAAAAAGTATTTTTGTAGAAAGCTTATTGAAGTGACACAATCTGATCAATATATTTGAATGTTAAGAGTGATATCCCACTGGGACAAACATAATCCCCCAAAACAAAGTTAAGAGGAGATCACTAAGGGCAAATTTACCGTTAATACAATTTTCTTGAAATTTCAATCACATTTTGTATATTATTTTAAATTAACACAAATATAGATCTCAAAAATACATATTTCATCATTGTCTGTCTGTTTTTTATACAATTTGCGATTTTAACATATAAATTGATTTTTATTCTTTTTTGTTACAAGACTTACTCAATTAAAAATCCATATCTAAACTATATTATTAAAATTAGAAAGGTAGAAAATATGATTTGAAAACTCATTCACGACATCTGTCAAAAAGTTTCTAAGTGGATTTGTTATTAAAACCTTTGTAGACATGTTTCTTTAAATTTCTTTAAAAATGTAAATGTAAAGTCAATTCATTAAAAACTTTCTATTTAAATAAACTGCATTAAAATTAATTGAAATGAGAAATGATGTAGATGAAACTCATGTATAGGCATCTTTTTTTTTCCAAACCATTGGCATAATAACAAGTTATTAGTTGACAATTTGATCTCTTGTAGCAGCCATCAATTTTGCCATGTAAAAAATCTCAGCCATGCGGAAAGTTGTTAAATTAACAAATAATAATCTTGTATCACTTTTTTATGTACTAGATATCAATTTTAGGGGGTTTATGTTAAGTTATAAATTTTAAATAACATTATTATGAACATAAAAGTTTAAAGCTTGTAACCGAATCAGTGAATCGGCCGATAAACAACAACTTTATGATGACCTCAACTCTTATTTGCTTTAAAATGTATTTTTTATCTAAAAGGGTCACTAATAATTTTTTTGCCCCGTTAGTAAATTAAAGCATAAAATGATTTTAAAAATCTTTAATGATCAATTACAAAAAGACAAAAAATATGTGAAATGTGAAATTTTAAATAACTTTTTTTTTCAAATTGCATTTTAATCGTTTTTATTTATTGATTTAATTTTTTATTTATTTATTCATTTATTTATTTATTTATTTATTTATTTATTTTAATTTTGATCATAAAGCAACAATGTGATATACATCATCTTTATGTTTATTGGAAAGCTAAAAAGCTCAAATATTGACCACATTAAATGCTGACAAGGAAGGTTCTGGACTGAAAAGGGGTGCTCGAGCCAAAGTCAGAAACCTACAGTTACAGCTCAAGGACTGTCATTGAGGAAAATGATGAATGTTTGACACAAATTGATAGCGTTTTAATGTGACAACATATTAAAGAAAATGTGAGTAATTTAAAAAAACTGACACTGCTTCAAATGTCAAATGTCCACAAAATTTAATGTCTACACAAGATAGAAACAGTACTGATGAAACTTACAATCAGTCTATTCCCAAAGATTATATTGAAATTTGTTAAAATTCAACAAACCTTTGTCGAGCCCCAATACTCTCTCTTTCTCTCTCTCTCTCTCTCTCTCTCTCTCTCTCTCTCTCTCTCTCTCTCTCAGTATCTAATACAAGGCAACAACTATTAAACAGGAAACACTTAAAAAATGCTACATAAAAAAAACATTCAATTTATGTGTGTGCATTGAACACATAAAAATAGATTAACAATTACATAGAGATATGTAAAATTTATGTGTATTTTTATTTGTGACAGTTAGCTGATAAATTGTGTACATGATCAGTCCAAGTGGAAAAATTCAAAGGTTTCAGAAACCTTAGAAGAAACACTGAATCAAAATGAATTTTTCTAAAATACTGTAATATGTTATAAATAAAATGGTACTTAACATCAAATCAGCAATCATTTCAATCATTAAACTGTATATCTGACAAACCTCAACTCTAAATATCTTACACAAAATGGCCTTGGTAGTGGTATAAAGCCAAAATAGTGCTTCTCACTGCTTAAACTCGAATATTAATGTAAGAAAGTTTGACAATGTTCTTGACAGAAGTCGACAGTTTTTCAGACACTAACTTTCCTCCACCAAGTGCTTACTACCTCGATATAGTGAATTATAGTGATTGAAGTGTAATACACGTTAATTTAACTCGACTCATGGTATATAAAAATTTGCCTTTTTAATAAATTTGACTATCTGTTATAGAAAGTATTTCTGATTCAACAGAAAATTCTTTTGTAAAAGGAAGAGGAACCAGTTCTAGAAATGATGGTTTCCCTACTAAGACCTTCAATTTAACAAGGAATGTGAATAAAAAAACAGTATCCACATCATCTTTTACATGGGTACCAGGTATTATAGATTTCATTATAGCATAACCTCCACACTCTAAATTATAAAGTAATATCTATCTATCTCTCTCTTTCTATCTTTCATCTATCCATCCATATATCTATTTAATAGTATCTATCTGTGTGTGTGTGTGTGTGTGTGTGTGTGTGTGTGTGTGTGTGTGTGTGTGTGTGTTGTTATATATTTCAATTTAACTTTGAAAAGGTCAACGCAAGATTTATTTCTTGAAAGAACGTTTATAATTAGTTTTTGTTGAGACATTGGATACAACCTGTTTGTAAAGATCTACTTACATGTGTACATATGATATATATTTACTGAAGATTAATTCTTAAGAACTAACACACTAAATGTATGTGGATATACTAATATATCTATCTATAACTAAACATAAATAATCTTCATTCAAAAAAGATGAAAAAGATCCTAAAGACTGGATTTTAAGTGGGCATGAATCCCTTTCTAGAGGTCAACTGGTTTACTGTATCAAAACATGATACTGGTCATGCAAAGGTCATGTGAAAAGTCAAAAGTCAAACATGCTCAAGAACACAACAAGACCTTAACAGATCATCAGAGAACTTAACATGCATATCAGAACTCCCGATAAAACCTATACATCAGGTTTCAGTTTCAGATCTGATTCATTAAGTTTTTTACAACTTCATAAAAATCTTTGGCATGACCTATCAATATGTTGTAAAGTGATCTCTAACGGATCAGAGCAGAAATAAAAGCAAACCAATCAGGACAATCAATTAAGAAAAGAACCATCCATACAGTTTATAAATCCATTAAGAGGCTGAAATAAAATGTACGACCCTCGAAAAATTACATACTGGAACTGCAAAAACATTAATAAACTACAAAATGATAATTAATCTGTCTTTAAGGCCACCCAAACAGTTCTGATAACCTTAAGATTTAAACCCTTGAGTTTTTTTTGTTTTTTTTTTTTTTTTTTGTTCCCCGAGGTACCAAGGTCTCGCATTTTGATACACGATTTTATGTTTAAGGTCAAATCACTGAGTATTAACCATTATTACAACTGGCATATTCCTCTAATTACCACTTGGTGCAAAAAATATACACATTAGTGCAAAAACATTGTGATGGTATACCTTGATAATGTGATGACATACAGAATACAGGATATGGATTCTGATCAGTTAATTGATGAGTCCAAACACAGTGAGCGAGATTAATTATAACAGATAAAACTGATAAAAAATTCAGGTTCTTAAAAACAGCTATCTTGGTGGGTCCATGAAGATGTCTCTAATGAGAGAAATGTGTTACTAATGTAAACATACCTGCAAGTAATTTATGCACAGATTATGCAAAATAAAGTCTTTGTTAAATCATGATAAATAAACATTCAAATAAATCTGCTAATGACTGTTAAATGTGCATTATGGGTGGTAAGTCAAAATGTATAAAAACTTAATAAAAATCAGTATCTGAAAACTTCAAAATAAAACATATACAGAAATGTAGTATTTCCCTTACGTAATACACTTAAAGTGAACTCTCAAGATAACTTAGTCTCCAAGGCAATAAATGGTCAATTTCATAAGAACTATGGTAGGTTAAAACAAATTTTGCTTCAAGACAAGGCTTCAAATTCACAAAACTGAGATTGAACCATTCATAAGTCAGAAAATCATCATTAAAGACATATAATAGTTACTGAACTAAAGTAAATCAATATATAAACCACTATCTTTCATCAGAGACTTCAATTTTCCATTTAAATAGTCTTCAAAATACAACAGCCCATCTAACAGTTTTGAAGTGTTGTATTTTATCACTGAATTGTGATAATAACACTAGTTTTTATTTCGGAAATCAGGACAATCTAGTGTACACAGATTAGTCTAGGTTCTGCACTTGAGTAGATAGTCATGGTTGAAATACTAGTTAATTAATTTCTTTCATCTATTATCAGTAATTGACCATCTGGTGTAGGATTCTTAGTTGTACATAAGATTGTAGTGGAAAAGAATGGAGTAATAGTTTTAAGATCCCAGTCAGGATTCTTTTACTTATATTGAGGTGGTCAGTTCTGGTACGATGAGGAAACTGGAGTGTCCATAGAAAATAAATACCTTCAACAAATTCATTGACAAACTTTCTTACACTAGCAACTGCCCAGGTTGGATTTGAACCTAGGCAGTGAGATTCATAAGCATGTGATTTAGACCACTCAACCAACCACTGAGGCACAAATAGAACGAAGAGTTGTAGAGTAATGTGACTTTACCAGATTAACAGTTGCATTTGTAGAATGTTGGACACCTACTCAAATAGTTAACTAGATAAAGACTGAACTGTTTATACAGCATAATTTGTACATTTCATTCTGAACTTTTTACACAGCATACATTTCATTCTGAACCACATGGTAATAAATATTATGTGGTTTACCAATTAAGTCAAATAAATAAATATATATATATATATATATATATATATATATATATATATATATATATATATATATATATATATATTGCATTTAGTATTTCATTAAATCTCTCTCTCTCTCTCTCTCTCTCTCTCTCTCTCTCTCTCTCTCTCTCTCTCTCATTATTTTATACAGTTGGTTCTGGTTTAGCACCCAAACTGTATTATGATGATTTTTGGCCCATGATCTAATATCAAACAATGTGAATAATACACTATAAGCTTTCATTAGTAGATAAAAACAGCCTATTTGTGTAACAACTAAAAATAACAGTACCCTTAGTGAGAATGACCAGAGGGTCAAACAAGATGACCATTAAGATCAAGATATCATTGTATTCTTTCCCAATACAGTGGTCAAAATAAACAACCTAAGTGTTAACTTTAGGACCTACATACAGCCTGGAGATATTGACCAATGTCCATTTTACATGGTCAGATTAATCTCTCCAATCAGTTTTATCTTTTCATCTTTAGGTATGTTACACATTAAGCAGGATGTTATCATATGCTAATGTCCATTAAGATCAGTAGCGATTATGTCACTGAAGTCAGAAATCCCTTTAAAAATATTAGTACTGGTAGTCTTTTTGCCTACAAAGACAAGACCCGGCAATGACAATTAGGAGTGGAGTGGAGTAAATGGTGTTTTATGCCCCAGTCAAGATTCTTTCACTTATTTCAAGGGGGTCAGTTCTGGGATGGTGGAGGAAAACAGAGTGTTGCAGAAAACCAGCGGCCTTTGGCAAGCAAACTGACAAACTTTCTAACACTAGGATCTGTCCCAAATGGGATTCGAACCGAGGCAGTGAGAGGCACTGTGATCAGTAAGCACACGCTTTAGACCACTCGGCCACCAAGGCCCCTGCAGTGACAATTAAGGATCAAGTTTGAATTCTCCCTAAATTGGCTGCTACATGTATTTATACCAAAGACCCAAAAACTTAAACACTGATCATGCTTTTATTATATTATAGATGATAGGACTGACTGTACTTTAAGATAAATTTTAAAATTTAAAAATAGAAAATAAAAAAATTAAAACAAAGTTTATAGGCTTGCTGCATGTTGAAACGTTTTATCTTAATCACTCTCTCTTCAAAGAAAGTCATAAATAACAAACTTTAAGAATTTTTCAAACTTTTGACATTTAAAAGACATTTAATATTCACAAAAATAATCTATGATAAATGATGGTGGAGTAAAATGTGGTGATATCTTTAATATGTGATTATATATAATACATTTGCAAAGTGTTAGAATTGCTGTAAAATGTATAATTTATTTAAATTTCATTGGCTACAGATCAGTCAGCTGGTATATTTAATTGGTGATATAACGATACTAGCAAACACTTTGAAGATTATACTAAAATAATCTTGAAATATTATCTAATGGCAGGAAAAACTAAAGACACATTTATCAAATACAAGTCAAAAAAACACACAAAAAAATTTACATCATAAAAGCCGAAAAAAGACATGAAATATAAAAAACATTGTTTATGTTTAAAACAGGCTTAAAAATTCTTTTTTTTTTTATTTGCATATTACATTGTATTTGCTTTATACGTGTGGATGTGTCTTAAAAGTTAAACACTCAGACATTTCTCTCTCTCTCTCTCTCTCTCTCTCTCTCCTCACACACACACACACACACACACACACACACACACACACACACACACACACACACACACACACACAGATGAAAAGAGGAAAAGGGTCATTCACATTTTGTAAAATATTTATTTATTTTTATTTATTTCTTTTTTTAAATTATTTGTTTGTTTGTTTTTTTGTTTGTTTGTTTAATTTTTGATGAGACAATGTTTAACAGATGATTTGAGAGCAGTATCTTTTAACTCTGCATTTACAAGTACTTACATGCAACATTATGAATTATTCTCTTCATTTATTTACTAAAATTCCAAATCTAACAACAGATGTTAAAATTGAAAAAAGTAAAAGTCAGTGTCAAAACCCAAATCTCTGCAATAAAAGTCTGAAATCTCCATTGATAATGTATAATCATGTATCTGAATAAGTTCTGATAATCCCATCAATCTGAGGCATATCGATAAACCATATCAATCCGTATCCCTATAATAAACTGCCAGTATCATGATCAAACGCCTACAATTTTCACGGTTTATTCAATTTTCTTGATGATAGCTTTATAACGTTTTTAAACACATGCACTTCAATAATCGCTATCATTCCATTTCGAACAGATCATAATAATCAAAAACAAGTACCGATCATAGAAAGGGAGTTTTTTCACTCTACTAACATCTGTAAAACACATTTTATTACAAGGATCTGATCTTAGAATAGTTTGCACTATTTACACAAGTAAAAAACACTTTTTTTGGTATATACAAAAGACCTCCCATCTTTTTTACTACAATATTACAGTTCCTTCCCACCTGATTTATCTAAATAAACCTGAAATTTGTTTTAAGACAGGCATATGTCTTGTATATATACACTGTAAGTATATGCTTCTAGGAGACAGATTTACGATTATGATAATTGTTTTTTAATTGGTTAACTCAGAAATCACTACAAAACCCCATATGAACTATGGAAATACATTACGAGATGTAATGCTTATAATTAGGTTAATGTGTACATATTATTTACAAATAGGAAACAACAACAAACCCTTAGCAAAAACTGGAACATGTTTTCAGGAGAACCAAGTTATACCAAACTCAAAATGTGGTCTTGCTTGCAAAGTGATCTAAATCATATGCTTATTGACAACTAGGCCTTATACACTGACTAGGTCCAAGTATCACCATGGCTGATCCCCTTGTCCGTAAGCTTGCCAGAGGTTGATAGTTTTCTCCAGACACTCTGGTTTCCTCCTTCATAACTGAACTGACCATTTCAAGTGAAACTAACAACACTCAACATTACCGATAAAACTGTCAAGGATAACCCTAAACATTTAATTTTGAATTTATAGAGATACATGCCTGTGTGTGTGTGTGTGTGTGTGTGTGTGTGTGTGTGTGTGTGTGTGTGTGTGTGTGTCTAGAGTAGCCACAAACACTTGACAATGGGAGTCAACTCCAGGAACTAAAAACATCTAGGCCACCTTGTAAAATCTTTTTGGTTACAGTCTATAAATGCTTTACAAATTGCTGACTTGTATATGTAACCTTGATACAGCATTGCACAGGTCAATTTCAAATGTGTTAGATCCAGAAACTATCATGAACTTTTTTAATAAGCTTCGGATATTGGTAGCCATGATTCCTAGATTGTGACTACCCATAACAATTAGCAATAGTAAATAATAGTTGTAAACTAGTTAACTACATGTAGTAGCTACAATTCTTGCTGTGAAAAATACACTTTTTATTGTCCATGTATATGAATGTTTTGAATGTCAGTTTGTTTTTTTTTTATTTTGTCAGGTAAATAAAACTATAAACTGAGAGTATCTCGTTTACAGCAGCCAATTCTTTATAGGCTCCCAAAATGGACCATGATCCTATCTTATATAAGAACACACTTATTGGTATAAAGTATGAAATGCAGTAAAATGGCTTAATATGATACATGTAATCTCATGAGATATAAATTAAATTTTACCACATTTTAATTGTAAATATGCCACAAACCAGGAAGAAATACTTAGCATAAAATAACTTTACACCTTGATATATTTGCAAATGGCTTCCACTGTAGTTAACCCAAGCCAACACTTTCTGGCATTTTGAATTGACAGCAAGATCAAAAACGTTCCATCAAGTCCAACAAGATGAGACAATTTGAAAAATGTTAGTACTTACATTGAATGTTCAATACAGCTTCTTTACTTTGTAGAGAAAACCCTGAGGTTACATTTGTAGCTATACACTGGAAGGGACCTTCATCTTCTGGTCGAGTAACTCTCAGAATATGTAGGTTACTTCCTTCCTGAAATCGACGACTTGTATTTGTGATTGGTTTCCCTGACTGAAACCAGCTAAAAACTATATGTTTACGATTGGAAACATCACAATACAATACTGTCTCTCTGTTAATTACAACATCTTTACTCTCTGGTTTCCGACTGAAGTAAAATGTATCCTGGCATCTCACTGAAATTATAAACAAAAAAGTTTGAGGTCAGTTAAATCAAATAAAAGTAAATCGCATTACAAGTTAACATCAGTATGACTCAAAAGCATAACTCATACACTGCTAGAGTAACAATGACTTTTTAAATTGCAACTTACAAAAAAGTGGCTATCTTTCCTTTATTATGAACTCTGTTAAAACTGACTGAAGTAGGAAATACACTACGGAAAGCAAATCTCCTTAAACAAAGATAAGTGAATATAAAAATGCAATTCCAAATCACTTGGAAAGTGTCTACCAGTTGTTTTAACATGTTTTAGAAAATTCATTAATTCAAAACTTCTACATTTTTACAATTTGCTATGCAAAGTGATAATTCAGATATGGTCAAACAGACATGTATTATTGCCCTGTAATAAAATTGAACTCAAAGAAAACAAATGGTTTTAAATACAAATGAAGAAAATATGCAGTATAAAAAATTAATAAATCCAATTTTTTCATGACTTATAAGTTCTATTATGAGATTGTTACCTTTAAATTCATAAAAATTACTAGCACCTTTGTTTTGTATTGAACACAATGTATATCATGACATTTTTACATAAAAATATTAATGATATTTCAATCATAAAAAGTATTAATGATTTTTCAATCATAGTAATTGATCTTTTTTTCATTCTGTTACCCAGATCAATTTAACTTTCAATACACCTGATATTGGAGCTGATTCTTTTTACAAATAAAATGATTTTCCTTTTTTCTAATGACTTTTGTACAAAGATCTGAAATGATCTATCAGCAATAATTTATCAGTTAGAAACTAATAAGAGTGAAATAAAGATCAAAGGGCAACAAATGTCTGTACCATATTCTACAACTATATATATATATTAGTGGAGTACAGGGGTTGGTCAAATGCATTCCTCACATATTAATTTTTTTTTTTTTTTTTTTGGCCTATGTGCTGCATTAGGAGTTTAATGTTATTGATTTTTTTACCATAATCTTACAATAATGAATATATTTACTTTGAAAAGGTTCGGCAAATTATACATAGCCAAAAATATAACTTACCAGTACTTTTAAAATATTAACAAAATCAACCATAATAACAATCATGGGAATTTTTTTTAGAATACAATGCTGTAAATGACAAATTATCTCAAGTTCTCTATTTTTTTTTTTTTTTTTTTTTTTTTTTTTTTTTTTAAACATTTTGGAAAAAATGTAAAATATACATTTTCATTAAATTTTTGTTAAAGAACAAGTCAAACATTATATAAATGTAGATATCTAGCAGGCATGACAATCATTTTATATCATCATCTACGAAACAGACATCACAATTTCTCAAACTATACCAATCTTTCAAAATATTACTCAAAAAGTCATAAGAGAAAAGAAAGCTGGTAGAAAAGTAATTAATAGCAGGGACATAATTTATTGTTATTTTTTTCTCATAAAATGTAAATAATTAGTCAAGTTGTCTTACTTGGTAATTTAGGGTTACATGCAATTAGCAAGGTCCACCACACAAGGTATGTTATAATATATAGCTTTTTACAGTGACTATAAATCTATGTCGTGTCACCTGGAGTTAAGCATGTTCATTAATTTTCCTATTAAAATGATAATGCATGCTACAGTACACTTCAGGTTAAAACTTATAACCTTTACTTTGGTTCCCTGGAAAAAAATAATAAATTGGGGCAATTTTCCAGACCAACTTGTTCTATGTAAGTTCTATAACCAATCACGGTCATCTCAGTCTGGAATGTGGAAACCATATATTTTTAATATTTCCCATGAGTGTCCTAAACAAAGACATATTGTTTTATAATCAGTGGTCTGAATATATGTTCATCTCTTGATTCATTCACTATATGTGGTACTGTTTTATACAGGCAGGGAGATTATCATAGAAGACTGGTACAACATTGGAAGTTTACTACTCCTGCAGAAGAAGACAGTTTCAAAGTGAAAAAAAGCTATATAACTTAGGAGATTCCCATGGACTTGACAAGTTCAATTGTACGTTTCTTTCTGTATACCTTTTTTACATGAGATCCATCAGTGAAACCACCCTTGTGGGGAATGGATATAAAAATGCATTTATTAAAAGTTTCCAGTAAAAATTATATTATTTTAGAAATTTGTTATACAAATGTATATAAATGTTTTCTAAATGTTCTAAACAAACATGAAGAATTGAATAAGTAGTAGACTGATGAACCCATATTTTCACTCAAAAAAAAAACAAAAAACTCTCCCCCAACAATAGGGCCTTAGTGACCAAGTGACCTAGAGTGCTCACTTATGAACCACAGTGCCTCTGACACTACCTATGTCTGAATCCCACTCAGGCAGATCCTAGTGTGAGTTAGCATGCCGGAGGTCGGTGGTTTTCTCCAGGTACTCTTGTTTCCTTCACCATCCCAGGAATGCCTCAATAGATTATCAACAGGGGCATAAAACAACCTTATTCTACTCCATTTCTCCTTAACAAAACACATAAAGGATTGATTATACAGCCTACAGTGGATTTGACCTCTATTAAATGTATGTCATCATTTATGACTCTTTAACATAAACATCATAATTTTAAAGAAGCTTTTTTGGAATGAACTGTATCTTATGACAAAAGAAAAATCAATGCTTAATTAACTTAAGTAACTTGAAACAGGTCTGTTAAATTATTTTTTACAACATTGTTTACCATCTTCTGGAGCATTTTTAATTACTGTAACACAAATATGAATGAATATGGATTTTTTTTTCAAGTTCATAAAATCCAAATACTATTTAAGTAGTAGAAATATTGGTAGGTTAGAAAAAAAAATTGGTCTTAAAATGGCACTGGCATATATGCTACATTTAGCAGCAGTTTTATACCGATCTCTATTCCTGTGGTATTGACCTTTTTTTTCAATCAGTGTCCATCACTGCCTTGGTTATTTAGGTGGGTTTTTTTCTTGATCCAGCCTCAAAAAAAAATTTATTTATTGAATTTTTCCATCAAAATCATTTGAAAATTAAATATCTAAAAGAGATGCTACTGAAATCATTATGTAACATACAACAACTGAATCTAAAGGTCCTATTAGTGAAAACTGAGGACAAAAAGGTAAAAATGATAAAACTATAACTCCTCGGGCAGCTGGAGAAGCAACAAATATGTCATCACAGGTTATAAGAGTTTTATGAGAATACAAGCCCTGTTTAAAAATTCATATTTACATGTAACAAAAAAAAGAGAGAGAAAAAACAAGTATATCTTTTGAACATACTTGATACACTAACTTTGAAGTCAAGAAAATGTTTGTATGAATGGGTTTTAGCAGACATTATATATGTGTAAATAATAATCCTGATCTACTGTTAAATGGCACATTTTTATGATGATGCAATTCTGTTGTATGAATGTTTTACGTATAAAATTAATTTTACAAGAAATTATAAATAAATCCTCTTATATTGCTATTTGGATAGATATAAAAATGTCTTTGATATCTGAAGATAAAATCATAAAACAGAGATAAAGGGATTAAACAAGGAAACCCTCTTCACCTGTACTTTTTATAGTTTTTCACATTTTGTACTACTTATATATTATATGTATCTTAATTTTAGTTAATAAGCTTACAGAAAAACCCATATTAATACAAATTGTATGAATTTGACTAAGTATTTTTGAAATGAATTGGCAAGAAAAGAAATCTGCCAAAATTATAAATCAGCATTACAGATTGTGTATCATTCTAGTAATGATAGAATCATCAGGAAATTGGTCATTAATGACATGACTTATTATTGAAAAAAAACATTGACTTTTTATTTAAGGTTTTGAACCATCACTTTAGTCCTACATAAAGAATAAAACAGGCAGGGAAACCATCAAGAATATTTGGGGGAAAACCATCAATAATATTGGTAATCACACCCTGTGTGTGTGTGTGTGTGTGTGTGGGGGGGGGGGGGGGGGGGGGGGGGCAGGCAGTTTATTTACTTGTAGACCAAGCAACAATCGGTAGATCTAAGTCTCAAACCTTCAAGTTACAACACAAAGCAGTATGCTTACTGTCATGATTTACCATGTGTTTGTTTGTGTGTGTGTGTGGGGGGGGGGGGTCTATTCTTTGTTTGGTTGACCAAGGTTTCATGTGGATGATAGGGAGGGGGGTCTCTAACAAAACATATTGATTTTTTTTTCATGATTGGAAAGGTGTTTTACACCTGTCAAGATCATTTCACTTACCAGTACTTTAAATCAAGGCATACATTATGGATGGAAAGAAATTTAAATTCAGTATTCTTACCTAAATTGTTTAGTAAATTCAATACAAAAATATCAAATATGACTCTGATGTTTAAATGGTGAATTTTTATTTATTTTTCTCCTGTCTATAGATTCTTAACACTACCCTCACAGTCAAATATACACAGTTAACCCGTTTATCAATTATCGATATTTATTTGTTTCTGGGTTATAATCTTTCTACATCAAGGATTTCAATATTTAGAGAATTAACAAGACTGTTTGGTTAAACTTTATCTACATGAAAGGTAGATAAATGATGATAAGCCTTCATAGATTAAAACCCATTCATAGATTTGAAAACTCAATACATTTGAGAAGGCTAATATCATCCATTACACCAGAAATCCCTAGGCATGGTCTGCATTAGCTCTGATATAGAGAATATCTGTGGATAATGTTTAGATATTCAGACAGTTGATCCCATATTAAAATCCTTAGGGCTTGGTGCAAATGCAGATTAAGTGTAGGACAATTATTGCTGATCATAAAAGCTATCAACATTGTTTATACACAATGTATAAGCAAAATTAACAAGATTAAATGTACAAAACAAAATTTACATAGTAACAATATCAGAAGGGGAGAATAAATCATTAAGACTATTAATTAATATTACTTATATATATTACAGTCCATATAGACAAGTCTGAGTATATGCTGTGGATATTGTTGAAGAGTGGAGTAGAGTTAGGAGTTTTACACCCCAGTCAAGATTCTGTCACATATACTAAGGCAGTCAGTTCTAAGATGATGGAGAAAACCAGAATACCTGGAGCAAAGCACCAGCTTTGACAAGTAACTGACAAACTTTTCTCACACTAGAGGGTGTCTGACATGAAGCATCAGCTTTGACAAGTAACTGACAAACTTTTCTCACACTAGAGTGTGTCCTACATGAAGCATCAGCTTTGACAAGTAACTGACAAACTTTTCTCACACTAGAGGGTGTCCTACATGAAGCACAAGCTTTGACAAGTAACTGACAAACTTTTCTCACACTAGAGGGTGTCCTACATGAAGCACCAGCTTTGACAAGTAACTGACAAACTTTTCTCACACTAGAGGGTGTCTTACATGAAGCACCAGCTTTGACAAGTAACTGACAAACTTTTCTCACACTAGAGGGTGTCCTACATGAAGCACCAGCTTTGACAAGTAACTGACAAACTTTTCTCACACTAGAGGGTGTCCTACGTGGTGAGAGATACTGTGACATGTACTACATGTATGTACATATATATGCATTGAACCACTTGGCCACCAAGGCCCGGTTGTTGAAATATTTAAGCTAGAGTAAACAGGGATTTTACTGTAACCCAAATTTGTACCACAGCAATTCTCTCATGAAGAAAAAGAGAAAAATCAAACCATGATACAAACATGAAAATGTACCTTTTAAATGCTGTATAGAGAAAAGAGAAAAATAAACCAAGTAACTATTGACCTTCAGAGTTTACTCAGCCATTACATCACTCATCTTCCTCATCAGCATCATCAGCTGTTTTCTCTACTGAAGAAGTTTTTTTTAAAAAAAAAAAACCTAAAAATTTCTTACATATATTTATTTTTCTAATCTTTATAACTGATCGCTGTAGATTTGAAAACTTTACAAGATGTCTAGGCAAGTGTAAGGAGTTGGGGTGTTGGGTTTCATTTTATTACTTGCCAATAAATCATCCCAATAAGGTTAAGATATCACTAGAAGTTAGACATTTTCTTAGCAGTATTTATCAGTCTCCAAGATCTACCTACCGTCAGTTTAACAACTCTTGTGTGTGTGTGTGTGTGTGTGTACAAAGTTGTTAAAAAATTAAAGTGAGCATACACATGGAAAACAAGATCCATTTATTACAAGATTTACACTCTACATTTAAAATTAATATTTTTTAAAGTGAATTTGTTAAACTAAAGCTACAAAAATTATACCCAAGATTTGTTGTTTTTAAAGTTAATACAGTATTTTTTAAAAACTTTTATTTAGTTTTTTTTATTATATATTTATTTTTTATTTATCTATTTTATTTCTTTTTTTTTTCATTTTTTTTTTATTATTATTATTATTATTATTTTTAAAGTGTAAAATATGTACAGTATATGAAATGGCTTAAAAACATTTGTTCACTTAATGCTTTAGTTTTTCTCAAAACGTACATTATTTTTCATTTAAAAATACAGCATACATACAAAGAAAAACCAATATATATATATATATATATATATATATATATATATATATATATATATATATATATATATATACATGTGTATATGCATGTATATGCACTTTTTATACAATGCTGGTAACTTTTTTTTCCACAATGTATCTCTCATGTAACAATTTCAATTTATCTGCCACAAACTGACATTGTAATTTTCAATTTCTTTATTTAAAATTTCAAAACCTGCTTATTAAAAGTGATTTAGATGAAAATGCACACACCCGAACTCCAAAATTTATGCATGATACAGGTAATAGGCTAGTCAGATAGAAAATACATCAATTGCATTCCTATTAAGATCGTTTTTTTTTTTTTAAAGAATACAAAATGTTCACACAAAGAATTTGCCCACATGGTGCATATAGGTAGTCAATTTTTAGTTTTTTTCCCAATATCATTTTTCTTTCACTGAATGTATACAAGCACTTATTATAGGTTTCTAGTAACTATGGTTAAATAGCTATTTGCTTTTAAAAAATATTTTAACAAAAAAACAATTATTAAAACATCCATACATTTTATTGCCTAATGCTATACATATTCTCAGTTTGTTTTACTGTGAATATAGGTCACATTCATCCAAATGGTAAAGGCGATCAAACTCTTCTAGTGTACCCTGTCTCACATCCTATTTATGGTATATATGTGGTTAAGTTTGCCACATATTTTGTTTGCACACATATAAAGGTTTGCTTAATTGATGAACAAATACAGTTAGTTTCATGTTTTCATTTGCTGAATAAATTATTATTACTAATTAAGACAGTCAAAGCAATCTACAGCTTTTACAACATAAAACTAATCTTCAAATTAACATAAAAAAGCATAAACTCAGCTACTCACAGATGGTACAATGAGGACATGTATTTAACAATATACATTACATGTATATATAATGTAATTTATTATATATAATGGACAAACAATATGGATAACTCAAAATCATTATTTAATAATAAAAACTAAATAACTTTATTTCCAAGATGATAACCCCAACACTATAGAAATTCATACATAAAACGATTTGTATCTTAAGTGAATTTTAAGTAATCAAAGTTTCAGCCATGTTACATCAAATTTGAAGTTCTGAACAAAAAACAGCCATCAGAACTAGCAGAGGAATACATGTACAATACTTCCGGTATACACTTCAAAATGACACTTTACTAATTAGTAAATTACTGTAGTTACTGTCATGTTTAGAAATTTAATTACAAAACAATTTTAAATAGCAAAGGATTTTTTAGACAAAAAACTCAAAACAGTGTAGAAACATGTTTGTTACTAACCATGGCTGCGATGCACTTTATGTAATTGTCAATCTCTAAAATGTGCAATTTCCGAACAAATTAAATTTGGAGATGTTAAAAACATTGAAGATTCTTGCACATGTTACATGTTAACTGATGTAAAGAATTGTCTAAATGCTAATGGGAGATTATACTCTCCCAGAATGTTTTCATACAACAAATTAGTGTCATGTATCACCAGCCATTTTGTGCCCAGCATGTAGGGATATGATAATATGAGCACACAGTGGATGGGGGTAAACTTTTATCAGTTAAAGGCTAATTTTCTGACCAGGTTATCATTCAGACATGTGTGGATGTGTAATCATAAAATGTTTCAACCAGTTCTTGTCTAAATAGGCCCATTATAACAGCAGTGTAATTAATGTAATTTGGTGAAAATCAGGTTTATCCTAGGGGTGGCAATTAAAACTCAATAATGGATCAACTATATGATATGGCCTCAAGCAAAAACAGGAAAAAATGCACTATATTGACAGAAAAAGTGGCAAGATGGCACTAAATTTTTTATAACCGGTATCTCTAATAGTTTAAAAAAAAACACAGAAAAAAAACTTTAAAATGAAAAAAAATATTTTAACACTTCAGGTTAATAATTTAGATTTTGAGTGATCTATTATGCAACATGTAGTTTTAATGGACTTAAAACAGGATAATTCATTTCAGAACATTTAAATAAATATTTGTAACAATGTTTAAAGGCTTACGCTAAATTAATTTCTGGTGTCAATTTAAAACTAACCATTCAACTGATAAAGTTCTTTGTAAATTTTAAATAAATGAAAAAAGAAATAATAAAAGTATACATGTATTTAGTGTCGAGTCTATTATCATATTTTTTTTATTATTTGAAGTAAAACCATGTAACATTGATTCATATTAGAGCAATACAGTTCAATTCAATTAATTCCAGATTTTAAATCACGAGTAAAACGGTGACATTTTAATGACAAAAAATGGGGAATTTAATGCCAATTAACGGAAAATGTGCAGCGTACCAAATCTGTGTTTTGCATGTCTGCACTTCATAATATTTGTTTTATAGTTTTATAAGCACATTGGAATGATAAAAAATCTTCACACAATGGATGAAATAATAAAAAAGTAGAGTCTTATTGATAATGATTTAGTAATCTGTTAAGTCTTTAAATGAAAAAATACATGTAACTTTACTTCATTTAACTGAAGCAATAAAACTGGAAGAAATGGGGAAAATTTTGCTAGGTCAACCTGACCAGGATTTGTAGATAATCCTCTTAGCTAAGTGTATTGAGATTGCAAACATAATAGTTTTATATCTAAGATGATACAGATCACTATGGATTAACTGGACCCAAAAGTATCCAGGCCTATTAGAATGTTAATTGTATCCTTAACTCTTTTGCGAAGAAAATGCAATTCAAAATACAAAAGCAATGCTTTTCTTATGATATCAATTTACATCCAAACAAAACTCTTAAATCAAAGTATTTAAAATCTCAGCATTTGTCAGTTACAATTTTTTCCTGCGTTCAGGTCTGCAAGATCTACAAATTAAGCATCAGATTTACTGTATCTATCTGCTGGTAGAAATTAAAGTAAACTTAATGATCTTATCAGATTTGTAAATTAAAAGTTGGACTAAGACCGAAAATCAAAGCCTGGAGTAAATTTGATGATAAGAATATTGCCACTATTACATGAAATCCACCACTCTTACATCAAACTCAGATTATTTGGTGTTATCTAGATACAAGGAACCCCACTGAGAGAAACACAAGATGTTATTTAATCTAATATGGCTCAGGACCAACTGAAGAAAAAAATATCTACAGACACCATGGATTAAATATTCCAATTCGTTGTGATTAACTGTAAAAGATTTCTTTTTTTAATCAACAAGAATTTTCACGGCCTCACACAACTTCTAAAAACTTCCAATCAAGAATATTTTTAAATTATTCTCTCTAAACTGTAACACCAAGGGTCCTTCATAATCTTAAATAAAACTTATATATATAGAGTACTTTCCATTGAACAATTTCAAAATTATACTTTTTATGTTGGTACAAGGAATTTCTGCATTCTGGCACTTTAAAAAAGGTGTTCAAGGCAATTTTACTGTGTGAGGCTACCAGTGCTTGAAAGTATATTTTTAGAGTGTATTTATTTCAAAGCTAATGCACTTGTGTTTAAAAAAATTGTGTATCGGAACAAACACACACTGATCTGTCAGTCAACTCATGGGTGGATTTACAAACTAATTTAATTACCTAAGGATTGCTTTTAAGTTAAGTGGGGATTTTTTCATCATAATTAAAAGATTAGTATTATGGTCTTATTTAATAATCAATCAAGCACGATAATGCACGGTGAAAAAGCTACGTGTTATATAAACATGAAACAAAAACTCCCCAGACATTGTTTACTTATCAAAAGGTGACATGTTTAAGTAAATATAAACACCAGTTACTTGCAATAAAATATACGATTTGCATATTTTAGCAAAAAAAAAAAAATGTATAAAAAGTTAAAATTTCTACACAATGCTACCCAATTTTGATCTCATCCTTTTAAGTTGATGTTGGGATAGCAAACTTGGAAAGAGGGTAGGTTTATCCGGTAAAAGGGCTGGCTCTATATCAAGGCTATTAAAATCAATAATTTTAAAAGTCTTTGTATGTGCAGTTTAATTATACTTACCAATGCAAAACACAAGAAATGTTAAATATAAACGATAAAATTTATCCTCCATAACTTAGGTATAAATCCGCTAATGTATTACACATCACATGTAGAGAAATATCTCTTTCACACCTTCTCTCAAAGTTATAAACTGTCAATGAATTCCTAACCCAATCAAAGTATCAACTGTGTGATCCGGTTTGTTAATGCGCAACAAAATATAGTACTTAATGAAATATAATAATTTCTTGTCATTGCGTAAAAACACGGTATTATTTTTATACAAAATTGATTTTTATTATGTTAATTTAATTTAAACTATTTTCTTTGTTTGTAAAAATCATTTTAGTTTGTATAAATTCATCCGCATGGGAAATGTGAAGAGTCCAATCAATGTGGATGTACTCAAACATGGCAGCCCCCATTGTTTGATGTTATTTTTCTATAAACGATGATTTCTGCCTTAAACAGACTCCCTGCGTTAAATTATTGAGTTCTTAAATCAGAAAATAATGGAATAAAAACAAAGAAATAAATACCCACTTAGATTTTTAAATTTACTATTCATAGAAATAGTTTTATTTAAGTATCTGAAATAGCAGATAGCCATGTGGATATGTTGTTTACAAATGACGTAAAATTTTATGAGCCAATGAAAAGACTTACTTGTTTGATTGACAGGGGAACGCGTGCATAAAAAACAAAGACCGTTTCGGGTTTATTTTGATAGCCAGTTAGGGTTGATAAATATTGAAACTGAAAATCAGCAACATTTAAAACGTTTAATATGTCGCCGTGAATAAATTAAAGTAATTAAAAATATTTTGTTTCATCGTGTTATTTTTGTCACAGTGTTTGACTGGCGATCGAATGTGATAGAGTTGAATCTAAATTTTCTTCCTATCACCATTCGGTATAGGCTCTAGATACAACTCTTATCATTCTCAGCATCATTCAAGTGCTCGTGAATTTTGGAAAATTAGGATTTTTCATTTAAATATCATTCAGTTTTAATTGATTACATGTTGTAAGCAGTCTAACTTGAATGTTTCGAGAACTTAATAAAAATAAAATAAAATAAAATAAAATAAAATAAAATAAAATAAAATAAATAAAATAAAATAAAATAAAATAAAATAAAATAAAATAAAATAAAATAAATAAATAAAATAAGTAAGTAAGTAAGTAAGTAAGTAAGTAAGTAAGTAAGTAAGTAAATAAATAAATAAATAAATAAATAAATAAATAAATAAATAGATAAATAAATAAAAATCAAAAGACAGTTTCACCATTAATGATATGGTATCACGACGGCACGATTTCACCAAATAACATGACCACAAACGCCTACACTATTTATGTATAAATTGGAAATAATTCAAACCAAAGGAAGAGCGTTGTATTTCATCACAATATTCAGATTAATATTGTCTGATACTTTAGACAAACAACCATCAATTAGTTTGATTTGGATGAAGATGTAGATTTATTTCCTTTTCAAAACCAAATAAAGCGCATGAAAAAACATACAAAATCGTATTTCAATAAATATCAACGTCACTGTCTGGCCCTGGAGAAAGCCGGGTTCAACCAAGTTGAACTGAACACAACTAGAGAAAAATAAGGACTTTATTAATTTAACGCCAATATTACTGTACACATTATTTACTTTTTAATAAAACATCCATGGCGCCAATATAACTGTACACATTATTTACTCATTAATAAAACATCCATGACGCCAATGAAACTACAACATTCATGTACTCATTGATGAAATAGTCATGACACAAATGAAACTGTACGCGTTATGTTATCATTGATAAAACATCGATGACGCCAATGAAACTTTACATTCATGTACTCATTGATAAAACAGTCATGACACAAATGAAACTGTACGCGTTATGTTATCATTGATAAAACATCGATGACGCCAATGAAACTTTACATTCATGTACTCATTGATAAAACAGTCATGACACAAATGAAACTGTACGCGTTATGTTATCATTGATAAAACATCGATGATGCTAATTAAAGTGTCAAGGTTTTACTCATTGATAAAATATCGATGACGCCAATAAAAATGTACACGTCATACTCAGTGATGACGCCAATGGAATGTTCACATCATGTATCCATTGATAAAACATCCACGACGCTGATGAAACTTAACGTCATACTTATTAATATAACATCGATGACGCCAATAAAACTGTACGCATCATGTACTCATCGATATAACACCGATTGCGCCAATGAATCTGCACATCATGTACTCATTGATAAAACATAGAGGACTCTGATGAAAATATACATACCATACTGAGTAATAAAACATTAATCGCGCTGTTGAAACTTACACATCACATACAATGGTAAAACACCCACGGCATCTTTGAAACTTCAAGCACAAAACTCGGTGATAAAACATACAATGACGCCAACGAAGCTATTTAAACCATACATACAAAAATGGTATCATTGCCACTCAATGAAACATACTTAGTAATAAAATGTCTATGGCGTCATCTAAACTGTACTTGACATAATTTTAAAAGCCATTTAACATAGATGACGTCATTGAAACTTACGAAGCCTTATTTGCTAAGTTTACTGTTGAGAATGGTTTCTAAAATGCAAAGAACTCTATTGTGCGCAAAACAAGCCAAATCTGCTTTAGCAAAAGCAGATTTTATTGTATATCTTGCTTTAAAAATAACTTTAAAAAATGCAGAAATATTTCCTTTTTATTTAAATTTAAAAAAGAACATGCAAATTTAACCTTAAAATATTATTTTATGACGTGAACCTTCAGTTATCAAGAAGAGTATATAACAAGTGCAACGGAGCAGGTTGTCGATTTCACCCAATTTATGTGTATTGTTTTTAATGCACGGCAACTATTAACCAAGAGGAATTTGTATCTTTCACATTATCTTTGCATCGCCATTGAGTTTAAAAGATGACCAGTTAAAAGATTACTTATTTTAAAAACAAACATAAATGCACGTGCATATATTGAATACTAATTTACATTTATAAACCGTTTCAGCTTTCATTTTTTTAAAATCAAAAGTAAGACAAGTAACGTATTTTAACGTATCATAAATTTAAGTAGGTTGCATGATAGAAATTCAGACTGATTTTGGTTCTATCACATACATGCATGCTCGTTCTACCTGATAATATTGGTATTACTCCTAGTAATATTTCTTTAAATCTTCCCCATTTAATTATACCTTTTTTATGGAATGAAATACAATGTATATTAAAACCATCGTTTTCTTATATAGAAGTAAAATTTAACATGTAAAGGAAATTAAATTTGAGATGACAAGGTAGATGAAATAAAATCATCAGACAGTTCAGACAAAAATAACTTATTGTTAGAATGAAAGTATTATTAAATGTCAGGTGTCTGGGTTAAAATATCCTCGAAATAGGAAATAGGCAAAATAGCAGTCTGTTAACGAAAACATATATAAAAAAACAATAGTCATTGCAACGAAGAACACAAAACGACAAACATCTACGAAGTAAGCAAGCAAACAAGGCAAATAAAGACAAAGCTATATTGGGGCAACCAATTAATTGTTTTAGAGAGCCATGTAAATAAAGTACATCAGAAAACAGACAAACATATGTTTGGCAACAACTGTCATGTGTCATGTGCTACTTTTATATTTTTATGAAATAATACATTCAAAAATAGCACATGACACAACTAACGCAATCAAGAACATTACACAATGAAACACTCATACAAAACAATAAAAGACAAATACATAGAGGGGTCACTAAAAACAAATACGAAAAGATAAATACATAGAAGGGCCACTAATAACAAATACGAAAAGATAAATACATAGAAGGGCCACTAATAACAAATACGAAAAGACAAATACAAAGAGGGGCCACTAATAACTAATATAAAAAGACAAATACAAAGAGGGGTCACTAATAACTAATACGAAAAGACAAATACATAGAGAGGCTACTTATAACAAATACGAAAAGATAAATACATAAAGGGGTCACTAATTACAAATACAAAACACAAATACATATAGGGGCCACTGATAACTAATACGAAAAGACAAATTCATATAGGGGCCACTTATAACAAATACGAAAAGACAAATACATAGAGGGACCACTAATTACAAATACGAAAAGACGAATAAATAAAGGGGCCACTCAAAACAAATACGAAAAGACAAATACATATAGGGGCTATAACAAATACGAAAAGACAAATACATAGAAGGGCTACTAATAACAAATACGAAAAGACAAATACATATAGGGGCCACTAATAACTAATACGAAAACACAAATACATATAGGGGCCACTGATAACTAATACGAAAAGTCAAATACATTGAGGGACAACAAATAACAAATACGAAAAGACAAATACATAAAGGGGCCACTAATTACAAATACGAAAAGATGAATAAATATAGGGGCCACTCATAACTAATACGAAAAGACAAATACATATAGGGGCTATAACAAATACGAAAAGACAAATACATAGAGGGGCCACTAATAACAAATACGAAAAGACAAATACATATAGGGGCCACTTATAACTAATATGAAAAGACAAATACATATAGGGGCCACTAATACGAAAAGACAAATACATATAGGGGCCACTAATAACAAATACGAAAAGACAAATACATAGAGGGGCCACTTATAACTAATACGAAAAGACAAATACATAGAGAGGCCACTTATAACAAATACGAAAAGACAAATACATATAGGGGCCACTAATAACAACTACGAAAAGACAAATACATATAGGGGCCATAACAACTACGAAAAGACAAATACATAGAGGGGCCAATAATAACAAAAACGAAAAGACAAATACAAAGAGGGGCCACTAATAACTAATACGAAAAGACAAATACATAAAGAGTCCACTTATAACAAATACGAAAAGTCAAAAACATATAGGGGCCACTAATGACAAATACGAAAAGACAAATACATAGAGGGGCCACTATAATAAATAAGGTTAAAGAATATATGAAACACATATAGGGGTCACTAATACACTTATAACAAATACAGTTACTGAGATATATATGGTTTACCTCTACATATTTTTTTAATCATCTTCATATATATGCCTTATTTATGTGTATGGGCTCATTTATTTGTTTGGAAGTTTTCTTCCATATTGTCAGGCAACTGTTTATTAATCTTGCACTTCTGTGTTCCATTTTAACTGTTGGTACACACATTTTTTCACATCATTCGGTTTCTTCTTCTTATTGCATCCCGTTGTGAACCATCTTTATTTTTATCGTTTTGCCAATGTTTTTCATAAACAGACAAGAAATACAAAAATTTTGTATAGAATTTCGAAGTGTTTTTTTTAGTTCGAAAGGTCCAACTATTGATGTATTTATAGGAATGATATATTTTTCTCACGAACGTTTTGAAGATATAAGTCTTTAGTGTCATCTAATTTATTTGAAATTTAACACGCGTTTTCCTTGATAAAATGTAGTTTTTATCATGCTATTTTAAGTTTGTTTTGCACTTTAAAAAACCTTTGTGGCCTTTTCTCAATAAACAACTGAAATTGATTTGTTTTCTTTTTTTTTTTTTTTTCACTTGAGTCTTTTGAAACACTCTCTTGTATGTAATGGCTTAAGTTACCATATACCTTATTCTAACAAATAAATATCTATTTTTAAAAAAAAGGGTGAAAAAAAGGAAAAAAAAAATATAATTCAATGTGCAGACACGTATATAGCAAGCAGTGCAGTTAATGTCAAAGATTAATCTGAACTGCTTGGTATGTCTATTTCTCGGTTTCTCCAAGGGAGATTACTAATATTGTGTCCTAAGCATTACTGAATCATGGGAAACACTGATCTGGGCTTGACCCAGATCTTTTAAACATTTTTAAGGTAAATGGTCTTGTTTTACTTGAGACATTCATCTACTCTGTGTCCTGTAGTAATGGTGACCGCAAGTTTTTTCACCAAAAAAAAAAAAAGGGATCTTTCGTTAATTTTTCAATATTTTAAACCTACCATATATATGAGCGATCCAAGAATATTAAAATAAACTATTAAGATTATTTTTAAATATTTTGGATCGTTCATAAATATGGTGGGTTTAAAATGTTGAAAAAATTTGTGAACGAAAGATCCCCTTTTCAGTCATACGACGTTATACTCACAAAGGGCATCAATTCGAAAGCAACATGTTAAAAAATTTTCTGTAAAATCATTTTATCATGTTCTAGTTATTAAAGGTTAGAAATTCTTTGACACAGTGGTATAGTAGCACATACACAAAATGGTACACGTACAGAGAGAGAGAGAGAGAGAGAGAGAGAGAGAGAGAGAGAGAGAGAGAGAGAGAGAGAGAGAGAGAGAGCATATTGATAACTTCTTTGTTATTTAAGACAGCAATTCAGACTTTGTTTTCTTCTCAGGTCTTTTTTATGACAAACAAGTAACTAGTTTGTTTCATCTTAATTTATCTAATTCTGAATGAGTGTAAAATTTTCTGTTTAGGACAGGTCTGTCCGCCAGATTTGTTTTATTAGGCGTCTTTATCAAAGAGATTCATATGTTAAAATATGTATCATATAAGTAAAAGGTAAACTATTAATATATAACTTTTGATATAAGTTTATATCAGAACATGTTGATACATCACTGGATAAAACAGACTTATACTTAATGGAATCTAAGTATAAATTTTAAGATCCAGACATCCTTACATATATCTTGGTCCAGACCCATCCATTTTCTTATTAAATATACATCAATATCTCGACCAAAGGACAAACATACACGTTACATAAGAGCAATGTAGATTTTTTGCAATTAGAAAGATTTCTAAAACTGTCAGAATGGATTGAGAATAAGTTGAGGTAAGCACGTGGTATGATATCCTTGATTCTGTTTGACATCTCTGATTAAATGAATCCAGACTTCTAAAGGAACTCATTTAATTATTATTAATTTCTTTTACTCTTCTTATGTCAAGAGTGCTAAGTAAAGGAATTTTCAAAGAAATATACAAAAGTACCTTTTTTGATCAGGAACTGCAGTTATTAAACGGAGTGGCATGTACTGATATAGAGATGTTTTTTAAAAAAAAAAAAAAAAAAAAAAAGTAATTAAAATGATCACTTGAAGTAAACAGAGTGCTGTATGTTTCTTTTAGTTTGATTACAAATCTCTGTGTCTTATTGACATATAGGTCGTCTATTTGACGGCTTTTAATTGTTCTATGATTCACTAAAGATTTCAAATTGGCCAAATTGTTAAACATGTTCATCAATTGAACCGGTCATGCTGTCATGTGCAAAATGTTGAATTTTTACAAAAAGAAATATTCAAAAGTTTGCACAATTGTCATAATATTTTTTAAAATTAATTTTTAAAATTTTTTATTAATTAATTTTTTTATGGGGGGGGGGGTATGAATGTGATTTTAGAATTATGAGACACATTAAGTGTAGATATTTCGCGGACTTTCCATTTTCTACTTAATAATTGCGTTACATATGTACAATTATTCCCATGGTAAAATACTGTTGAACCCTATAATGCGCTTTTTGTGTCTATTACTTATATATTAATTGTTTATGCAAAGTGTCGAATTTAAACTTAAGACAAAATTTATAGACATATTGTGTGCTAAGTTTCTTTTTTCTTTTTTTTTTTAAAAAAATAAGTTTAAAAAATTGTTTTTCACGACATTTCTTAAAAAAATTTAAAATGAGCACATAACATTTAAATCGAAATTGAAATTTTCAATGTTTGTTTATTTATATTCATATTGTAAGTTTCCAATATTTTTTGTTCAGGAATAATTTTTTTTCAGGAATGTTCGTGTCATGTGCAGAAGTTTAAATGTTTCTTTGGTAAAAATTCAATATTCTGCACAAGACATTAAAAAACAACCTTTGGATATTCAAGCTTTATTTTATAAAAAACAATCTAGAAAAATGGAACATGACAGATTTATCAAAACTGAAATTATATATTTAGAAATATTCCTTAAAAAAGTAATGCAATATTTTAAGAAAATTCCGTTTGTCAATGACAGAATTATTAACTTACGCAGATAAAGCTTTTAGTGCTTAAAGTGCAAGTTCAATATTGTCAGTTTTTATCACAGAGGAAAACTTGCAGTATGCAATTATAAAAAAAAATTGACAATCATATTAATTTTAAGCTTTTTGCGCAATAACCCAACTATAAGTTTTTATCATCTACACTTGTATGGGGACTTCTAAAATAAAGAAAAAATGTATATTAAAAACAAGCAAGAGCAGCGAATCTTAAAATATTAACGCAAGGCAAGAACAAGACACAGTACAAGATAATGATTAAAACATTATTGGACCAATGATAATACAAACCTCTACTTTGGTACTTTTGACAAAGGGTGGAGTTAATGTTTAGTGGTGTGGTAATAAAACATTGTACTATTTGATTTGATTTGATTTGATTTAATTTAATTTAATGGGGTATTATGTCTCAGTCAAGAATATTTCACTTATATCGAGACGTCATCAGCTATAGGCGAAGTGGCAGAAATTTTGATTTTTGCAGTGCGCTTAGGGCAATTTGAAGGGAGGTTTCTTTTACGCGCCACGCCTGCCGTGACATGTGGCATCGATTTTTAAGGTCTTGTCTGAAATCCCCATGGCTTTCATTTCTAATTGCCAAGTGTTTGGCGAAAGAGCAGTCACTACCATAATTCAAGTCTTGGTCATGTCCGGTAGGTTCGAACCGCGACCTCCAACATTTGTACTTTTGGAGATGTTGCAACAATCCAATCTTTTTTACTATGGATCAATAGAATTACAATGGAAGTTATTTGTAACAGAGAAGCACAAATGTTGCTAAAGATAAAGTAACATAGAATATTTGGCAACAAACGCAAAAAGCGAAAAGAGATAAGAGAAAATAGCTTGTAACCCTGTTATAGCAAAGATTTAAAATCGCTGGCTGTGGTAGGCAGGCGGATATAATAATAAAATGATGTGAAGACTTTAGTGATATGATCATAAATTTTCTAATGGAACAAAATCTCAAACCAGTTGTCCTTAAAACGCACATTGTTTTGATCAAAGAATATCGAAATAAAGTCCATGTAAATTACCAATAAGAGATGTTTAAAGAAGAAAAATACAATTGTGAAAAATGAGCTCTTCTGCATATAGTATGTACCAGATTCGTAATACACGCAGCTTGTCACAAGTAAGTTACAAGATGGATGTTTCTGTAACCTTTGGTGTCGAATCTGCTTCAAATTAGCCAAAAACATATATCTTCTTTTTAATTCGATACTCATTTGGGCTAAACAAGAAAGAAAAATAATTTATACCATGTACATAAGAAGTTTGTAAAATCAGATTAAGTTTCATCATTAATTGTACTGCAAAGATCTCATAATGTTAAACTTATGAATTTGTTTCGTGCAACTAAGATATTAGTTTCATTAATGTTTTTATCAGTCAGATATACTAACAATCGGATAGAGATTAGTTAAAATAATGTCGTATCATCGGGTGAAGGAAAATTAATACTTGGTTCCCACATTAAAATAATGATTAATGTGAATTTGGATGTATATACATCCCGGCTTATTGCATACATGCAACCGATGGTCTTTCACCATCTTGGAACCATGATCGTGTTTAATTATCTATACAACATATTGCATTTCTTGTAAAAGAAGAAATCATGCCATCGTAAGAAAAATGTATTATGTCATTTGAACTTTTTACATAAACAGAGCATCTTCATGTTTTGACCTGCAACAGCAGACGACATATAATACAAGAATTGGTAGACGTCAAAACATACTTATGCTAATTAATGAAACTCTACGCCAAATGGTAAATTCAATAGCGAGTGACAAAATCGTATATACACTTAATAAATAATGGTTTCTTTCATTTTGTCGATTTTTTTCTTTCACTCTGACCTGTGAAATGCAATTTAAAAAGTCAAGGTATGAACTAATCACATTTATTTGGCCATGTTTTATATAAGCTCCCAAAGTATCTCCTGCAAAAGTTTAAAAGACAATTACATTAATTCGAGGGCCGTCAAAATTTTCCTAGTTTTATCTCTACTGCCAAGATATGTGCAATTTAAACATTACTCGTACTTTAGAAAATTACATCTAAAGTACCTTAGGTGTAGCTATAGTTAATAAATGTTTAAAAGTAAAAAAAACTTTTTTAAACCTTGAACCGATTTTGAAGGTCTTTTCAAAAGGACACTACATGTAGTTATGCTGAGTCAAAATCTTAAGTCAATATAACACAATTACGAGCGTAGTTTTTAAATGAGGTCATGAACATGGCCTTTGTCTTTGGCTCCTCAAAGGCGTGATGATTTTCGCCAAGTTTTATCAAATTTGGCCTATTGAAATGTTCATTAAGATGTAAAAAGTACATGTACGTCACAGTTGATGGAAGATTCTCTACATACTATTGTCCATTTTAAATAGCTTAAAACTCTTTAAATGAATGTATAAATGAAACGTGATGGGAAGAAATCGACATTTTGTTATGTGTTTCGGTCTCTTTTACTAGACATTGTAAAGTTACCGTTAAAAAGGCTACAGGAGGATCGAACCCCGGTGTAAGCTACGTAAAGCATGAATGATGCATGTGATACAAAAATTCCTGAGTAAGCCGGAAATTCAATGAATATGAAGGATTTGACAATCCGAGTCCTAATGGAAATAAACACTGGATTTTTTAAAATTTTTACAGTAGCATGTTATAAGGATTAATATGTCGTGTATCAATTACTTATATTTGTATTGTGTCGTACAATTAATAACAAAAACAGACATTTCAACAGATTTGAAAGTTAATTTTCTGGTTGTTAATTAAAAATGATTATCTACATTGAGGATTATTTAACTCTGTTTTAAGTGTTCCTATTACTAGGCAATTGCTTGTATCAAATGGTGTTTTTATGTTTTATTAAACTATTTTTACGTATTTAGGACGGATAGAATGATATACACACCCGGAAACAAAATACAGATAAAACTTTGCAGTTAAAGATGCAAAGTGGAGAATACCGAGGTTGCGGGAACATGGAAAGGGAACGTGTCAAGTTAATCAACAAGAATAAATAAATGAATAAAATGTGGAAAAGATATCTATGTGAAAATTTGAAGTCTATGTCAAAAATTTTAATCGCTGCGTCAGTATACGAGTAAAGGACGTTGTTGTAACTTATAATGTTATATAATGTCGCAACAGCAAGTTTTCGATGTTTGCGATAATCGCTCCGTCATTTTACGAGTATAAGATGTTGTTGTTGAAATGCTTTTTAACGTCACAATTACCGTTTTTCAGCTATTTGCGATGAGAACAAAGTTTATTAATCTCTTTGGATTATTCTAACAATAAGTTCACGTATGCATGTGATGTGCTTGTGTTTTGTATGGTCTGCTGTGTACAAACGCTAACTTAGTGCGATTTTTTTATATGATGCTCTTACCGAGTCAGTGTGCCACAGATAAGCATACCACTCCCCCAGTCGTACCACTGCGGTAGCTCAGTAGGTAGAGTGCTAGCTCCGTAAGCGGGATGTCGTGGGTTCGAACCCCGACCGGGTATGACCCAAAACTTGAAAGTGGGTAGTCTGTTCTTTCGCCAAGCACTCGGCATTACGAAATGATTGTCACGGTTCTTTCGAAAGGGAACTTAAAATAAACGAGGTCCCGTGTCACTGTATTCGTGGCACAATAAAGAACCCTGCTGTATAATGCCATCAGCGCAACGCACAGGCAAAATTTCTGTACTTTCGCCAATAGCTGGCGACGTTTCGATTTAAGTGAAATAATATTGACTAGGACTTTAAACACTATTACTCACTTACCCTCACTCACTTTCCCAGTCCATTATCCTGGCAACAGTTGAACCAATTGATACTAGCAATATAGTGATTGCGACAAAAATAATTATTAGCTTTACAATATTTTATGTAAGAATGATTTAAAATACCAAAAGACTAGAGCCAAAGCTAACATGTTAACCGAAATCCTCGCCATCTCCAAATTTGGTGGTCACGGTTGCTGAGTGGTCTAAAGCATACACCTACGGATCAAAGCGTTTATCATTACCTAGGTTCGAATGCTACTCGAGCAGCTGATCCTAGTATGAGAAAGTTTGTCTTGTCGTAGGTATTGGTTCTCACAGGACACTCCGGTTTCTTCCACCATCCAAGGTCTGAACGCTTCGATTTTAGTGTTAAAACATCATCAATCTAATCTAATCCAATCCATCTCCGATTTAACATGAGATGTTCATCAAGTAAGTCACCATAAAATCTTCAATACACATGAATGCCTGAGTGCATTTCAAAGCAAGAGACTAGACGTCCCTAGCCATGCGTATTTAACAGTATTGAAAGCGTTACAAACGTTTGATACAGGTAACTTTTGCAGAACGTTAGCATCTATGACAGGATAATTGATAGCTTTTGTACAGAGTAAAGAATCTATGTTTCAATTATATTTTCTCTTAAAGCATTTTTTATCCTAAGTCAGCATTTTTATTGACTTCATGAATGCTGCTTATATTTGCTTACCAAGTTCTATATTTATAATTAATATTAGAAGTACACTACTTCTGCCTTACCTGCCTTATTGCCAGACCGCTCTATTTTGCATTATTTACTAAGAAAGTTAGAAGGCAGAATCAAAAAGTAGAATTCCCATAAAAGTAAGGGCAAACGTTGTGGATATGATGAAATCATTGCTTCTTTCAATTTCTACAGATAAAAGGTACAATGGTAGATTAAATGGAAGCTGTTACAATTACAATATAAATAACAACAAATTAAGTAGACAATATGAGCTGACAAAAACATAGTCGGTTATTTAACCAATATTGACATTTTCGGTAAGCGTTCTCCTGGGATTTCCCATCTGTGTTTCTGAAGTAAGTCACCGGTCCTTTTATTGGTTGTTATGTAATCTGAACATTTCTATACATCCCTGCTAGTAATTTTATTAATGTCTGATTTATTTCAGTTATTTCATTTTAAAATTAGATTCTAAATTACTTAAATAAATTACAAATAAATGTCTGTATCCAATATGTCTGTAACATTCATCATTGTAGAAATCTTTATAAGAAATAATGAATGTTTCCTGATATCATTAGGATAAGAGAATCGTTTTGCACTCTAAAATATGAAAAGCTTTTGTCATTTAAGTGCAAGTGTCCTTTTGAATTAAACAAAATGAGGCATTTATGCACAGAAACGAATGTTTTTAAACCAATATCATTTAAAAAGAAATTTATTTAATTATTTTTGCAGATAAATTTACTTTACCGTTGAGAGATCGTCCACGTACCGGTAAAATACGTTTAAATCTGACATCGTGGCTTTAATATTTCAGAATGCGTTCGCTTGTACTAGTGTCTTTTAATTGTTACCTTATATTTGGAGTTTGTCAGTGTTTGATGTAGACTGTAACTTAAGATTGGTGATAATTGTAATGTTGTTTTTGTTAACAAATATATTAATGGTAAAGAAAGAAGATTCTAAAAAAGTTTTAGTATTAGAAATTATACTTGTATTATTATATATTACGCGTTTATTGTATAGATTAGATTTAAATAATAATTACAAATGTACATATGTAATGTTAAATGTCAAATTTAACAATAATAATAATAATAATAATAATAATAAAAGTATAAGCTAGTTACGGAAGTCACGACTTTAGACCAGCACTAATAAATCTAATGAAAAAATAGTAGCTAATGATTTGGTAATGATAATAAGCCTAGTTTTTTTCCGTAATTGAACAAACGATCCACAAGAATGCTTTTGCTTCTTTATATGTATAGCTACACAATGTCACTCAACGTCTCTGAAATAATGCGTAATGCATTTTGACAACAGGTAACTCCAAGTGAACCATATCGATTGTAAAATATAAGTATTGATGGACTATTAGTTATTAAAATTACAATGGTTTCGATCCTCCAATCCTATTTGTAGCATATCCAAAGCAGAGGACAGTTACTCCAGGGTCCGTCAGTTGAGAGTTTTTATAAATAGTTCTCTAGGATGTGCTTGACTTGTCATTTTAGCTGTTTTTACTGTTAATTATAACTTATATAGTGTTGTGTAGTGTCGTATTCTTGATTCTAGTAAGTAATACTATTGTGACAAAAACTTATTACGTGTCTGAATGATCCGACTGTAAGTTACATCTACTTGTTGGCAAACATACTAACTTTTTTTTTTTTTTTTTTTTTTTTTTTTGCTTATATTAGGCATTGTTTTGACTTTTGCTATATCTTTGTTTTTATATACATGACATAATACACCACCTGTTTCTCATTTCTTTGGTTATTCCCAAATCTGTTGGCATTGTATATATAAACTGTTATTGGTTTATATAGTTGTGATTGGACGTAAAAACTCTGAAAATTCTTTTTTTAACTCTGGAATTTAATCTATAGACTACATATGTAACACGATTTTTTAAATAGATTTGAAACAAAACATTCTACATTGGGGTAGAATAAACTGATATTCTTAGACTATAATAAATTAGGACTGTTAAATCATACCAAAAATATGTTATTTATGAAATGAAAGATAAGATGATTGTTAAAGTACCTCAACAGCATCTTAACCTTTCATACAATGTCAATTTGTTTGTGTATTAGTCTTTCATTTGTCATTATTATTATTATTATTATTATTATTATTTTTATTGATTGTCCCAAGGCTCAGAAGCCATTGTCAAAAATGTTGCAACAATTAATAAGATTATATATAATTTTTTCTTATTCAAAATAAAGATATCTGGGTCTTTGCTTTGTGTTTTGTTTTACATAAGTTCCATATCAAAATGCATCAAACACAGATTCCTTGTTCCAGGAACAAGTTACGATGCAAAATCACGATTTATTTTTCCCACGTCTAAAATCTTCATGTCCTTATCAAAGTGTATTTCTTAATTTGTTTATAATTTCTTTTCACGCCATTTTATTGCCCTGATTTCCCAAGCATTGTTTACATAAACATGTCTAATTTTTCTTGATATTATTCAGCTGTACATCATGCCCGTGTAAGCGTTCACGGAACGTAGGTATTTTATAACACTTTTTTAAATTATCTCCATTCCAATGCAAAATAAATAAAATATACTAAAAAATCAGTTTAATTGATTGAAATCCCCACTGCTCCGATCAAAGTTTATTTTTAGTTAACAGACGCATCACTAAATCATTAATGAAGACCGATGTCGTTACGCCAAATATATAGTTCTATTAAGAAAACACTTGATTCCATTGATATAGTAATTTTATTGTTTGAAATAATAACAGATTTATATTGATTCGATATCCGTTTCTATGACAAAATTTGGCATACGGAATCGTCGAAATTATCGGAGTCCGTCATTTATGTTTGTAAACAAAAGCACGTGTACCGGCGCGTTGGAATACATTACGTAATCGTTACCTAGATAGCACGCGACATCTTACCTCCGACCGTAAAACAGAGATTTTACTGCGGTCGAGGTCCAATCAAAATTCTGTTTACAAAATATTTGCGTTAGAATTAACCTTTGCAGTGCGCTCAGGGCAATGTGCAGGGAGGGGTTCTTTAACGTGCCACGCCTACCGCGTAACATGGAGCATCGGTTTTTTAAGGTCTCATCCGAAGGACCCCCTAATTTTCATTTCTAAATGCTGAGTGCTTGGCGAAAGAAGAGTCACTACAAATTTTCAAGCCTTGGTAGGACTCGGCCGGGGTTCAAACCCTCGACCTCCCAAAAACGAAACAAGCACTCTAGCTGAGCAACCGTAGTGGTCTGTTTTTATGAGATTTCTACCAAGGTGTTTGTTATTTTTTCTTGTCGCTCTCCTATAATTGGACGTATTTTCACTACTGTCTTTCAATGCATTGGGATTGCTCTTAATAAAAAAGTATTTATTTAGAAAATTCATCGAGAAAAAGACCCAAAATTCAAATTTAAAGCAGATTAACACAGAATGTCTCAACACAAATAACAGAACTCTGCTGTTTAATGTTCAAGTCAATTTACTTTAAGGATTGGCGAAAACACAATAAACGGAGTCTTAAAAACTAGACTCAGGAGGCGATTGAAATCTATTATACAAACTAAAAAGAATCTATCTGACTATATTTTAATAACGTTATTACATTAGCTGGTTTACAATGACGTAATAGTTGTAACAGCATCTTAAAATGCAAAAAAAAACCGGAAAAGAAGATACAATATATGCATTTAATTCGTAATATTACTACTTTCTATAGAATGTCTCTTTTCAATTTGAGATCCTCCTCAAAGCTCATTTCTAGTGTATAACCCTAAATGTCCAGGATACTGTTTATTTAAACAAGTTTGTTTTTCTTTCAAAAAATAAATTATTACTTAATTTTAAACAAGTTGAAAAAGTTTTTCTTTTAAAAAAGCAAATTATTAGTTAATTTTTAATAAAAAAAAAAACTGACATTCTTTATAAAATTAATAATAGGTAAAATGTTTACAACCCTATGAACAAATATCCGCTCCCCTGTCAGTATCAGGCCTAGAAAAAAACTAAAACGTTATTAAAATCCAATTGTGAAATTGTGAAATAACCCGATGGCAATTCAGATGTTCTATTAAAGATATCTGAATCTAAAAACAGTTTAATCTCCTGTCGAATTGTTTAACACAATGTATTTTAATAACCGAAGGTACATGTATTAACAGTAACATTATCAAACTATTAATTACAGTTTTCTGTCGTGCTGTGTTGAATACAAACTTATCATTAAAAAATATTTAGATTTTAATATTTAAATTTCATATTAAGGTTATCTAGTACAAACATGTGAAAGCAAATAAAACGACAATTTCTGATTTTAATTGAAATCGACAAAATGCCAAAATTTTGTAAAGTAGGCATAAAATCGAATAATTTAGAAAAAGTTTCCTGTAATGGTTAAAAGAGAAATTGGTTAGATATTCTATATGTTTAGTTTTTGTTTAAAATTCTAAGTGCAAGCACGAACTGAAGTGTCTTATTAAACATACGTAATGGGTATGAAATTGATTTTAAATTGACATCAATGAAATATTACACGTTCTACATCGTTAAAGATTTAATATTTTGTGATATTTCGTAACATGTGATATTGGTTAGATATACAAGACAAATGTATTACAAATGGTTACCGAACATGATGGTTTGAAAAAAGAGTTGCAGCTGAACCAGTGTGTCTCGTTTGTTGAAAATCCTGACGTTAACGCATAGTAATAGCAAATTAATATCAATTTTCAAAATATTTCAAAGATATCCATTCTTTAAATACTTTTAGCTGAACTAGGATTATGGAAAATTTTGACATTTTAGATAAAAAAAATTTTTCATTTCATTTTTAAAAATAGTTTGATCTTCTGATACTTCCATTTGAGAAGTTAAATTTTGTTTGTAGTTTGTAAGTTGTAAGTTGAGGAAGATATGAATTATACCCTTTGGAAGTTAAACCCGATTACGTAGAAATTTGCTGCTGAATACTTTGACAAAAATGAAAGAACCAAAAACACTACAACAAAATAAAATAAGAAAACAGTAGCACACACACACACACACACACACACACACACACACATATATATAATATATATATATATATAGAGAGAGAGAGAGAGAGAGAGAGAGAGAGAGAGAGAGAGAGAGAGAGAGAGTCAATAACAAGTTACAGATATATTGATATAGTGACAATATCTTTGCAGGGGTGTGGCTCAAATACTTCTGTACCAACCACCCCACTTATCCTGCGGTTGTTTTTAAACCTTTTGAACTTGAGTTCGTAATAAAATATCAATTTATTTGTCTAGGCTGTAGAATGGATCAACATGCAAACATACATTTGGTATCCAATGAAACACTTTTTAGTTCCCTAATATCTGATTTATTATAATTTTTAATAAGACATCTGTTTTCGATCACATGCAGTGTTGAAGAACATTGTTTAAAACGATCTGTTTGAGAATGGTTATTTTTATGACCCTTGACCCGTTGAGGTTTATTATTCACTAAAGAATTATTTTATACCATCTGAATATGACATTGTTTTTGTCAATGAGCTGTTTTTTTAATGCATTATTAAAATTTAAAAAAATAGTTTAAAACATACAACAATAATGCCAACTTCGGTAAGAAAAAATGTCATACTTCGACATTGTTAAGCGCCCGTGCTAAAACAACGTTAGAAGATTTGTTTTTTTTTTTCAACGCATCGATTTTGACAATCATAAGTATATATACAGATGGCAATGTAGTTTGACACCATATACATGACAAAACCAATGCGATCAAGAACAGGAGACAGCAATAAAGCCAAACAAGAAAGCAAGATTAAGACCGTAAATTTGAGACGGGCGCTAGCTAGATCTTCTAACTAAATTGTATCTAGTTGTTAAGAATTTTAGGCTATGTTAGCTCAACCAAATATAAATGTTATTATAACTAAAAATAGGTTTTTATAAAGAGTTGACTAAAAGTGCTTCTTTTTATAATAGCAATTTAATGCATTGAATTTTAAACATTTATTTAAAATTTCCAAATATACAAGATACACAAATTTTTAACAAGATTTTAAAACAGAACTTTGAAAAACCTGGCCCAGTATGACAGTATAACATGTCTATGGCAAGCAAGATCAAAGTTAGCCCATCGTAACGTCGTAAAATCTGGTTTTATAATGCAAAACCAAGGTTTTACGGCGTATATATAGGTTTTGCGATTTTTTTTTGCAATTTCCTTGCCATACATATCTGAGAAAACCGCTAATTTTAACTAGCAGTGTTTATTAGAATATTTCAATGTTCTGAAAAAACTAGTAACTTCGACGACTACGCACATATTTTTAATGCATGCTACAATATGTATTGTGCATGTATATGTACATGTATAAAAAAAAAACTGGAGTAAATTTAACGCTACCTCCATTGTAAATGAGCTGATAAACATTTCAATATAATTATTTATAAAGTTATAAAATTATATATGTATATAGGCTTGTTAGATCAATACTTTGATAAAACTATAAAATGCTATTTAATACTTTCTGCAGAAAATTTTAAAACTTTATTTTTGGCATATTATACTATACATTGTTGGAGGTAGGCGGAAATTAAATCTGATTTCATCGCAATGTCACGCGAAATGCGACTTTAATGCCCCATTTACTGGAATCTGATCTAGATCATCTTGTTTGATATATTAGAAGATAGCACTTGATTGTGCAATATATGCAATCTCAAACTTTAAGATGATTATGTTGTTGTCGTCAGGTGTGAATTGTTTGTTATTTAATGCTCTTATACCCATTTGAGTTACGAGTCAGCAAAAAGAAACATCTTTTCTAAATTTAAACGTATTACCATCCTAGGTATGATAATTGCATTGCTGATACATACATTATTTAACTATGACAAAAGGTATACGACATAAATACAAAAGAGCAGTTGGTAGCCAAGTGGTTTAAAGCGCGCTTACAAACAATTGCTCCGGTCACCACCTTGGTTATAATCCCACTCGAGCAGAACCTAGTGTGAGAAAGTTTTGTCAGTTCGCTTTCAGAAGGTCGCAGGTTTTCTCTGGGTATTTCGGTTTCCTCTATCATTCCAAAATCGATTTAAGTACACAAATCTTCATTGGGGTCTTTAACATCATCTTAAACATCAACTGGGTAAATAAGTGCTTGCAATTCATCGAAATTTACATCCAAACAATAAGTACTTAGTTAATACTATGAAAAACATACATGTACTAACTGCATAACGAATGTTTAACAACATCTCCTGCAAAAAGTCTTTAATAAAATTAAAAGATACAAAATATGATAAAGACATATTGAGATTGTTAAATCTGGCTACTTTCGACGAACACTAGACTCGTTGACCAAAAATGTCATATATACTATCATATGATCTCATTGCATACAACTCTTCGAGAACATTTTGCTATGCACCTAAACCGATAGAGCTCCCTGGAAGCTGTAAACTTTGAATAACAACGAAAAGAGATTGAATTGTCAAATGTTAATGTTTAAATCTTTACTTCACTGAAATTCAAAAATAAGCACATGTAAGCTGTTTCGTTTGAATCCATGAAACATTTATAGAACACATTTATTTTATTTTTTTTTTTAAATATTTTGAAACCATGTTAAAAATTCGAAAACAAGGCTTCCTGCATCTTTTTGAAACCACAGTTATATATATATATATATATATATATATATATATATATATATATATATATATATATATATATATATATATATAAATATATATATATATATATATAGTCAAATATTTTATGTTTAAATTAATGTACTGCTAGCTGGCGAATATATATTTTAAAGGCTTTAAATTGCAGCTAAATGTGCAAAGTTACTGGTTTTATTGGCCATATGGTAGAAATATGATATATCTAACCGGTACCGTACAGAGTAAACGCACGCAATGTAATGTATATTGTACTTTGTCTAACATATGAAGTAAGAGTTGGTCCTTTGTTGCATTTTAACTGTTCTCTCACTTGGGGTAGTCACTTTATAAAATTTAAGACAAATTTAGGATATTTCCTACACATAATTTTCTATGCATATTATATTTTTGTCTCGGAAATCACATTTCTATTACGTATATTAAGAAAAAAAACATAAATAATGATATGGAATTTTTCCCTTATGCAGTAAAAGACTAATTTTGAGCATCACTAATGCCAGTCAGAGTATATTAGGATGCTCCAATAAATGGAGTCATGACTTGCGATGAGTATGTGTATGTATCTGCTTTGAAATTTCAGTGCCAAAGTGGTAAATGCGTTATCATTCAAACTCGAGGTTTATTATTGCTTAAGATTCAACACCAGTCGACCGGATGTGAGAATAGATTTCCTTGTCGTAGGCTATTGCTGGTTGGTTTGGTACCAGTATAATGAAGTGTTCTGTGATGTTAATCTGCGACATTGCGGGTAAGTGTACTAGTACTATAAAGGTCGCCAAAAATGCGCATTAGTACAACGTAGATCATAAACACTAGCTTATTTACGAACCACACGATCTTATGTTAAGATCTATTCTCGAGAATAATCAAAATTGCTGATGTGACGTAAACCACAATTAACCAAGCAACCAATGTACTACGGAACACTAACGACAACAAAAATTTGGTTGATCTCCAATAATAGGGTATTTTGCAAATCTGCTGAAGTCATTTTATATTATCATATTATAAAATTTAAAAAAGATATATGGTTTGATGAAAATTACTGGTAATTGGTACACGTTGTTATCACAAAAAACGGAAAATTTTAGTTGATACAGTCACCAAAACACTTCGAATGAATGTAAATTAATTAAGGTCACGTGTGTCACTAATAGAAAAATTGATACAACACGTGCAAGAAAGTAAACAACATATCATGTGCAGAACAAAATGTGTCTGACCAGCATGATTTAGTACTAGTCTGCAAGTATAAAACTTGAGGTCAAATATTTACATTCTTTGTTAGCATTGTCATGCTGAAATCATTACTTATAAATATGAAATATACGTCTGTGGTGTATTTGAAATACATAAACTGCAACATTAGAACAAAAGTGTCAGCGTAATGGTTTTCATTCCATTTATTTATATAAATGGAATTCTTATTTACAGTACATTTTTGAAGTTTTGCAATTTTTGTCATTTTTTCCTGAGTAATTCAGATTTATTCAGGATTTAAAAAACACAATGGCTTCCAAAATTTTGTGTAATTTTTTCCCAAATGTGTTTAATTATCTTCATTTATGAAAGATCGGTTTTCAGAAGGTTAAATATTTCCACTGCACTTTTCTAATTATTCTCGCAACAGAAAAACGCCTTCCTTTTGTGCATAATGTGCCTTGCATCAAACACTTTTACCATTACATTCGGAATGCATCGGATTTTATTTTGATTAGAATGTTTTTGATCTTATCTTATTAGCAATGTACATTTTGCAGAAATGAACATGTCATCCTGTCAAAATTGTTTCTTTCCTCCGTTAATAACTATTATGTCAAAATGCACATTTAACATGCCAAACTAACTGAATTTACAACTACAAACAAGAAACTGACAATGGTATTTATCAATGCATAATCTAGTTATAGATGCAAATTTATTATAACAAATATGCACATCAAATACTGCCTTTGTCGGGTCTTGTTTCATAGCCATTCTCTTGCCTGTTTATTGCAAAATAATATAACCCATGAAGAGACCAATCAAAATAAAACAGATAATGAAAACATGTGCATTATTATGAAATTCACCTCAAATATTACGCATGATAAGAAGTCATTTCATTTTGTTGTTTTTTCTCTTTTCTATTTGTTTGCCACCAAAAAATATGAGACAAATTTCTGTTTGAAAAAAAGTTTATATTAGCACATGTATCTTAGCAAAAAGAAAAAAGTTTCTTCAGATACAATGAAATATAAGATTCATTCCATATTTTTATCTCAGCTGTCATTTTTTCACAAACACACAAACGGTAAGTAGCTCAATAAAAATTAACGAATGCACGCGCATGGAAACAAAAAAATGCGCATGAAATATTAAATGATAACAATATTTCATATTTTTACTTTTGATGATCTCAACAATACTTGGTTAAAATCTTTATAAGAACCAAAAATCGACATAAAATGTGAACGGCATTGAAATGATCTAGCTGCCAGCACGTGCAAGTGATTTTATCAGACATTAAGAGCACCCGTAATGAAGATAAAAAAGAATTCGATGGCTCGCCTGATCTATGGTCAAAACATAAGGAAACTTATCTGTTTTCGACTTTAATGTTTTTGAAATTAAAATTTTGAGGTTTACCAAAGCATGGTTGTGTTCATAACGCGATAATATATAAATTTTAACCCCAATGTTTAAAAAATAATGACGGATATAAAAGTGCCTTCTGGTGAGGAAATTTTGATGGCAATTTTATCAGGATATCAAAATTTTATTACATGACAGAGACATTTTACAGGCAGGTTTTTACAGTGTGAGATGAAATCTGCTGATCGCATTTTCAAAGTTTTCCACTTTTTTGCATTTTTTTTTTAAATAATCAAACAGAGGTGAAAATTTGTAACCTGCTTATAACCATTGTACAAAAAAAGTCTTATAGCGAGGGTAAACCTACAGCAAACCAAAATTCCGGTAAGTGTCAAGTTTTACAATATCTGTATACAGTAATGGATAAAAACCAGTCAGAAATCCAGTCTATCCATTGCAAATCGCATTTCGGAACATTTCTTGACTGTCTCGTGTCGTTAACGTTCATGACAGATGTTAGTTGTGAAGGACAGTCAGACAGGGATCTTGTCGAACATGTTTCGGAACATTTTTGAAGTTCTGCTCGTTTTCTTCCCTATAAAATAAAAAAAACATCAGCAATTGCAATTATTTAAAAATAATTTTGAGAGGTCGGGCTTTAGGCCGAAAATTTTTTGGTCTACGTTTTTTAAGCTGGTCGATAGTGTTTCTCTGCGTATTTGATCTCTTAATGAAGGAAACAAGCTTACGGTCTTAGTTTACTAAAAACAACATGTCAAAGAATATTTATGTATTTATTTTATTTTTTATTTATTGTTTATTTATTATAATGAAAAAAATCAATACTTTTAAAACCTTTAAAACCATTCATTTTTTAACCGCTTTGTTAAATATACTGAAGCAAAAACTTGGTGAAAAATTCCATTCAAAGTAAAGATAATCGTCTATTTTGTATTTTAAATTGGCACAACATAACTGATCGAACTTTGGAAATGACTGTATCATCATGAGTCAATAAGCTTTGTCGTAGTTTGAATTATTGCCTACAAAACTGTTAAACTTACAGGCTAGGAGCGTCTAGTAGATTGAATTTTGATGTATTTATGTGCGTTGAAGATGAAGTAAATACCAACTAGATAAACACCGCTAATTAAATTTGAGATGGTTATTTATTAGATTTACATTATTTGTTATGATTTTGGTACAGCAACCATTATTATTAACTTTCTTTCTTATATATATGTTTTTGGGTGATGGTTAAGTACAGGTTTATTATTATTATTATTATTATTATTATTTTATGATATTATTTATTCCTATTTTTATTCTTATCAGTTACATTGCACTTATTTTTTTATTTATTTATTTATTTATTTATTTATTTATTTTCGTCGAATTTTCAATTTCAATCTGTGAGCGGTATCAGCAATAACAAAATACTTTTTTCTTAAAACATTTGTTGTTTCGCGTCCATGGTTACATTGACTATTTCCACTGCCATGTAGCTACTTTTACCTTTCCACTGAAAACGACTGTCATAAAAAAGGTGAAAATAAAAAGAAACTTTTTGGTTATGATATTTTTGTCCCAAAAATATATTACTCATTTTTCCATGATTATTCAGGGTTTCAAACAGGGAAATTGCTTTCCATTGTACAAACTCTTTACCAAGGTGTTAATAAAAAAATGGTGATAAGGTTGGCCGTGAATCATCACGTAAAAACACGTGTTACGCAGTTCTACATCAAAACCAAAACGAAATATCGATATTCAATATACAAAGTGTTTGAACAAAAAAAAAACTTCCGTTTACTTAAAAATTTTGAAAAGCACTCAAATGTGTCAGATATCTTTACTATTTTTAATGATGAAGATAAAATTATTCATTAACGACATGACTTTATCTTTCACGCAATAAACATGCACGCGCAAAAAACACTTTAATGAACAATTACTATAATATTTATAAACACAAGACTCGATGATGCCCAGCTGAGAATCCATAAAAAAACATTTAAAAAATAATCATTTTAAGATTACTTGCAGTCAATTAGTGTAAATTTGTCATCATTTATGATTCTTGTGGTTTTCCTTGTCTGTAGTTTTTTTTTTTTTTTTTTTTTTTTTTTTTTTTTTTTTTTTTTTTTTTTTTTATAAAATGAGTTCAGAAAATATGTTTTAACTTGCTATACTTGCCGGAATTAGCATTCAATTCTAACTTTGAATTCTTATAAGACCATTAAAGACAATATGACAGCCAAGTTGATGAACATCTCAAGGTAAATCAAAGATTAATAAGGTTTTCGGGATTAATAATTACAATATATGTGCGAAATTTTTCATTAAGTTATAATCTAGAATTAGTTTTATTTTAACTTAAAAATGACAAATATTTTAACTTGACATTAAAATTACAAACATCTTTAATCGTATAACTGTTTATTTTTGGTGATATCCCCACATCTTTTATGTTTTACGACATAATTACGTAACAGATCGTCTATATTGCCATGGGTATTTCTTACATGTATTTATTTCATAAAATTACAAAACTTGCAGAAGTAACAAACGCTTGACAGAAAATCCAAACATTTTGCACCTTTGAATCTCAGTTTTCAAGAAATCATTAAAACAGTTCGTGTGTATGATCGGTATCTTTTGTTTATTTCAAATCTTAACTCGCACCTAGGTTGTAAAACGTTTTATGAAAAAAAAAATGGAACTACCAATGTTTCTTATATTGTTGACGATCTGTTACTGTCTTAGATACTGATGTAACTTCTATAACATATTTCAAAAGCCAGATAATGAGTTTAGAAATGAAAAGTGTTCATAAAACGCCTAAATTCTACAGCTTCACTGCTACTTTTCTTGAACATAAAAACTTTGTTTTAAGTGGTTAGTGAAGCAGTAAACGATTGGGACCATTAAAAAATGTCCTGTTTTAAAACCACTAATTATATATTAACCAAATCAATTGTGTTTAGCCAATTAAAATATTGTCATATACCATTTTTTGAATTTAATCATGATAAATTCAATTTTTTGAATGTATTTTATGATTAAATTAAAAAAATGGTATATGACAATATCCAAAACTTCACCAATTTGTACATGTTATGTGTAAATTGACGATCATAATAAAAATTTTCATCATTCCCATGGGATCGTGAATTAAAATGAAAAAGAACAATGAAAAAACAATAAAAAAGTAAATGTGTTTCAACTGCCATATGTTTTTGAATTGCATTATTTTATAAAAATTCTAAAGTACCACATGGCACAACTACGTGTATTTAATCACCACCTGACAAAGCCTTGGTGTCCGCGTTTAACTTGTTTCAGTTAATTTAGTATAGCCCTGTAGCTCAAAGAGTTCCATCAACCTTATTCTCAGGGAAATGTATTTCATTTAAAAATTAATCTTTGAAAATAAATCGTTCCTTCAGACATCGTAAGTAAATGTCTTTTTAATGGAACCCATTTTCCTGTTATCGACTGTGCATGGTCGAGTACGTGACTTTTGGGCATTAACGTTTTGTAGACTTTATCTAAATGCGTAACAAGGTATAAATTTTTCTACAAAAATATCTTTACGTTATAATGCAAATTTATCATTTTGACAAAGGTAGTTTTTTCTAAAAGAGTAACACGGTGTAATTTGTTAATATTTTGGTAACTTTTTTGGATAAAAAATTCACAGGTTTCTGGCATCCGATTTATCCACCGGGGAAATTATTTGGCAAAGCCGTTTTTTATATCAGTAATATATGTCACGAGAAAATTGTTTTCTTGCTTTATTTTTGAAATATTGGGTCTCCTGTGTAAAGATTACCTACAGAACTTTGTATTCTTGAAACAGTTACTTAATGTTAAAGTTCAGAAGTGAATAAAGTAGAGAGGATTAGTGGTGTTTTACGGACACGGACACACACACAGACACAAACACACATTTTTATTCCTGTACGGTAGCGATGTTGCATGTATTATTATTATTATTATCATTATAGTGCTACATTTGAATTGTATTATTCATAAAAATTCAAAAGTAACACATTACATTATTATTATTATTATTATTATTGACTCAATAGAGCTGTTAAATTATTAAATGCAATGATTTGTTATTTAATTTTTTTTGATTAATTGAAATGTCAGTAATTAAATTATGTTATCTGTTTGTTATGGATTCAAAAGTTATTTGAAATTTCACACACATTACAAAAATGATTCAAATTATGCAGTGTGGGAAATGCCAATCAGAATCGCCCTATAACACAAGGTAATGTTAGCGTGGAACAATTATTTCCATTGGAAATGGAACAGTATTTTTAGACATTTTTCGTAAAAACGTCCACTTTACAGAATTCTACAATGTAAAGTTTATTCAAATATTCGCATAAACGTTATGGAGTACGATCACGTGATTTTCTGGCTCCACATGTATTTGATTTCTCTTAAACAATTACTTGGTGATGGCCAAAACAAGCAAAAACACAACCCAACAAAATGATAGTAATCATAAACAAGACAAATTAGAAACAGACATATCAATAACAACTGATTATTAAACCCAAAACATTGAAATTAACTTTGGTCATAATAAGCAAGTAAGCGGCTATAGGTGTTGGTACCAATGTTGCCCGCCTAAACCATAGTAGAAACGACACTTCATCCTCCTTCTCGTAATTCAGATTTTTTTTGTCATTAAACTACGGTTTCATTCTACATGTAAATCAACTTTTGTTTATCTAATCCACACGTATTTGACGGGGTAACACATTGGTCTAGTCTTGGTTTATAATTATAGAAGATTGAGGTAACAGGTGCGATCTTCCGATTACGATCTTCAGAAACATAATGACCTTTCTTTTGATATATACATATTGTCTTGTTGTAGGAAATGTATTACACATCTGATAACAAAACAGGTGTAGAATACAGCAAGGAACCAGATGGTAGAAAATATGATTCGACAATTTTGATCTGGCTGGTCGACCTTTGAATATAAGATTTTTATAAATTAAATGAGCTGGATTTAATCATCACTAATGTATGCATTTCGAAAATAATACTAATCATTTATGTCTATCTCCATTATCTGTAAACCATACAATCAAATATCCTAATTAAATATTTAAATGCTAAAGGTCAAAGAGTCAAGTCATAAGTCTGTCACTACAGTGCCATATAACATGATCAAAAGATATTTCGTTTCATTGAAATACAAAATAATAATATTTATTTTTTCAGTAATACTAGTGACCCGCTGTGTTTTATCTGATACTGTCCAGGGACCTTTGATCAAATTAACGAAAAGCTTAGGACGGACATTGTTTATTTTAAGAAATTTCGAGAGATTTGTTTCTTATTGCAAGAGTATAAATTTACAAGGATACCTAATCCAGAATGGAATGGATGCTATTTACAAATATGTGTATAGATGTTAATCTGAAATGCTCCGTATAGGAGGGGTTCATCACCTTGTCAATTAGAATGCTGCAATAACGTGCTATTTATCTCAATTATCTAAAATCTTCTTGTACCGTTATAAGAAAATCTTAAAGATATATCCCCCATCAAATTTCACCGTAGGACCTACAGGATTGCACGGGGGAACACCTGAAACTAACCATTCCTTGTTGACAGATTAAAATGTCTGGACTTTCTCATGACCAGTAATGGAACTAATGATAAACAAACACATGCGCAATAATGACATATAACTTAAGTGAATGTCCTGTAACATTTAACTTATAACGAGGAATAATTAGCGATCTTGTAAAAAGGATCTTAAAAATCAAGACATTTAGGCGGCAATATATATATTTATGTTTCAAAGACAGAAAGATTTGTTTAAGTTGTTCTCCATTACATTTTTCTCTCGATAAAAAATGGACGATTTAACAGCACTTTGAGAAATGTTTATCGTCAATGTCAATGTAGACTCTCAAATCTAAATTAAGCTTCCTATATCGTAAAATGTTTGTACACTAAGTTACACCTTAAAGGTTAATAAAAACTATTTGATATCTTATATAATAAGTATAACCATTATGAAGAAAGAATTTTGAACTTTTTGTCGTAACAGACATTGGCAATAAAATGAAACAGTATCAAATGGAATCGCTTACCATCTGTATTTTGTCAGGTACGTTGCTTCAATAATGTTTACCCGGCCTAGAGTTACACTGGACGTATCAAGCACAGAAAAAACCAAAAGGTTCAGTGAATATATGATGTTTAATTGTGTAATTAAAAAGATATTTCCTTTTCACCTGGTTTCATCTCGACTTATACGTCACATTATAATTTTCTGAATGAAATTTTCAAAAATTGGAATGAGGTCATTTTATAAATTTTCTGAATGAAATATTTAAAATAATTTCTAATAATCATACAGTAATTTTTTTTCAGAAAATTAAAGAAAAATTATAATATGACATATACTCAAGCGTTTTACAGTTAGTTATTATTCTCCATGCTTGTTTCAATTCTGATTGGTAATTTTGATTTTCATTAATTGATACTTTTTAGACATACAACATTGTTAAATTAATAATTTGATGGCGTTTTAACCTTTCGTTGAGGCTTTGATATTTAAAAGGTAATCATGTATATCTCCGTTTTAGAAAGTTAGTTCCAATTTCCATAGCATGGAAAGTGAACAATTTAAACAGCAATTTAAGGGACGTTTATCATCAGTATTGTCATGTGCTAATTTTGAATGCATTATTTTAATAGAAATTCAAAATCAACACATGACAGTATCATTCAACACTCTCTGTATTAGGAAATACAACATAAAGTTCGAACATTGAACTATAATGATGATAAAAACTATTTTAATACGTTACACAATCAGTGCCCGATAGGTCATTATGAAGACAGCTAGTGATAGCGCAGACATTTACAATAAAATAAAACAGAATCGAATCGCATTGCTTATCGTCTGTACTTTGTTAAATAAGTTGCAGCATTTGTAAAAGTTGTTACTTTTAGGAGTTTTATAGGCGTTATATTGAACTATGTAAGGTGTTGAAGTTCAAATAAGAAACAAATGCTTCCTAATCGCCTTCTACTGCCAGATATTTTGCAGCATCCCTCTTACCAATGCTATTTGATTACGGTTGTTTCTTATAACTTCAGGTATTACGGATTGGTAATTAAGACTATAAAAATACATTAGTATTTCTGTGTCTGAAACGACTATATAATGTAACGGATTTTGAATAAAATTAAGTATGCAGTATGCACTAGAACCATTGGAATATATATATATATATATATATATATATATATATATATATATATATATATATATATATATATATATATATATATATATATATATATATATATATAAACAGTTGCAAAGCACAAACTAAAGCTGATTTTTGACGGACACTCGACATAATTACATTACTATGTTTAATTGAAGTGTTTTAATAGGGTTCTTACCATTCCACTTTATTTTAAATTGACACGAAAGCTTTTTTTTTAACATTTGAAATATGACTTCAATATACATGTGTATGTATTAAAAAGGAGAGATTTGTTCCCCGATACATTTTCCTTTCGATGAAAAAATTGGGCAGTTTAACAGCATTTAGAGGAATGTTTATCGTCAATGTCAATACAGACTTTCGCTTCTCTTACAGGAAATCTAAGTATACAATCTTCATCGTAAAATGTTTGCACACTGATTTAGAACTAAAAGGTTAATAAAAACTATTTTGATATGTTACACAATAACTGCATGCTAGGTCATTATGAGGAAAGACTTTCGCAATTATCGTAACAGACATTCTTAATAAAATAAAACAGTATCGAATCGCATCACTAACCATCTGTGTTTTGTCAAATGAGTTTTAGTGTTTTGTAATACTTACTAAATTTTACTCGGAAGTTGTATAAGCGTTTTTGTAACTTTGATCAGACGCCGGGTTACTATTGGTGGACACAAATGCGCCCTATGCACCTTAATGAGTCCAATTCCGCTACATCTGATGTTTTCTTTTGAATCCTCTTGTGATTAACTCTGTTTTTTTTTACACGTTGATACTTTCTTGATCTTTTGTGATATCATTTATGTTGCCAAAAATAAAAGTTAAAAAGTTTAGCTGAATCTTTGGAATATATAATGGTAAAAGTGAATTGGAGGATTATTTAACAAAAATGATTTTTGACGGAAGGTTAAATAAACACAAGGCCAAAAGACTTTCTATTGAAATAATATATATTCTTATTTAATAATTTTACCAGATTCTGGAATCTATAGGGCCTTTGTACAACATTTGGTCACGTAATGCTCAAAATAATAAAAAAAAAAAACAATGTTTATATTTAAGGTAATAAGTTGTGTGTCCACAGTCATGTGAATGTCACGTTAAAATCTTACAATGGCTGGTATTAATAATTGAGTAAGAATAAGTTGAGTAATGGTGTTTAACGTCCAAGTCAAGAGTATTCCACTTATATCGAGACGTCGTCAGCTATAGGTTATATTGCCTGTGCGTTGCGCTGATGTCAGAATGCAAACATATGTCTAAATGCCTAAGTCTAGTACCTGTTTACATGTTTTAGAAAGATATCAAAATGCACAAAATTCATGCAACATCATATTATCAATTGTTTATACATGTGTCATGTGCAGAATTTCGAATATTTTCTTTGGTTGAAAATTTGCTCATGTCACATGATTCAAAAGTAGAAGGAGTTCGTAAAATTCTTGCCGAGAGCAGATCTTTGGCTGAATTCATTTTAGTCATTGTATTATTGAAAAAAAATTATCATAACATCTTTTGACAACAGAAAAAATTAATTAAACCTAAAAACTCGTAATTCATTGATTTTTATAAAGCATTTTCTTTTCAATTTTCGATTTAGCAGAAAATCCTGATTAGTTATTTCATGAGACCATATTTTGATTTTAATATTCTTTTCAGTAGGAAAAATTTCATTAAATGATTTCCTTGGATACCATCTTTTCAATTCTTTCTCTTTAGAATAAAAAAAATCTAAATAATTACATTCAGAATGTTTGGAATTCTGATTACATATCGTCGGTCGATAGGTATAATATCAATATAAAATACCATTAATTACATCTTACGTGCTTTAAACGCGCAATTTCGACTTAATCAATCAATATTTAGAAAGGAATTTTAAACAAGCACCTGCAAAAAATCGCTAAGCGATATAAACTCTTATAAAAAATCTCTGAACTTATCCCCGGGATTACCAATGAATCAATCGAGAATTTTTCTCCAGACGTATAATCACATATGGCGATGGATTTTTTATCTCTCAAATATTCCAAGTTAAACGTTTTGGGGTTAATTTAAAAACCGATTGATTACCTATAAAACCATCAGTACTTAAGAGGTTTTAAACTTTAATTTGTCATTTAGGTATGAATCATTGCAGTTTATCAGACAATTCGCTGCTTATCTTAAATGATGACCATCCGCTTAATGATATAAACATCTTAAATATAGATCTACCCGGAAGATCCTCGTTAGTGAACATATCAATATTCGTTTTTAACGAGTTTTTAACAAAGTTACTAGTTAAGCTTTCGGAGTTTACAGAAAAAATAGCTAGATTTTTTTTCACGTTATGAAAATGTGTGGTGGTTTTGTAACAACAACAACAACAACAATATTTTGTACTACTACTACTATGATAATAATAATAATATGAAGGAGAAGAAAAAGAAGTAAGAGAAAAAGAAAAAAATAAATTAAAAAGGGATAAACACAATAAACCCCATCCCACTTAGTTTGGAGGACATTGTGATAAAGATAATACAAAGTAGTTTCTGTACTGTTTCACCTTGAATTAAAAAAACATTACTACTGTATAATATAAACATGGCAACAGGGAGAGACAATAGAATCATAAGAAAACATAAGACACAACAATGCATTTGTCAATAGCAAGACCAATGTGAATTTGAGGCTTATAACGCGACAAAAAAGCATACTTCAAAAGTTTAAATGAAATGTGGCGCAGGCGGTCACAAAACAACATACAACAAATCACAGCCTTGAAATTCAAAGCATTCTATGTGCTAGTATTCAATAATCTAATAATAACGCTTCTAGCTAGCCCCGTACGTTTAGTTGAAATACAAGTAAAAATAAGAATTATTGATAAATGATAAAAACAAAAACTATTCAAAAAGTAAAAATAATATTAAAATTATCAACATTCCGTAAAACTGTTTAATTATTTTTTCGGAGACAGTTTTAAAAAAGTCACTTTGTAAAAAAGTCAGGTTTTTCAATGGAACCAGCATTAAACATGGATTAATTGGTAATATCGCTTACGAGTTCATTAAGTCTCACATTATTAACAAGTTCGTAATATTAATTAAACAGATGATTTTTATCAAATTAAGAGATTTGTACCTGATAATAATGTCTATTAAAAGTGTATGACCTCACGAAATTCAGCCATGTTTACAGATAACTATCCCCCATCTGTAAATGTTATATAGTACATCGCCTGCATAACTATCAGTTATCTGCCGATGTACAAGTCATTTCCAGCACGTGTTTTGTTGACCCACACCGATCTTTTCCAAACGTTTCGAGAGCAGAATCATAACAAAGAGAGACAGATATATGCAAAACACGAGAAGCAGACGAGAGGATTTTTAGACATAATGAGAATACCGACAGTCAAAGATTAAACAATATTGGTAATTGTTACATAGATCGTCAAGTTGGTTAACACAGCACTTGATGAGAAAACCATAAGGATATATTAATTAATTGCCAGAATTCTGAATTTTTCAACTTTCTTTTTCTAAATTCCTGCTGAGTTGGGTAAATTTCTCGTCAATTTTCCTCCCAGGAATCCATTTTACAGATATTTCCGTCATAACTCTATGATTGATCGATCCATCGTCTACAAGTCATTTACTTTTTGATTTTTGAAGGTGCCGTTAATTAAGGAAATAGTCATTGTTGCCCTTCAAATCTACCGTGTCTAAGTTGGTTTGCTGTTTGCACCTTTTTGACACATTTTATATGCAAAATAAATTTTCCAACATTGTTATATATATTATTGGAAGTTGATTTATGAAATACGTGCGTTTTTTCTCCTCCCAGAGGATAAAATGTTCCTGATTCATAGCCAAATAGAAAATAAACATTAATCATCGCTAAACACTTTTTGTATGCTACAACGTGAAATTTGACAAGCACTGGCACTTATAAATTTATGTTCTTTTTCCTTGTTCGAATCACCCAGGAAAGTACAAAGATGGCAACACCTTAACAATGGTATACGTAAACTTATAAATAAATATATCAAACAATTACATATAATTTTACATTTTCGCTCATTCGGGTCAATAATAATAATAGAAATAAAGAAGTACAAGCATTTGTCTTTCGAACAAAATCTTTAAAACTCCGAGGCGGCTGCCGCGTCACCATGCCATCAGGCATTTAAGAAAAACTAGAATCTAAACTTTTGCAGTTTTATCTGTTGTGTTAAGCGACTTAGTGGCTCTTAATATTATTGAGTGAAATATTTTTGAGTTTTACGTATATCTCCATCGATTTATACATGTACTCAATTTAATAAGCATATTGTTGTTGTGAAAACTTTGATTCATCCCTCAAGACCCAGTTTAATCTGATTTATCTGTGACTTTTCTATAAGTAGACGGTTAAAAGTAGATAATGACAAAAATCTTTAGCTTAGAGAACTGAAACAGTTTTGACATGTATATTTTAATTCTATGGATCGGGAAGTGCATTCCTGTATTACAGAAGAACAGCAACGACAATAATGATAATAATGACAATAATGATAATAATAATAATAGAACAATGCTGGAAAAAATTATATACAAACTACAGTATTGAAAATTCTTGATGATGGCAACAAAGCATTTCCAATGTCATTCTTATTTCCAATATGTCTGCTTTGTCACTGTATATTGTTTTAACGACTTGATTACATAAGGCAAATCAATTTAGCTGAAAAGCAATTAAAAACAAATAAGTGAAAGATGAGATAAGCAAACATTGAGGCCTTTGATATACAGATATCTAACATGTAAATGAAGCTATTTCTAAATTCAAAAATTATTCCTTGAGACCGGATCAAGGTCTTGTTTCAAAAACAATAAACTTATATAAGGTAAAATAAAATCTATACTTTGATTTAAAATGAAAGAATTGGATCAAATATCAATTTTGAGTTCAGAAGAAATAGAAAATAATTGATATTGTTCAGACTCTTCTCAAATTTTAAGAATGTATTTTAAAAGGAGTTAAAACTAAATAAATTTTAAAATGAATTACATTGACTATAGTTGCCCATTCAGATAGAAATTGATAAGTCATCTTTAATCCACGAGCCACTGAAAAGGAAAAACAAACTATTACAAATTATTAATGATTCTGGTGGTAGAGATACATCCAAAAAATAAAAAAGCAAACACATATAAGATAATAATTCACAAATCGTTCGAACAGATTGAGGAAAAAACACAAATTTATGTCAGAAGATAATGGGTCAGATTGATCTATTACTTTAGATTCATTTAGTTTCAACTGTTTGCCTTATTTTTTTTATATATATCAAGCTTTTCAGCCCCTAGTGTCACTGATGAGGAATGATTTTCCGAAATGTGCACATTATGGCACATCAAAATTAAAAAGTATTTTTGTTATATATCTAAACAATCCATGGGTCAATAATTTTGTTTTATAAATCCCCCCCTAAAAACTGAAACATAGGTATAGATATTTGTTCCTCCAACCCTATGTATAATTTATTGATTCCCTATCGATATTATTTTCTTCTATTTGTATTTTAATAGTTTAAGTTTTGATTCCAGTATTTCATTTAAGATTTTAAAGTGATCGATCTAGAAAACATCTCCTACTGAAATGACAATTTTTGTTTGGCTGAACAATTGGTTATGCTTCTAAATAACCATGCATTTACTATAATATTTATAACATATTGGTTGAAACAATTAAAATTATATTCCGTTTAAAACTGCTTTAAAGATCTGAAAGTTTCTTGTTTCATCAATTCTATCATATTTTTCATGCAGCGTTTCGCAGTCATTCTAAAATATTCGTTATATGTCTTCGAAAGTTATATCGCATTGGTAATCTTTAGGCAATATCGCTTTTACTCTGGCTACTAGTAGCTAACTTTCCTTTTACAAGTAGCCAGCTACTAGTAGCTAACTTTACCGATCTTTTACAAGCAGTGTTTCAAGTGATTCTCGATCTGACACAAATCAGGTTTCAAAAAAGTTATCATAGTTTAGTGTTGTCTTTTTATTTCAATTTCCGTAGAATTGATAGTGAAGGGAAAGTGACGATTTAGCAAGTCAAAAAAGCAACAATAGCTAAACTTCCACATCTGATATTTCAGTTTTTTAACGGAATCTTTTATTAAATTCTGTCAGATTTATTTTCAATATTAAATGTAGTTTGTAACAAAGATTTTCCATGATTTTTTTTATGATTTACAGTTAGTTTCCAAATTTTGCATCAATTTCCTACCCTCTGCAACTAATTTTTCGCTACCTGTGGGTCCATACCAAATAGAAAACATTTGGACATGGCCATAAAATTAATTTAAGATAACAGTAACGAGTTAAAATCAAGGATTTGCTCAATCTTTTGCAAAACTGGAATTTTGACACTATTTCTTTAATTTTAATCGAAAAGAAATTTTTAAATGTGACATATGAGAACCTAACTTTCGGTACAACAACTGGGAAAAAAACAACATAAATGTGATAGACTTATACTTCATTTAAGAAAATCAGTTGTTTTTGCTTTTTTAATATTCAAAATTTACAAAAATTTTACAGTGAACCCTGTTTGAAAAATTTTATTATAATTTGTATAAACATTTTTTTTATTTCAAGGTAAGAATTTAAAATTATTTTTACTACATTTGACAAAATCATATACGATACACTTCTTACAAATTACAAAAACACCTGTTGAATTTTGGTGTGTCATATGTGCACATTTCGGAAATTCATTCCTCATCAGTGACACCTGGGGCTGAAAAACTTGATAGATACAAAAAACGCCAAAACAGCCGAAAATTAATTTATCCAAAGTTCCAAAGTTATATATTTCCAAATTCAACTAAAGAATGCTTTGAATGAGGGAGCAAACCTTATTTTTAAACATTTTTCAAAAAGATGACCGAAAATTTTGCTACATGGAGCATTTTCTGACAGCACAAAGTACTGACTACTGAGTTGAGCGCAAATGTGAATACCTCCGATCAAAACTAATATGCTGATTTATATTTAACATAATTTTATGATTCTGATCCAAAAGAATCATCTTTTATTTTTTGAATATCTCCGTTTCTCTTCTCTGGATTTGTAAAATCAAGAGAAAATCAACAGATTAGTTCCAAACTAAGAGAGCGAAACAAAACAAAAGAGAAAACAGCATGAATGATATTTAACAGACTTCTTTAATAAAAACAATAAATGTGTTTAGATCTTTTAACAAATGAGAATGTTGTGTTATGTAATTATTTTTATTGCAAAACAAAAAGAATAAACATTAGTGTTGTTCAGAAAAACGAAAAATATGGCATCTTTCACATATATTGACAATGAAGAAACTGTTCAAAAAGAAAAGAGCTGCAAATTGTAAGAAGAATGTAAGTTTTTAAATTTTGGTATGATGTTAAAAACAGATAGTAATGGATATGAGACAGAGCTGTGTTAAAACAACAACGTACTGTGTGATATTTGTAGATTGGAATTCCTCAGTTACTTTTGTTTGCCCTTTGGACGTATAGTTTCAGGTTTTATATTTGACAGTCTATTTCCCAAATTATTCACAATCTGTAGATGAGATTTCTTGTTTTGACATTCAGTTAATGAACTTTTCTAATAAGTTTCAGAATATCTAAACAAAATTAACAAATAAGCATTCTTCCAGACAAAAACACGGAAACTTGAAAAAACAGACCAAACTTCTACAAACGCCTAATCTTGTGTTTTCACTCCTCATCCAACACGGCATAATGATACCGAAGTTTATTAAGTTACTTAGCCAAAATTATATGCCAGTTTTTGACAGTTGTGAGATTAAAACAAGACTTGATACATATCAGAGACATATCTTCTTTCCTTCTCACTGGAGGGGTGTCGGCTTAATCAATCATGACTCCTGTAACAAGGACACTTTACACCTTAAACACTAATCCACTGTATTCCTACGCGATATTATCAGCATTTTGTGTATCAGCAATATGAAGGAACAAGATTATCTAAAATACAAACCGAAAACATGTCCCCAGAAAAATGCAACAAATCTCGGAAAAAGTTTTTTGTATATCACATCTGTGCTATTGAATACATAACAATTTGCTTATTTTTTATACATTCTATCATCACCTTATTAATGATAGTCTTGTAGAACCTGTCATGTTTGATATCATACAGAACAAATATCAGAAAATAAATAAAGAACCATTTTACGTGTATTAGTAATGGATAATTGGTTTGTGAGAAATATTCCATATGTATATTGTTTATCATTAGGTTACATGAAAGTAAAATGGGTAATTTTGACATATGTCATGTGTAACTTTTCAATTTTCATAACTTGAACTGATGTTTTTAAGAAAAACGTCTGAAACTTTTAAATGCAACACTTGACATAGACAGACTGTTGCAAGGCTTGCAATGCATTGAACAATAAATTTCGTGCTTGACATAACACAAACAGACGCTATCCATGTAACACAAACAGCCGCTATCCGCGTAACACTAACAGCTATCCACGTAACACAAACAGACGCTATCCGCGTAACACAAACAGCTATCCATGAAACACAAACAGCCGCTATCCGCGTAACACAAACAGCTATCCACGTAACACAAACAGACGCTATCCGCGTAACACAAACAGCTATCCACGTAACACAAACAGCCGCTATCCGCGTAACACAAACAGCTATCCATGTAACACAAACAGCCGCTATCCGCGTAACACAAACAGCTATCCACGTAACACAAACAGACGCTATCCGCGTAACACAAACAGCTATCCATGAAACACAAACAGCCGCTATCCGCGTAACACAAACAGCTATCCACGTAACACAAACAGACGCTATCCGCGTAACACAAACAGCTATCCACGTAACACAAACAGACGCTATCCACGTAACACAAACAGCTATCCACGTAACACAAACAGACGCTATCCGCGTAACACAAACAGCTATTCACGTAACACAAACAGACGCTATCCGCGTAACACAAACAGCTATCCACGTAACACAAACAGACGCTATCCGCGTAACACAAACAGCTATTCACGTAACACAAACAGACGCTATCCGCGTAACACAAACAGCTATCCACGTAACACAAACAGACGCTATCCGCGTAACACAAACAGCTATCCACGTAACACAAGCAGACGCTTTTCACGTAACACAAGCAGACGCTATCAACGTAATAGAAACACGCTGGCCACGTAACACAAACAGACGCTATCCACGTAATACAAACAGACGTTATCCACGTAACACAAACAGACGCTATCTACTAACACAAACAGACGTTTTCCACGTAACACAAACAGACGTTACCCACGTAACACAAACAGGAGCTATCTGCGTATCACAAACAGGCGCTATCTACGTAACAGAAACACGCTTTCTACGTAACGCAAACAGACGCTATCCACGTAACACAAACAGACGTTATCCACGTAACACAAACAGGAGCTATCCACGTATCAATAACAGGCGCTATCCACGTAACACATTCAGGAGCTATCCACGTATCACAAACAGGCAAAATGCCCGTAACACAAACAATTTAATCGTTATAATTAAAAAATCAGAAATGAAGTCCACGAACATAGACATTATTGACAAATTACTGTGTAGTTACTCGGATACTACACCGAGTTGCCCAAATGTCATCGCTATAATGAGACGTAAAAGAAACCAAAGATGTTTGGCGGATCATTACTAGTTAAAAATTACTTGGAATTTTCTTGAAATAACGTTATTAGCAATTTTACAAATGAAGAAAATAACATTATCTAGTAATGTTCTAAACGTAAATGAGACCATACAAAACATGAGAGAAAAATTTTTTTTGTTTCTGGAACAAATGTTGTTCGGAAGGGATACAAGAAAGACATTATTTCAAGAAAAGATATTTTATCTAAATACCTTAACAGTTGTTTTATGGAATGGGATTGAAAATACCAGCATTCGTTTTGAAAGCAAATGTTATATGTATGCATATATTCCTTCCTTGATTCTACACCCATATGTTCAATTGTTAGTTGCAAAAAAAAAAAAAAAAAAAAAAAAAAAAAAAAAAAAAAACGTATTAAGTTATATATGCCCTTCAGTCTATGAATAGTTCTTGGTCAAAAGCGAAAAAAACATCACTATTTTAGAAGCATATGCTCTCTTTCATTTATTATTTAACAACAATCGTTTCCTACCAAGACAAAAACAATATTTAAAAAGCGCATTTTGTTGTCTTAAAAAAGACGTTAAATATTCGCTCGGCAAAACCAAAAAACTCTTAATTTTTGGATAAATAAGTTCTTGTCTTTGATTAAATATACAACAAAAATACATGTTTGAATTTGCTGTGCCATATGTGCACATTTCGAAAATGTATTCCTCACCAGTGACACTACGTACGCGAATGTTGAAAGATAAAATAGATAATTCAAACATTTGAAAATTAATGAATCCAAGGTTTTAAAATAATATGGATCCAAATTCGGACTTTCCATGAAGGAACAAAACTTAGTTTAAAATGAACTCCAAAAATTAAGACGGCTGAAAATTTTTGCCATAAGGTACAGCACAATTTAGACAGATATTGAGGTATTTACAAATGCAATTTATAATACTATGTGCATGACACAACTTACCAAAACCCTCGAAAAGTTTTAAGGCCGTCAAAACAATATTTTTTATAAGTATGATGTCGTTGTTTTCAAAATTATTCTGGATATATTTGTGGTCCCAAAGTTCCATGTTTCTTTCATTCTCAGTTTTGTTGGCGGGTGTAGCTACCTAGACAGGAGGTGTTTAAACTACTAGAGTACTCAGCCTCACTTCCTGGTAAAAGTTGTGGATTTAAACTTAATTTGTCGGTTTTCATAGTTTTTACTTTGCCTTTTTGTGATTTTAATTTGGAAATGGACTGGTGTGTGTGTGTGTGTGTGTGTGTGTGTGTGTGTGTGTGTGTGTGGATTTCTTGAACTCGAAACAATTTGAATAATTTGGAAGCATTTGTTCCATTCTTTGATTAAATAACAACAATTAATGTTGGTGAATCTAAAAAAAGCCATATCTTGAAAGCACCTTTTCCGTTTCTTCACAAATATTGATAGGAATGGATTCAAGGAACATCAGTATTTTGGAAATTTCTATTCTATTTCCTGATTTTATAAACTAATCTTGTGTCAATGGATCCAAGGAACACTAAAGTATTCTAATTAAACCACCGGTTTGAACAGTCAAGTGTACCTATATTTAGTGTATTGCAAATATGATACGCATTAATTTTTGACGATTAGCAATACAAACGATTAAAAAACAAGTTTAACATGAAGTCATCTTGATCGATTGATCCTTAATCATAGTTGATAATTGGTTCTAAAACTTCCAACAATAAAATAGTTTTACACATGAAATTCATCACTTAGGTCAAAATGGCAATATTTAGGTTAATTGACATCATTGATTTTATCCAGTACAAGCTATTACTAAACGGTTGTGTTTTGTTGTTTACGTTGTGAAAAAAAGAGTGAAGGGAAATTTTGTTTACACTCAGGTCACTTACACCGAGTCAGTCAGTTTAAGAATGATTGATGACACTGGGGTGCCCACAGATAACCAGTGACTTTCGATAAGCAAGCTGACCAATTTTTTCACACTAGGATCTGCTAGTGTGATTATAAGCACATTCAGACAACTTGTCCACCGAGATCTCTTAAAAATAAATGATAATAATAATAATAATAAAATAGTTTATTAAAGTGTCACGCATCATATATCATAAAAAAGAAAAACATATTATAAAAATATGCACATATAAAATACATTTACAAAAATATGACGCCCAGCCTAAAAGACTTATGAGACACTAAAAATTCGCTTAATTACACAGCATAAAACAAAACCCCGGTAAAAATTACTGGGTGTTAAAAGCACATCTACGTTTAAACATCCGAGTTAAAAACTGAGCAAAAATAACTTGCACATTACTATTTTCCATTAAAAAATAGAACTTTTCATCAAAACTTAATGTGTTAAAATCTTTAAAATGGTCAACACATCTTAAAAATAGTAAGTTTCTTAAATCGGAATAAAACAGACAATATAGTAAAAAATGTGCATTCTGATGTTTCCAAGAAAAAAAATAAAAATCTTTTGGGTGTTGAATTGTCGATGTTTGTAAACGAAATCTTTAAAATGCATCATATTTTGGTATACTTAAAAGAAACGGATTATAACGCGTTACATATCAACTTCGTCATTTTGTATTCAGTTTTGTTAGTACACTAGATTGTAATGTTTATCTTGTTTTGTTTGTTTCTTGTTTTGTTTGTTTCTTGTTGCACTAGTTGTATGTTTTTTCAGCTGTTAAGTGCTTTATGATATAAATCATATGTGTAAAGGTCGGTTGGTTAAATCTTGTTTTATAATACGCATCAGCCATTTTTACCTTTTCGCAACTAGATTTTTTCTTATTCTCAAGAATTATTTTAAAATAAGTTCATGTGGTGCAGGGAGTGTGCAAGATTTTTTTTATCTGCTTTATGCTATTGAGCACTAGTCGCAGATAAACATCGCAAACCACTCAGTCCATTATATGGGTATCGAGCCAACCACTCAGTCCATTATAGGGGTATCGAGCCAACCACTCAGTCCATTATAGGGGTATCGAGCCAGCCACTCAGTCCATTATAGGGGTATCGAGCCAACCAGTCAGTCCATTATAGGGGTATCGATCCAACCACTTAGTCCATTGTAGGGGTATCGATCCAACCAGTCAGTCCATTATAGGGGTATCGAGCCAACCACTTAGTCCATTATAGGGGTATCGAGCCAACCACTCAGTCCATTATAGGGGTATCGAGCCAACCACTCAGTCCATTATAGGGGTATCGAGCCAACCACTCAGCCCATTATAGGGGTATCGAGACAACCACTCAGTCAATTATAGGGGTATCGAGCCAACCAACAGAGACCAACAAGGAAAAAAACCTTTCTAGCTTGCGTTTGACAGTGGTCGAACCCACAGAGTTGAAGCATGTTTAAAGAAGAATATTGAGAGAACATTGATGAGAGAGAAATAGCACATAGAGTGGATTCTTATGAGAGAGAGAGAGAGAGAGAGAGAGAGAGAGAGAGAGAGAGAGGATTCTTAAGTATTTTTGTTGTCTTAATTGATATTGCATCAGTAAAGGTCCGTTGCATTTAATGCCTTATTACATCGTCTATTAAACATAATTAACTCTAAAAGCACTTGTTAACTCGCATTCCTAAACTCTTTTTAATGTTTCTCGTGAGTTGTGGACTATTTATTCTCAACAAGAGCTTATTTTTAATTCGCGAGTTTGGATTTTCATTTCAATGATACAGTTGATGTGTAAAAACGAAGATGTGTTTATAACGACTTTTATCTTCATCGTTGTGGCTTTTTATTGAGACTTCCAACTTTTTAATGTGCTATTTAACTGCCTATTAAATACGATAAGATCGAGAATTTTTGAATTTTAATAAGCGAGTACTTGCAGTGGTGATTTTATTACAATGCAGCACATAACACGAAACACGATATCAAAACATTAATCAATTATTTAAATAAAATTGAATTAATATACATTTAAAAAACATCATTTATCGCATATTTTTCGCAGCTTTTTTGTTTTCCCCCCCTTGTTTTGTCATGAATTCGTCACATGTATGGGCAACGTTCAAAATAGATTTATTTTAGTTTGGTTCATCTGAAATTACCCTTGCAAATTCTACCTGTAACGTATTATTTTGAAAGATACGTCATATTTCACTGCCCCCCATATTCAGAAGGTAGATCACTATTTTACTTAAAACTTAATAATTTTTACCCTAATTTCTTTATTCTACCTTCACAAAATAAAATCAAACTTCTTTTTGATAGCAATACAAAAAATATTTTGAAAATTACTGCTAACTACATTAGAAATTGTATAGTTATAAGAAATATCAAAATCTGTTCATTAGAATAAACAATTTCCTTATTGTTACCGCTTTGCAGCTTACAGACTCATTACACTTTTTGTGTATACTGTTTGAAGAGTTTGTATATTTTTGTAGTTTTCTCATCTTTTCTTGTAAAGATTGTCATTCTATGTTTAATTAGATCGTCATTTTATGTTTAATTAGATTGCCTTGATCAATTATTGTAATTGTATCCGTGCAATAAATAAATATTTATTCTACTCCACGATATCCTTCCACCAATGGATGATTGGCGCGATAAAGCGAGATGTAAATTCACCTTTTTAAATTATTTTATTACTTGTTTATTTACTTGTTTGGGGTTAACAGTCCTGGTATTATCTTGATCACGTGCGTTCAAAAAGAGAAATATATCTTAATGACGAAAAATTGTCCTTCTTCCTGTACTGTTCTGTCGTTAATACTCAATAGTCAATTCTTTGTCCTATCCATTTAACGATATTGTTAAAACATTTAGCACAAGTTGAGACTTATTTCTGGAGATATCTTCCTATATATAACTGATGAAATTCTACCTGTTGCTTCCATCTTGTTGAATAATATCTATTCACAATTTGTCGACACTATACAGGGTTTATGTTAGTTAATCCTTAATAAACTTTTTCAAAGAAACGTTGTTTTTTTTTTTAATTTAGTAGGAATATTTTAAAACCATTTTGTCCTGCAATCTATATTTCCATATTCATATAGCATGCTAGTCCATTATCGTCTGATGATTAGTTTTCCTAGGAAAAAATTAAAACGGTGCTGATCTAATTAATGATGTTCCTAATGAAAAATATTACATTTGGTTCAACGATAAAAGTTCAAATAAATACAGATTTAACAATAATTTCCCAGCGAGATGCAGCCTATGGGATCTAATTTTTTTGAACGTGGTTACGTCATAAAAAACCGGGTCATTTAAACACAACTTACAAAACAGTGAAATACGATAAATTAAACACAGAATTTAATTAAATTTGTCATTTTTGACTTTGTACGGGATACGTAACATCATTGCGAATACGTTTGGATATTAATGACGGACAGTTATTACAAATTGTCAGGTTGCACCTTCGATTCATTGGAATTTCCGTACATCCGTGCGCATGCTCCAAGCAAATAATATTCATCGTTAAACATTGACCAACCCGTTAGAGGATTCCGTTTATTTACAGCTCATATTAAGAATGAAATTTTAGAAAATGAATCTTACGGATCGTGATAAGAAGCTTTCTTTTTTTAAAATAAATATATATTTTTTTTAAAAATCAAATTTAAAAAAAATTCAGAAAATTGAAAAACTTAATGCAGCTTTAAACACACATGTCGATGTTTTGTTCAATATTACAATCTTAAACAAATGACATCTTTTCTTCCTTCTCAAACAATATAGT